>VWZW01002017.1:119158-155694 GCA_013397115.1 Edolisoma coerulescens
ACCTCCACTGGACCCTTTCCAGTAGTACCTTGTCTCTCTTGTACCAAAACTAGAATTGAACACAAGACTCCAGATGTGGCATCACTGGAGCTCCCTCCACCTGCTGGCCCACTCTTCCCGATGCACTCCAGGACACCACTGGCCCTCCAGGCCACAAGGGCACTACCAGCTCATGGCCAANCGGAAAGAGTCTGGCACCATCTTCTTGGCACCCGCCTTTGAGATATTTGTGTGCATTGATGAGATCCTCTCTCAGTCTTCTCCCGACTAAACAGGCCGAGTTCCCCCAGTCTCCCCTCATAAGAGAGATACTCCAGATCCCTCATCATCTCTGTGACCTCCACTGGACCCTTTCCAGTAGTACCTTGTCTCTCTTGTACCAAAACTAGAATTGAACACAAGACTCCAGATGTGGCATCACTGGAGCTCCCTCCACCTGCTGGCCCACTCTTCCCGATGCACTCCAGGACACCACTGGCCCTCCAGGCCACAAGGGCACTACCAGCTCATGGCCAACTTGTGATCCACGAAGACTCCCAGGTGCTTCTCCACAGAGCTGCTCTCCAGTAGGTCAGCCCCTGACCTGTGCTGGTACTTGGGGTTATTCCTCCCCAGGTGCAGGACCCTACATTTGCCATTATTGAACCTCATGCGGTTCCTCACCACCCAACTCTCCAGCCCATCAAGGTCCCACTGAAAGCCAGCACAGCCTTCTGTCATGACCAGGTTGGTCAACAAACAAATGCAGCACCTTTTACAGTGCCTGTTGTGAACAGACATGAAATTAAAAGGAAAAAAATAACAGCAGGGCTAAGGAAAGTTGCCTGTGTTGTGCGTGTTCCCAAGAAGCCACCTCTTATCTTTGTTATTTAGCAGAGAAAACCATACCATTTCACAGAAGTGTAGATGATTTTTGGCCACTGGAGAAATTAAATAACACTTCTCACACACAAAAATAAGCAACTGTTTTGACAGCTTGAAGAGTAATGCAGGGAGAAACACAAGGCATAATATCAAATGCATTTAGGAGGCCATGCTGTTGGCACAGGCAAATGCTTTGATCTCACACAAATTTGCTAACTCCAAGCTTCAAACCATTTGGAAGCACTGCAAAATGACCATAAACTGCCTCTGTATTAGATGGTCATATCTTAAAACTCACCTTGTGAGTCTGGAGAGTCTCACTCCTGAGACAACCTCACACTCTCACTGATCTTTTAGAGAGTAGCTACCATGATAAATCCATGAGTATAGAGGGTTTGATCCTGCATAAGTAGATTCAAAAATGGGCAGAAAACGAATTTATCTGATGTCTGTGGTTATGCTCTCAGCTTTTTGAAATTTCTTTTGAAAACTAACTTGTTTCCTTCTAGATTAATGGCACTGGGGAGGGAGAGAGGAACATTACAAACTCCTTTTCCCTCCATTTATTTTACTGAAAGCTAAATTTAATTATCTTTTGCTCTAAGCAGAGACCTGTGATCTTGAAGGATTCAATACAAAATAGACATCATTTGACTTAAACCAAGAAGACTAAAGCAAACTAACACTAGTTTACTTTGCTAAAGTAAAGGGAAGTAACAATCCAAAATTTTAAAAAAATTACCTGAAATCAAAGCCAAGTAGTCCTCAGGCATCTGTTTCTGCACAACACTGCTCCTAGGCTAGTATCCTCAACTGCTGTCCAGCAGGACAGTGCCAGCACCGCTCTGTGGTAGTGGTGACAAGAGCAGTGTTTCCAGCCCCCGTGTGCTCTCCATATGTTCGTGGACTGAAAGGTGTGTATGAAATCCCATTCCCCCACAAAGCACCGTCTGATAAAGGTATTATAATAATTCCAAGGAAAGACTAGCCATAAAATAATAGTCTTACCACTCTAGTAAATGTGGGCATACTAGACAATAATTACCATGCTGTCACTGCTGTTACTTTCTGTTAAGAATCCAGTCTTTAGGAGTAGTTTCTGTTCTTCCCCCAATACAAAACAGAAGGATAACTCTTAGGATACCACTTGTGCCACAAAGCATTTACGCTGAGAAGTCAGTAGAAGAATTTCATAGGAGCACTGTTTGTGGCTGTTTGCCACCTAATAAGCAATAATTTCAAAAAAGCTACTTTTCTCCTTACTATCATATAACTTATTAACAAAGAAAAGTTTTAGACATTAATCTGGTTTCAAATTCAATAGAGTATAATGGAACTTTTGACTGTGCATCAGCCAAGAGGAACAAGGAAGATTACATGGTGAGCTAAATTCAAATACGTCAATATGTTTTAGAATGTTAAATACTTAATTTACACAATATATCATCATTAGTTGACTAATCTTTAAAGTTACATCTGAAGAAAAGAAAAGGATTTCTCCCCATGGCTGGCTGGCCAAGGATTGTCTTTCTGTCTAATACACTGAGGATCAAAAATTTAAGAAACATTAGTTCACAGAATGCTATCAAAGTGTGTTCAAAACCATCCAGGATCCTGGTCTTTGAGAGCTAACTGCACAGATGTTACAATGCTTCCCACAAACAACAAAGCAAGGAACATATTTTTCAAATGTAGCTTGACTTGAACTGGCATAACATGTATTAAAAACACATCAGTAATCTTAAAAGCAAAACTGTAAAATGGTTGAACTCTACTGGTAACACTGCCATAGACTATCTTCAAATTGATCTGTTCAGCAGGCTCTGAAAAGTACTCTAGGAAATGTCAGTGTTTGTCTTCAGTGCTGGGTGTTGTTGCAGGTATCAGTATCTTGAGCTATTTTCTTAAATTACCTTGATCCAGAATGTGAAATAAATTAATGACACACTCCTTCCAGCTGTAGCTGTTACCTGTCACCAGATTCTACCTAACCTTCCATGACTACAGATACTAGGAATCATCAATCTACCCCTTTGCTGGCCACTTCTATGTTTCTTTTTTCCGAAATAGTCACTCTGCAATTCCTCATATAGGGAGGGGGAATTTAGCATTCATCATGTTAGAATGATTCACAGAAAAGGAAATAACTGCAGGAGAAAAAGGAATAATTACAGGCAAATCTGAAAGATCACTTTCCACTATTTCTCATGATTCAAGAACTTTCTGAATGGCTAGTTTCCAGAATAGAAGTAGGCAAAGAAACCCATATAAAAATTCTAATCTAAGTGATAAGTAAAACACACATCAAAACAAGAGGCCAGATCAAAAAAAGACAGTCCTTAATTAGACCATAACCTAAGTTTGTCAATTTTTCAGTTGCTATAAAACTGGTTTTAAGTCAACTCACAAAATTCAACCACAGACACATGGTTTACCTCTAGTCTTTTCTTGCCCTTCCATTTTCATTGCGTATTTCTTTTACTTTCATTTTCATATCAATATCCTGCTAGGATAGTTCTGCCTAAGCTGCTTTGTGTACTCTTCTTTCTTAATGACAGAAAAAAAGATTTGGATTATTTTATACCACTCCCCTTTGTTAATAATTTCCTCATTGATCTGGGGTAGAGGGAGGGGAGAGGGAAGGAATGACTTCACCAGTAAAGTCAAAAGATTACTAGCAAGTTCACCATTGATTCAACTACGGAAGACAAGAATTTATAAAAAAGGAAGAATCATTTTAGCAGGTAACAAGGAGCATTCTGAACAACCTGAAAATTCAGCTTCTCAACTTTTAAAATATTGCCCTTTTTTTCTCACGTTTGTAATAGACTCATATTTTGCCATGAATTAAAATTATTATACAGCTTGTTCTACTCCAAAGTGGAAGGAGAGAAAAAAATATAACCCCAAAGGGGATTTTTTTCTATTTGTTTTTCCTTAAGACAATCATTTCACTGTACACATAATTTTAGTGGATGTTGGCTGTTCACTTAAATGCACAGGATCTACCAGCCAGCAGCTCATCTCCACAATTTGAAAGAAACTGACATATTTGGGGCATGAACTCCACAGATGCTGAAACAAACTCCCATATGAGGCTTTCAGAGGGAAATAACTTAGGAGAGGTAGAAGAAGGAATAATTGATAGGGAAGCAGCATATTCTCTTTTAAAAGGGACAATGCAAAAGAATTAGAGACTTCCTGTACACTGAACATCATTTAAGAAAGAAGTAACAATGTCTTTAACTTGAGCCACTTCATGTCATATATATATATTTAATTTAAAAAGGACAATGGACATGATGAATAGAAGAATTCGTTGCAAACATCTGCATTTTATTTTAACCTAAAAGGTAAACTAGAATTCAGTAGCACCTTGTCTTTCATACAGTATTCCAAATTGAGTTCATAATTTTTGCAAACATTCACTTTTTGTTCATGCTAGTGATTCTTCAGTGGTACATTAGCTTGTCGTTTTAATGAAAAACACCACTTAAATTTAGTATAATATCTAGTAGTCAGCTCCACAGAGGAAAGAGTTCAGCAATAACCTCCATTCACTTGGGTTGAGAAATATCTGCTAATATGGATGTTAATTGCACTAAGAAAGACAGTAACCAAACCTCCAATCTTCATAATGCAGGGGAATATAAGCAAGATAAACTTCCAGATCACAGGATATTCTGAGCTGAAAAGGACCCACTAAGATCATCAAGTCCAGCTCTTAAATTAATTGCCCAGCTGGGGATTGAACCCACAACCTTGGCATTATCAGCCAACTGAGCCAATCTCAGGGTCATTAACAGCTTCTTGAAACAACAAGAGTTTTATGCTAGCGAAATGTGACAGCTGATCTGGATCTTCTGTTCAAGCTAACCTTGTGATGCAAAAAAAACCCTAAAATTTTTTGTATTAGCAGCCAATCCTGTGTGACAGTGAACTCCAGAAACACCATTATCCTTTTGTTCCCCAAAAGGCTTCTGGCTTTAAGAAAAAACTTGCAGAACTCATTCTTGTTTTCAGTTGTCTGGTATAGACAGTCACACTAATCCTTGCTAGCAGACTAATGTGAAAACTCTTTCTCATTCTCCCATCACAAAGAGAAGAAATATGATCCATCATTCAAATGAATTCTAACCCTGACAGAAGCAAAAAGAGATCAAGAGCTAAGAAAGTTGGACAAAACACTTACACAAAAAAGATCATGAAAGGATACGTTTACCCATTTTGACCTCTGCACATCCAAATTGAGTCTTTTAGTTCTGGAAATACTACTTTCAGTCTGAGTGGTATATATATGAAGTTTAACATTGAGCTGCTGGTCAATTTTCATTAGCAGCAAGCAGGCCAATGTTAAGCACATTGTAACCCTTAACAGAGTGTTAGACCTAGATCAGTTTCTTTTATCATAAGCCTCCTGCATACTTGAGCTTTTCAAAAGGCAGTTTTAAGATCAATGACTGAACAAACACTGGTGCAAAAGGTATTACAACCTTAAGGCTTTAGCTTTTAACCATTTAAAAAGATGCTTGATTTAGGCTTGATAAATTTTGGTGGGTTTTTTCTGTTCTAGTTTCCTTGAAAACTCCTAAAAATACTGAGTCAAGAGAGGTATGCAGAGAAACTATAGCAAACACTAATCTGTAAAGTTTACACGAACTTTGTTGTAAAAACAGAGTATGACCTTCCAGTTGAACTGAGGTTTCCATTCTGTTCAGAAATGTTATTATGTGCTTCTTTATATTTGACTCCAAACAATACATGGGTTTATCCGGCAGTCTTATGATAAGCTGCAAGCAACAGCTTCTCTTGGTTTTTTATGATTAACATTTGCCTAAAATTTGTTAACATTAATACTTTCTATTAATACTAATACATCGACAAGCTCAGTATGTCATTAAAATCACAGGACAGCACATCCTATGTTAGTATTATGTACTTCAGAAAAATGTTTATCTGCTCTGATTACTTGCAAAAGGTATAACCCATCCCTCCAAATGCACTTTCTACTCCAGAAAGTACAAACAGAATGCTAGCTCTTACAACTAACAGGCACTCAGCTGAATTACCCACTTTGCTTCCTCACCTATTACCAGAATTACTGCAAGTTTTTTTTTAATTTTTGTATCCTAAGACCACTGAATACAATTGATGCAATGTATTAGTCCAATAGGACATCAGTATTTGACCATGCAGGTGATTTTAACTCTGCAGAAGCTTTGTAAACACTTGAAGGAGATTTCAGTTTACATCTGTCTGTTGCCCAAGCATCAGTCTTTTGACCCTACGAGTACTAACACAGTAGACTTTGCCAAGGCAGTGATAACTTCAAGTGAAAAGAACACCTGTAGTGAAGACATTCAGAATTAAAACACAGAACAGTTTACCACAGATAACTGTTTGTGGGTCTTTAATACCTTCTCCAGCACTCATTACTAAGTGTTGGGTTTGCCCTAGATACATCTCAATTTGTTCCAAACCGTACTCCCAAGAACACCAGTAAGTATCTACAGATACAAACCCAGAGTGTTTAATGTTTCACAAGGTACATCCCTTTATTATTGTAATCACAAAAACATGATTTTGTACAGGAATGTTTAAGTGAACATTAATCAATGCAATTAAATTTGTTTCATAAAGATCAGGTAAACATACTACAGAACACTGTGTTGTAAAGAACAAAAATATCAGCTTTCTGGCCTTGCAGTGCACATTTTAGTGCAAGTATTAAGACACAATAGTGTTCAATTCAGCAATGTATTGCAGAACATCATGCCACAGTCCACTTCGAAGAGGGTCAGGACATGCAGCTTGTTAATAAAATGCTGTGGTATATAAAAAAAGCCACATGTTAATTCATAAAATATATAGTGGTTTATTTGGATGATTTAAAGTGATTTCACTGTGGAATTTAGTTTTATCCAGGACAAACATCCCGAGTATCTTGTCATTTGGAATATTCTTCTTTTAGGCAATGGCTTTGGCTTCAGGTAGGAATGCCTCCCAGTATTTTATTAGCTTGAAGAGAAGGGAAAAATCACTCATTAAGTACTAAATGTTGGAAAACTTATTCACATTTCTACGTAGTGCAAGAAAAAACAAGTAATAAATACACAAATCTGCTCAGAGCTATAGATATGTTGCCACATGTTGAACACAATGCTATGGAATACAATTATACAGATTTTTATTAAAGATCAGTCACTTATTCTTATCTCTAAGGATACTGGTTTTTCGGGTTTTTTTAATTAAACAAAGCTGGAGGGTTATATTCCTGCAATGAACAGAAGAAAGAGCCCAGACTTTTTCTGGTAACAAGGTCTACTTCTCGGACACTGGAAACTGTTTTAATGCTTTCTAATTTTCAATAATATTTTCTACTTTTTAAAAAGAGCAATAAACATTTAAGAATCCAAGTCTCTTCAGTAAGTGTAAGTACATACTGATTACAATTTTACTCCAATCTCTAAGCGAAAGTACTAATTCAGTTTGAGAAGATGACAAGACCCTCAGCTTGCCCATTTCCCTGAGGGAGGTTCTCCCTTGCTTCCCTGAATTACAGCTGTGCAAGGGCTGGGAAACTGCAATCATGTTGTTCACCAATACAGTACAGACCAGTAGCTCTTAACGTTTTAGAAACTGCTGTGCTTAAAGGCTATCTTTTTCTAACTAACCTAATACGGAATGTATTAAATATTAACTAGTACAAAACTTAAAATTTATCTTACCTGCTGTTGTGTTTGCACTAACGACTCTAAGTACTCGATAATAACAGTTTTAAAGTCTTTCACTCGTTCCTTCTGTTAATAAATAAATTATGGCACATTAACCCCGTAATAAATTTTACTTGGAATGTCAATATTATCTACAGTAGAACTGTCATTTACTTGGACAAAATTATACATGCCTCAAATCTTCCCACTTCCTTGCGAATGGTTCTGGAGATCTGTTCAAAATCTTTTTCCCCTTGCTGAACTTTTGTCTCCCACTGGCAAAGGAAAGACATACAGAGGTAAGATTTTGTTTGTCCATTCAGTCTACCAGTATCTGAAATTTTTTAGCATATTGATAGTCACTTAAGGACCTATTTGATTTTTTTGGCCTATTTAAAAGAAAATCTTACAATAACAAATTCAAATTTATGTTACAGGATGTCATCAGATCAGTTACAACAAAGGTATCTTTAAGGCAATGCTATCTGTAGATAAAATGTAAATCTTAGTACTGCTATTACGAACACTTAATAACATTTTTATAATATTCTTTAGAAAACAAAATGCATCTCTAAGGCTTTATTTGCCATTCCCGTCACAAACTTCATACAAAGGAACCTAAACCTGTCAAATCAAGCTTGGAAGCATCTCAAGTTAGTTCTCTGTATTTTTCTAATACCAGAAGAGATGAGTACATCTTCATCTCTGCCTCTGGTCAAGTATATGATTATCGCTACCATATTTCTGTTGCAAATGACAAGCTACTGAGGATGTGTTTATCTGCTTTCCAAAGCACAAGCCTTCTTTTTCAGTGGCAAGTGTTTTCATAGAAAGCAGGAGTAGAAAAGTTACTGCAGGTAAGAAGATCACTAGAGGAAAATTCAGAGGAAGAGATGTTTCTTACAGGGTTTTGCCATATTGGGAGCATGGCGTTCATGTAACAAGATATGACACTAGGATGTTTCTCCTTAGTTTCTCTAAAAAGACATCCAGCTAGACAAGAAGGGATCCTCAACATCTACATTGCCCGGTAACTGCTTTTACACACTTACTACATTGTTAAATTTAAGCTAGTTGCGTAGATAAATGGAGAGCCCCACACACAGGCTAGCAGTGCTTTGAAATACAACTGTATCTGTTCATCTCAACATATTAATGGAGTCAAGAGAACAAATACATTCAGTAACGTTTATCTTCCTCAGAAAAAGGCAGCAGGAAAGCAACATGCTTCAATGTAGCATCTTCCTGTTAGCAATCCAGTGGTCCTACTTATTCACAAAAATATTTTGTGATGCAGCGTCAAGTTTCTACTGTGATATGAAATAAACATCACCTATGTTCCAACAAACATCTCCATATTTATATTTTTAGTTTATATTTATTCACATTCCCCACACTGACCTTTTAGATATACATTATGAAGGTATTTAATAGTCATAATAGTATCTCCTTCATGGAAGATCAGCCTGAAGAATTATCACATAACTGAAATAGTATAAAACACAGCTAAGGACAAGTAGATTAAGATTGCCCATGCCTTCCTACCACATCAAACAGAGGTGCCTGAGATTTCTATGAAAGCTTCTACAGGCCTAATGTATTCAACATTTCAGTTTCATCAAGCCCAAATCCCAGGTTTTATGTGAATTATCATTGGGTAATAGTTTGCCATTTTATAGTGTCTGACAAGGAGAAATTTCTCATTCAAGAAGGTATTTCTAGGACTGTCCTTTGTCCCTTTATCCACAAAAAACAACCAAGTCATGCGTGATGCTAGAGCTGCTTAGACTTTCACTTCGCAATTCCTCTGCCAGAGGGTCCACTATTACAAAATCCGACAACTCTGAACACATTTCAGTGGCAGTAAGAACTTTCAATTGGCACATTTAAACTGTGGGTTTACTAAAAGCCTTCTCTAATTATCCAATAAAGCAGGAATAGTAATACCTTCAGAAAAAAGCAATTATTTTAATATTGGGACGGGGAAAGGATCACTATTTCCCACTACTATCAGTAATCAGGAAATTTATTGTGAATGGATGGGTGACATCAGGAGAAGCAATCAACAAGAATGTGGTCACACAAGAGTAACATTATGTTTTCTCAGTAAACAAAGGACTTTTTTAAGGAAAAGAAAATCAAGTTAATGAGTAATTTCAATACTGTATGTGAAATATATCAAAGGGCAAAAAGAACAAAGGAACATGTGGTTAGTGACTAATGAGGAAGCCAAAGCAACTGTGTAAAAGAGCTTGAAATCTGCAATAACGTTCTTCCATTATTTAATGGGAGACTACTAGAGCATATTTAGAATGCATTAGTGTTAAACAATTAAGTTGTCCTACCTCTTCAATTTCCTTAGTGAAGCATGATAGAAAAAGTGTATAAATTATGACACTTCAACATGTTAGGTTTATTTTTAGTGAAATTACACCATATATACATGCACATATATATGGGTAGAAAAGCTGCATATTTAAGCAAAACATGAGAATAGTTCTCTATTAGTTGTCTTTGCTGGATTTACCCAAGTCATCTTAGCTTTAGAGACCAAGAGATGCTCCTCTGCCTATCCAGCTGTTAACAGTTAAAAGCATTAACTTGTCCATGTTCCCGCCCTCCCATCTCCCAGACTCTGTAGAGACAGTATTAACTGTCTTACAGATCTTACAATAAGTAAAAATTGCACACATTTAGTGTTTTAAGTAAATTCCTTCTAACAATTTCAGTGAATATGGGAAACAGCATGTAAGTGATTTGTAAACAAAAATGGTATAAAGAAGCATTAATGCAGAATGAATGAGCCAATGCAGAAAGTCTGACCTCCAAAATAATGTTTGATAACATTACCTCTTTTATCTCATCTTTAGCTTGCTGTAATTTATCAGGTTTGTTGGCAAGTTGGAGCTTTGCTTCAGCTTCACGTTTTTTTTGTAAAGTGACCTGAGCATCTTGCCACTTCTGCCAGCATTTCATTCGATGGTCAAACACACCCTGTGAGAACAGACAAATTTATTAACCAACTCGAAGTCCTAGAGCTGTCTTAATTCCCAGTAGGAAAGAATAATTCCAGGATAAAGGTGGAACAAGTAGTATACTCAAAGAAACCTTAATGTGTCTACCACATATTGCATTTCACTTGACATCATGCTTGCACAGCTCAATACCTTCCACAAATAACAGGATATTCAAGAAGCCTTTTCAGAGCAGACACTTCAATGCTCCAAACCATTTTATGCCCCTCATTCTATCAAAACACTACCAAAACAACCACTATGAAGTGCTCTATAACGCAGAGAATTCTCTAAATGCAGATGCTAGCAAACTGTTCATGCATATGGATTACATGCATTTTCAGCAGCGTGTTTTTGTTAGCAATGGACAAAGGCAGCAGAAGTAAAGTACACACATTAAAAAAAAAAGAAAAAAGAGAAACAAAATAAAAAGAAAAATATGTAATTCCAACAACCTAGCAAGTTCAAAGGTATTTCTGGACATAATTCACAGATACCTGTACTCATGTCTAAACCTAATCATGCTGTGCAGCATAGCTTACACCTAAATTGAATATTTTCTTTAATGGGATGTAGATCCACAAACTGCAGTTTTTTCTTATTTAAAGACATTACTGGCTATCTACCAAATACAGAATAACAAATTTTGTTCTTCAACATTTATGTTGAGTACATATGAACAGAATACTGTTACAGTATGCTTACTGTAACAGTCACTAATCTGAAATAAACATGTGCGGTACACTTAGACACAGTACAGTATCCCCAAATACTGTACACAATCAGTACTGCTCAAAGTAGATTTGCATTTTCTCTAGATCTCATCACTCCATTCACATTTTTGATCACAGCCATTTTTATCATTGCAATAACTCATGAATGCTTTCCCTTTACTCAGCTAGAACATCAAGCAAAAACATAATTTGTTACACAAACGAATGCACACATTCATTTACCCTAAATCTATAAGCTGAGGAATGTGACTTTAAACATGAAACCGATATTTTTCCTAGTAATACTCACTTTTACTGCAGCAATCAGACGAATGTAATCACCAAGAAGTTCTGAGAACACATAGAAATCAGCAAAAGCTTGTTCTTGATGCAACTGATCTATCTTCTCCTCAACCTCTGCAAGTTGAGACAAAGCTCTAGATAGAGCAGTGTGGTCCTCAGAATTACCTAACATGGCAGCACTTTTAGCAAAGGCAGCAGTGTTGGCTGAAAGCTCTGAAACACAGGAGTAATGTTTAGCACGATGTAGTTAATTTGTTATATTACTCTGCAGCATAAATCAGTGGACCAGAGGGTGAAATCAAGCAGAGGTTTAACTTCACCAACCGAAAAAAAGAAGCTAAAGATCACGATAAGATACACAAGGAAATGAACATCACAATGAAACCACATTTAGGAGGAGGACTCCTGCGCAAAAAACTCTCGATCAGTAAATGCTTTGCCAAGTCTGTTAATGTCACGCTTACTTTGTCTAGCAAAAGAAATGAAAAAAGAAGTCACTTCAGTATTATCCAATTGCCTACTTCAGAGAAAATGCAAACCCACAAAACAGAAGCCAAGTCACCTACAGAGCAAATTCAGAACAATTTTAACAGGTTTACAGCACAATTTTTCCATTTAGTTCAGAGTGGAAAAAAACCCAACCCTTTCACAAAACCACCACTCCCATGAGTGGAATTTATTTCTGTTGGACTGTTTTATTGACTTTAAATAACATATATGTGTGCATACTGTAGTGTATTGTAACATTCTGATATGCCTTAAAATAGAAAGAACAAGCAAACCTCACATATCAGCATCTGTGAAAGTGAAGTTTTGAACTTATTTCTTAACAAATATTGGTGCAATTGTCTCAAATCCCATGTAAGTAATCCCGTACAAAGTTTAGTTCTATGAAGGACCTTTGAACAAATGTTTAGTCCAAATTACTTCAGGTTAGTTTGCAACTCTGCTGCTCCTGCAGAACCATCAGAACACCAGAAGTGATTGCAGAAGAAAACTGTCTCACATATTTAAAACCTTTACAATTTAAACACAACTCATACAAAAAAAACAACTAACATTTTCTCAAATCTATAAGGTGTCAAATCAACTGTAAGTAAAGATTTCCGTTTTCCATTACTTCCACCTTAAGGACAGGTGGCTAAAGATATTTTTACTCCAGATAATAATTCTTGATTAGAATTATGAGAAAGTAACTTATGACATTTTCAAGTACTTTTGGAGGAGCTCAAAGGCGACACCAAATTTTAACATAATAAATATTGTCAGAAAGCACACTTAGGGTCTTTCTCGAGCTACAAATTCAAAATTGTGGTTTGTTTGGGGTTTTGTTTTTTTTTTTTTTAATAATCTGATGGAAATCCATCTTTGACAAAAAGCAGCACACATTATTACAATATAAACTTACAGGCTTTGCTTATATCTAAAATAAGCAAACAAAAAGCTGATATTCTGTGACTACATATGTTCCCAGAGAAGTTTACCTTAACAGCAGCTTGAGGGTATATCATTATGCAGACTAAATTAAGAATAACAAATTCCTGTGTAAGCACTTAAACTCAGTTAACAGAGCAATACTGAACCAAAAGGTGTTTAAATGGATTTATGCAGCCACTTTTTGTTCAGAAAGAAATTACTCTTGCCATGAGACCTAAAGATAAATTTATGGATTTCTACTGTAGTAGAATCACTTGCTAGGTGTGGTAATGAAACTGTGCAAGGGAAAAAAAGTATTCTAAATCATTATAGTGACTCTAGGAATGACAGATACTCTGGTTAAATTTAAAATTAAAGACAGGTATACAAAAATACAAGAGCGGTTTAAAATAAAAGATAAAATTAGAAGATTTTTGCACTAAAATATGTCGTGTAACTATTCTAGTTAAGAGTTCTGACATGCTGAGCTTTTGTTTCATCACCAATTCCTAAGGTTCATGCAGTTACATAAAAGTAAAGTTACCTTTTCTGTGGCAGACTAATGCTTCAACGCTGGCATGAAGCTTCCTAAGCTGCTGATCCAGATTCTCAAATTGCTGCTGTTTTTCTTCAAACCACTGACAAAAGATGAAAGAGTCAAGCATTACAAATTAGATTACCAACAACATTTCTGGTTCTAAAGAAGCAAATTATCCAGGTACTGCCAGGGTGGTCAACTGATACAGCTAAGAATTCAAGCCAATAAGCAAATTAATAACCCATTTTCTACTTCTACACCTTTAAAATGCAATTGTTGAGGCTCATTAATTCATCTCATTATTCAAGCCGAAAAATCAGCTCTTACTGCATCCGATTCATTCATCTTGATTGTCATTTTGTTGACAGCGTCGGCAGCCTTGTTCACCATCCTCAATATTCCTGCTCCACTCAGAGCCTGGGTGTTAACCGCTCTCGGCAGCTGGAATTGAATGACAAATAAGGGCAAAGAGACTGGTTAAAAGGATGGAGGTTTAACTGGGCACAAGGGGGAATGAAAAGGATATAGTGTTTTCTTTACTCCTATGTGTTTCAATATAGTGGAATCTAATTTCTCAAATTTACTACTTTTACATTCTCAAGAGGAAAACTTAAAAATATAGACTATTTACTTTTCTTCTACATCTTTACATTTAAATGGAACAAACAAACCACTTGTCCAAAGCTGTTATGAACTAGCCAAATGTCCTAAAAGGCCACCTATATGCTGCAATGAACAAACTGCCACTACAGGAACAGAAAAGCTTAGATTTACAACGAATTAGACAATGGAAATTCTGTGACATGTTTAATTGCAATGCAAAACATGTATTGCATGCTGATAATAAAAGGTGATGACTTTTTGCTTTGCAATATAAGGCTATAAATGTACCTTAAGCACAAAGAGAACATGTTATCTGCTTAGGTACTGAGAAATCCTCAGAGTTAAGTTAACAAACTTTATATTTAATTGATATTAGTATTCAGGCTAGATTGAATATGCTATACAAGGTGGCCCCTATGTCAGACCATTTACCCTTCACGTGATGTTTTGTCTGTCAGCAGCATTGACAAACCCACTCTAAGTTATCTATTGATGCTTTTGTCAGTAGGGAGGCCTCTGTGACTTATTAGTATAACTAAGATACTGACATTAGCCAAAACGCAGTACAGTATTAGAGTGAAACCACTATACACATTTATAAAGAGATGTTATGTAGCTTTAACAATATATTTAATATTGTGAAAAGTACCAGATTAATAGTACAAATGACAGAAGTCCTTATTCACAAAATACCTAGCCTGGCCAGCAGCACTGCCAGCATTTTCACACTATCCTACCAATACACCTCAAGCTGAACTCCTGGAGGCAACAGAGCTGCTTCCAAGCCTGTTTAATTTTAGATCTTATTTAACAATCAGTAACATCAGAACTGAAGAGACCAACTCGCTTGAGGAGTCACTATACAGCAAATAGCTTTTTGTCACTACCATTTGAAGTTTTACCGGAGCCAGAGGCACACCATTACCTAAGTAGCCTCGGCCATTCTGTCCCATGGAAGGGTACGGTCCAATTGGATTTCATATTTATTTAGGGGATTAGGTCTCAATGCAAAGTGAATATATTGCTTGGTAGGTTACCATATCTAGAAACAAATAAGAGAAGTTAAAAGAACGTAAATACCTCAGAACTTTCCAAGAATTGTCTCAAATCTGGATCCTGAAGCAAGGTTGGGTGCTTTACTGTTCGTTGTAGATATCTATGATTTTAAAAATTAAAATATCAAGTAACAGAACAGATTCAATGTGCCTGACTGAACATAATGCAGTGCCATGCACTACAAACCACAACATAACATACTAAACACTGGGCAGTGTTTACACCAGAAAGTCCTTAAGGTGGGGCCTGCCATATCTCTATGTTGCACCGTGGTAAAATAATATACTCCTTATTTTCAACAGCTGAGTGAAGGCCTACTCCTTTAATAACCAGTTTATGCCAGAAAAAAAATGAGCTTGTTTAAACATTTTTGTACAGTGCAGTGGACAGGCTTTTTGTTACAGGTAATTCTGGCTGATTTATTTAAGAATTATAGGAAATCTTGGACAAGTGAGTTGATTATGATGTAGGTATAAACTCTTTATGCGCTGGATAGACTACAGTCATCAACCCATTTAGCTCTAAAAGACTCATAAACACACAAGTAAAATTCAATGCAACTTCTTCCCCCTTTCTTTTTTTTTTTTTTTGCACTTCTGCTTAGATCTCAAGTGCAATTTTTACCCATCCTCCATTAGGTATGACCACCAGATCCTTATTTTTTTTTTTCCTAAAGAAGGGAAGGATTGCAGTAAAACTGTTTTACACATTAGGTTGCTCAACTTTTTTTCTTTGTTCCATACTACATATGAAGTACAAGTTAAGGTTAATGTGGCAGTATACCAGGGATAGGACTCTTTCCTAACAAAGATACTTGAACGGTATCAGCTGTGTATCAGTGCTGGGTGACAGAGATCCAATATCTCTTATGCCAAAATTCAGCAAGTCACATCAATGTCATCAATGCACATCATCAGAAGCCCATTTTACTTTCAAGTGACTGAAGATCTCTTCACCCCCCTTCCTGCCCAACAGCTGATTTGCTATGGAACAAATATATTGCTGTAAGTGCCTTAATTCCTTTAACCCAAAATGTCTACACAAGCTGATAACAGTAGTTTTATTTACTGAATCTCTGCAATCTTAAGTTTGAAACAAGTTAGCTGTAGTAATTTTTATGAATAGGGCTAAACTTACTGTTATTAATGGGAATTATTCAATTTCTACACAGAAATTTGACAGCTGTATAGGGTCTCCAGAATTCATTTAAGTACAGATCGCCAGTGTTCTAATTACAGAACCCACATGGCATATTACAAGTAATTCTGAGCCTAAATAAATTTTAGTTAGATACACACATTACCTTTCTAGAGCTGCTCTTCTTTTCTCTACAAATTCAGTGGATGAAGAATCTTCTTTGCCTACTTTAACCTTGGTCATGCCTTGAAGGAAATGGCATCATATTGATTTTACCACAGATAAATCATTAACATAACTGATGTGATTAGAATATAAGGCTCACCTAAGTGTACATATTTAAGTCAAATTACAATCAAAAACACTACATAGGAACATTAAAAAAAAAAATCAACACTGCATGCTGCATGGTTTTGTGGAAGCAAGTCTGTGAAATATTCAGTTTCCTGTAATGTATTAATTGTGACTAACAGTTAAGTAAAACTAGCTTAATTTGCATTCATGAAAACTGTCTAAATGCTGATCAGAGTCTTACTGGCAACTCATGTTCAGAAAAAGAGAACAGTTAGCCATATAAAGCAGAATAGAAAAATGTCCCCAGGTTATAAGCCTATTCAGTGGTAAGCTTATTACCATTATTTTTCATTCTACTATTTTTTCTTTTAAGTTCTAAAACTAATAGTTTTTTAATTAACTAAGATAAACTAACAAGTTCTGAAAATTCTGAAGTGAACTGAATAGAGAATAAAATCAGCAGAATAAAATGTATGCAGTCTTACAGTGCTTCCTCTGACCAAGACAAGAGCGGCACCCAGTTACTGATGTGTCATTGCTTGGGAAATACATTCAATTTCAGCAACAGCAGAACTCTAAAACAGTCAGACTGAAGTCACTATTTTTCATGCTAAAGACTTAAATGCAGGGAGTTTAGCAACGTGAGTCCCATCAAAAACACCATGAAATACTGGACATTAATAATTATTCTTATTTCCTAAAAAACAGGAAAGGCATTTTATTATACAGTCCAGACATCTGATTTCTAACTGCAGTATATTTCTTTTCTGTTACTTCTGTGTTTCTTCAGCTAAAAGTTCTGAGATTCTGACTATGTACTCACTGATCTGTCAGGTCAACAGTTCCCAAAGTTCCTCACCCAATCTCCCTTCTGGCCTTAGAAGTTTCACACAATAACCCCTGGAGGAGACAAGCAGCAAAGCCTTACAGGAACAAGAAGGAACCCTTAATCTCTCAGTAAAGCCTTAGTTTTTCCCTTCTCTGCAACATGACGAAAATAAATCTGATAAACATTTTTTGCAAAAGTATTCTACACAGCGCAATGTAACTAAATCCATAAATTTGTCTGTAAAATCTAGTATGTCTCCAAATACAAGGATTCAAGGAAAGTTGAGGTAATTCACATGCCTCATCTTTTTACATTACAGTAATACTGTACATTAATACTTCACTGGAGAAAGCAGGAAATCCTGTGGTTTAATACAAAAGAGCCTTTGTATTTGAAGTTTGAACAGAAGTTCATAGGGAAAAACTGAATCCACAATCAAATGACCCGTACAAGGAATTCCTATCCTCTGATAATGATGGTTATTTCTAAGCATCTTGTCACATTTCTTTCTCTGCTAATATAAGCCTATTTAAATGCAACCTGTTTCTGTAGGCCAAGTACTCTTCTAATCCTTCACAGGAAAAGATCCATGACATAACAAATTATTTTCTTTAAAAATAAAAACATGATTTTCATACACACTTATGTAAGTAGTGAGGTACTTTGGATGAATGTCCAATTCTAGATCACCACTGACTCATTTTTATCTTTCTGTTCAACAGTCAGTAATCGATGACTTGAATTTGTAGCTAAGATCTAAAATTCCAGCCCCTACCACTCATCACCACAATAAAACTGGAGCTTAAAACTCCAGGTGTTACCAACAGTGTAACAGAATGAACAGACCAGAGACTTTTTTACAACACACACTGCATAACTCTGAATGTATGACATTATGTATTAAGACTTTAAACATAAACATGCATAATGTAAAGACTATGGCACCTTACTTCCAGCTGTTTTGTCAGCTCTCTGCTTTAAGATGCATTATTTTAAAACAGCCTAGAATCAACACCTTCTTTTCTCCAGAATTAGAAATGTACTGACTACACACTCTTGAATACAAGTAAGACCTGTGAACTTCAACTTTAAAGAGGGAGTTTCATGCTCTTTTGAAAATGTTCTACAGAGTCTGAGTTTTCCCAATCTACCTGTAGCTTAAAGTCTCTATACAGGGCTTTGAAGTGACAGCCAGTGCTTGCTTGCACTGCAGTAAGTCCCACCATTTTACCATCTTCCAGGTGTACCAATGTTTATGCTGGTTTTGTTCAAGCGGTAGCTGAAATCAAGTCTAAGCTGAATTTGACTGTGATGCAAGCACTACATTTTCATGTAGATGCACACTGTCAAAAATGCCTTAAATGTTGTATCATCCAAAGGACATGATCAGAAGCCTCATTCCACTTCTATAAGCCCTGTTAGCATTTGGAATTAAACTTATTTTTGTTATATGAAAAACTGATTATTACAGAATTACACATTACTTTTAAGAACTACCAAAAATTCAGGTCAAATTTTCAGTCTCACAGGCTTAAAAACACAATGCTTTTCCACAGAAGTAAAATCATGAATTTTCAAAGCCTTCTGCTGCCTATCTACTCAGTCTACCTACTCCTACTTAAATGAAAAGCTGCTGCTCTGATTATCTTTACAGACCAAACTACTGAAAAGGAAGTCCTGCCATTGTCTACATACCAAACAACATTATAGATTCAAATTACTTATTTATATGAGCAACACAAAAGTCTTCAACAAGCTTTACTGTTTTAAATGTTTAGCTATTTTGAAGGAACTTCTACTTAGAGATCACAAAACTAAAGTCGTTTTAATGCATCAGGCATGCTTCTTAGCTCACAGGATCTGATCCTTTAAGGCATTCATGAAGACTAGCATCATTCATGAAGACTAGCATCATTCAAAAGTCATTTTTTACATTAAAACTTTGCAAAATTTATGAGAGGTTCAGCATTCACCATGATCAAAAGAAACAAACAGAAGTATTACGGATGTGGAGTATGCATGAAGCTCTATATATTGCAATCAATTGATAACAGCTCAACTTAAAAATAAATTCTCTTTTAACATCCTTGTTTTGGTAGGCTAAAAAACTATTGAAGGGCAATGGCAAAGAAAGAATCGTAGATAAGAAACACAAGGCTATGCATTAAGAGACATCCTTCTCATTATCAACACTAGTCTTGAGTTAGGAAGAGGCCATTACGTATCTTTCCTGAACTTTTTGAAAATACAGAACACGAAGAATAGTTGGACCACCTGAGAAGAAGTAAGCAGTATTTACGCAGAAAAGTAATTTGTATTACAGTAATTAAGCGTCACCTTACCAGAACTGCACTTACCTACAATACTTTTTTCTGGAGCTGGAGGCACAATATAACCAATATGCATGTATTTTGTTGCTAATTTGCTGTGCAGGCCAAGAAAATCACTGAATCTTCTTTTAACAGAGAATTCATTTTTGTGGAATATTGAAAGTGATGTCTTTAAAAAAAGAACAAAATCTTTGTGAATTACTGATCCACCTCAGTTATGATACAAAGTATTCACAAACTGTAATTGCACTACTTACCTTTGTTGTTACTCTGTATGCCATATAAGCATTCATGCCATCCCCTGTAAGAAAATTAAAATACTTATCCCCAGGACAAGGTATTGTAATCCTGTCATATACTCTTTAGTCCAAAATATACATTAAATAGATTTCCATTTATATAGTAAAAACTGCCAAAGGAAAACTGAAGAGGAAATCACACTAAGATCTAAGAATAGTCTTCAAGGAATAAGACAGCCTACTGTCTGAATTTCCAGGCTCAAGGAACTTACCAACTTTCTCTGGGTCTGATACATTGATTTCTATATCAAACAAATCTCCATTTGCTTCCTCTTCAATCTAGGAAAAAGACACGCCATATTTAACAAGGTGATGGACATCCATATTATGTACGGGTACAAGGATAAATACATAGAGGAAGAAGGAGAAAAAGTCAGTATGTTTGTGTAATTATGAAACACTTCCAGTCTCCAATGTTAATATACTTTCTAACACTGACTGTGACTGCAGCAAAGTTCTCATGGTGAACTTGGTAGTGCTAAGTTACAATTGGCCTCAATGATCCTAAAGGTCTTTTCCAAACTAAACAGTCCTGTGATTTCAGTTTTAAGCACTACTGCAAAAGCTTTTAGTACAGCAGACTTAGGGGTCTGTTCACTGTATCACCTACAATGCCAGCAGACATTGTGGTTCACAACCACTCTCATCTGCAATGTTTCTTTGTGCCTCTAATCAAAGGACAGACATCCCTTTTCATTAATGGTATCTGTAGCAGAAGAGCTTGGGAAGGGAAAAGCAACAGATCAAAAATTTTCTGATACTTGTCTGAGTTCTACTCTTCCAGAATTTCATAATCTTTCATATTATACTATACGTAAGTTTGATAAAAAGAGAGATCTTAAGAAATGTCATGGCAGAAGGGACAGCACCAGGGCTGAAGGGGGCAAAATCAGAATTGAATGCCATCATGTGCTATCTGGGGAAGCAGGCATTATTGAGTCACAGGTAGGTCTTGTCTGCAAAGTCACTGTCTAGTAAGAGAACCCTCCAGAATGAATGGCATTCAGCAATGTCCACGCTTTGACTGGAACACCAAATGTAAATAGCAATGTTAAGACTACGATTACCCTCAGCTGTTTGTTAGCATGCAGGATAATGCTAAAAACTGGAACAGCTTCAGAAATACATGTTGAAATTGTAACAGGCTAGTAAGAGTGATTTTACATTAATAACATTTCTCATGTATCAAGCTCACAGCTTACTCCTACATATACTTTTAAAGTATCTGTTCTGAAGGACTTCTTACTCCTCACACTACATATCTCCAATACAATCACCTCAGTAGTGAATTCTTACGGTATTTTCATGGGTCAAATTCACACTAAACTTCTTTCACAAAATAAACAGCAAGGAATGATGCCATGGATCAACATTTAGGAACTGGCATTTTAAAACAAGATAAAACTTAAAAATCCAAATAAGACATTTCCATAGTTTAGAAGTTTACAGCATACCTCTTCTCTGGATCTATCAAAAATCACGGGGGCTGTTCCGCTTTTCGATTCCATTCTGGGAGCTACTAATGTAGTAGGTGTTACAGGAGTGATTGCAGGAGTAGGTTCTGGTGAAAGTATCGGATCCCTCTCTGGACTGTCCAACGAAACTTCTTCTGTTGCTTCTAGATAAATATTTTGAGTTAGCAAAAAATGTCCTGTGCAACACAGATGGATATGCATCACAAAGACAACAAACATGCATGATAAAGAATAATGATAAAATAAATAGCACCCATTTGTGCAGGATAATTTTTTTCAATACATAGCTAAAACCAAATATGACATTTGAGCTTGTAGAGCAGAGTGAGTTAAATTAAGATCAATATTGCCTTTTTTTTTTTTTGGTACACTATTCAGTAAAGGTATTTTAAAGTAGTCACAAGCTACAATTCATTTATTTCTGTATGGCATATTGAACACAAATTAATTTTTTTTACCACAAAAGCAGCTCTTTTTCATCACCTGTTTCACACTCAGAACAACAGCTGATTTAGTCATACCGGCTGGCAACTAAGCAGACTAAGCCATGTATCAAATGAAGTTACACAAACATTAATACACCCCCACCCTTGCCAAAAAACCCCAAAAACTGTAAAGTAGCAATATTAGCAGGTGAGATTATCTTTAGTCTCTATCTCCCTTCTCTTTGGGGCTTAAAACAGCTCACTAGAAACTGCCTACTTCCTTCAGACTATGGACAGTCCACCCACCTTTAAAGACAATGCAAACCCCTGCTCTACAAATCACACTAACTGGTTTTGACCACTGGCAAACTACACATTTCCTGGGTATACAGAAGTTCCCGTTCTAGTTCAAATAAGTGAACAATGCTGTGGTTCTCACTAGACATGAATTTTCAAGAATTCCAGTTTCTTAAAAGATAACATGGACCACAGAACAGTCATTTGATACCAAAATTGACTTCACAATAGACCTCAAGTCCTTCCACAAACTAGACTTCTGTGGGAAGTACTTACCAAGCAGGTAAAAAGGCACTAAATCAAAGCAGACACCCATTCTGGCTTGAGGCTGACAAAATTTACTGCCATCACTTTATTTTGGAGTATACCACAGAATTGCTGAATTTGGAAAGGACTTCTGAAATCATCTAATATAACCTCTCTGTTCAAGTAAAGCTCTAGCTAGACCAGGCTAAACTGGACCACATCCAGATGAATTTTGACCAAGAAGGAGAATCCACCTCCTCCTTGGATAACCCCTGCCAGTGCTTGGCTACCCTCACCAACAAGAAAAAAACCCCAAAAGCCAACACCACCCCCTCACCCCCACCGAAGACAAACAAACAAAAATGTAAGATTTTTCTAGTGTATTTTCTGGTTTTCAGCGTGTAGCCATTGCCTCCTGTTCTGTCAGTGGGTACTACTGAGAAGTCAGGCTCCCTTTTCTCCATTCCCTACCATAAGGTTATTGATACACACTATAGGATCCCCTCCATCCCAAGCCCCAATCCAGGATGAACAGCACTAGCCTTCTCCATCTCAACTCTTACACTGTACACTCTATGGCCTCAATCATTTTCATGGCCCTGCGCTGGAGTCACTCCCATCTGTCCATGTCTCCCTTGTATTGGATAGCTCAGAACTGGACTTAGCACTCCAGGTGTGGCTTCAGCAGGGCCGACCCAAGGGGAATGATCAATTCCCTCAACCTGCTGGCATTGCTCTTCCTAATTTCAAATCACAGATTTTCATGGTATTTTCAAACTGAAGTTAAAAGCAAGCAACTCTTTATATTCTCCATTTTTAATATGAACAAAGAATCTACAGCCTTTCTTTGAAAATATTTATTGTTGTAGCACTGCTTTATTCTTACTACTAAATCTTACAGAACATAAGCATCTGCTAATGCTTCCTTTCCTCAAATGCCACAGGAAGGACACTGCGTCTTAAATCAGTAAGGAATTTTAATTCAAAACCTAAGACTAGGTGGGGCAACTGCTGAGGCAGTTGCAAAAGAGCTTTTATATTGGCAGAACAGCAACATTTCAACAAGAAGAGGCAGTTCTCTCCTTTGGTGGCTAATAGCATTCAACATATATGTTATACAAATGAGTATTTCACAGAAACATTTCTCAGAAAAATATGCATATACATATGTACCACAGTACATTATATACACGAGAAAATGTAAAAAAAATATTTATGAAATAAAGCAATTGCACTTCAGTTCTTCCTTTTTTCTATCACTAGCTATATTTCAGCATATTCAGGAAATAAACCATTAACCATCACTATATACTTCTCTATATCTTCAAATTTTAGACAGGTTTATAAAACAAGTCATTAAACAATTCAAAGCACACACATTTCCCATTTTCATTAGCTGAGAACACAATCCTCTTATTGTAACGTATAACTTCATGAAAAAATTGTGAATTTACTATAACAAAGCAGCACTGCTATAAGATGAAACAGAAGCACACGTCTTCTCAAGGACTCCTTTTTTTCAGACTTGTATCCACATACCCATTGGTATCATAAAGTGATCTAGGTTGTGCATCAAATGAACTCCAAGAAGGATTATTTTTAAATTTTAAAATTTTAAAATTTTAAATTTTTAAAGCTGCTGCCTACTGGTCTTTCTTTTTTATTGCCCTGAAGGAACTTACCCAGAGAAAATAGTATCTGTTTGATAGCAGTAAGTCAGTTACTTTAGGAAGAAATGAGAATTTATGCCATCCTCCCTCTTGTTTCCTCTCACCTCAGGTTTGCATGCATCCAGACATTATGCAAATCTAGAAGCATGAAATGGAAATGATATGGAAGGGGATGATGGGACTGAGCTGGACAGGGAGGAGGTTATTGCACTTTTTGTTTAAAACAAAAATATGCAAGGATTCTGAAAGGAAAAAGAAGCATTAGCTTTATATAAAACAGCAGGCTCTTACTTCTAGCTATTTTTTCTCCTTTAGAAAAGCAGTCTTCAAGTAGTACATGAGCTGAAGATCTAGTTCTCATGAAATAGGTTTCTTCTGATGAACTCTGGCATTTATATTTCTTACATACATCCCTTTACTTCAAGTACTCAGATGACATGGTCTGGATTAAAAAGTTTTATTGAAAAGTTTTCTGCTTGTTTTGCAGCTGTGTTTCTTTCCCCATGGAAACATTAATTTGGTAGGTTTCAGAGTAGAAACTATGGCACTTCCAGAAACATTTGCTTGATCTATTCATTTTAGAACTTCACCTGAAAACTTAGCATGAAGTTGTGGTTTTGTGGTGTCGTTTTTTGGTGGTTCTGGGTTTGAGATGTTTTGTGTGCTTGTGTGGGTTTTGTTTGGTTTTTAAAATATTCAGTATCATTATTAGCATGAAAAATGAAATCTAGATGTCTTGTTTTCCAGGGTAGTTCCCAAGAGCTTAAGCTCTTGCTTAAAGAGGTAAGTAACTGCTCTGTCCAACCTTTGGGAAGAAAACACTGAGATCGAACACTTAACATCAGCTATGGGAGCTCCCACCAATCTAATGCTGTAGACTGCTACACATAAATACACACTGTGCAATTCATAAACAGTCTTTGTTAGGGATCACTGTCAAGTTGCTTAGCTCCAAAAGAACATGAAGACATGTCATTCTGCCGTAGGAGACAACTACATATGCTTAATTAACATTCTACAGCAAACCACACCAAGTTTCTGTCAACACTCAAGCATGGGGCTTAATCTCAGCATTAGACAGAGCTTGTTTCTTTATTTTTCACCATCAGTTTTTGTCAAACATCATCTTAGAAAATGCAAGTTTGCAACTCCTTGCTAGAAGCTCACTTCGGCCGCAAGTTATTTTTACTAGTCACACTTCTAAATGTCAGACCTCTAACATTCTGACATAGCTTGAATGATTAAATTGGCTTATTATCTTTGAAAATTTGCCCATGTGAACATATACATTTGGAAGTAGACTTAAGCAGAAGCTGTTAGGCAGAACAGAGGACAAGCTATTAAAAAAGGCTTCTCTGGGCATAGCAATATTTCAGAGACTAAACTGAACTGAATTCACTGTAAGAACTACTACAACTGAGTCACAGCCCATGCTCCTTATTGTTCTATCAGAAATACTAAGCACAACCTTAATAAGAACAGAAATAGTTCTAACACAACAGTCAGACACTAATATGACCCCCTTCTGACTTCAAAACTGTGGTTCACATGCCTTTGTGCATTTATTTCTTGCAAAATAAAGCTAGAACTGAACAACACACTTCGAAAAAGCAGTAAGGCATTTGCACAAACAAACTCTTTATATCAGACACATTACACAACAGCCTGACAGACACCATCAGCTAGAAGATTTTCTGTTCAGACGGGCCTACACATCTTGTCTGGGTCCGAGAATTATCATCTCCTTTTCTGTCTCAAATCCCAAGAAAAAAGCCTAAAGGGAAAAAAACCCCACAAAACCAAACAATACAAAACTCCACCAAACAAACAAACAAAAAAACCCAATGAAAACAAACACCACCCCAGCGACACACTGACTTTTCCCCAGGACACATAGCTAGACACTTCCGTAACATGATCCATTCCCAAATACATTTCAGAGCTGAAAAAACAAAATAACAGTAATCTTTTACCAGATAGAGGAGAGGAAAAGTTATAGTTTTCTGCTCTTTTGAAGAAGGTGATAGAACATTGATAAAACTTCACAGATCAGTTCACCATCTAATGCTCATCTATGAGCACTAGAGGCAGAAGGCACAGACAGCGCTGCCCTTCACAGGCAGTGCATGGCATATTTGTGCAGTTATACACCAAACTTCGGGTCAACATTTTGGAAGACCAGTTCAATATCTAGCTCTTCATTGTACAATAGCACATTACTGACAACCAAGCTTTAAGATATATCTCCAAATGACTCAAGATACACCTAATACTGCCTCATTTGGAGCACTCACCATTATGGTCTCTACATAGTAAGATAAAGTAATTCTTCTGGCCAAATAATCAACATAGTGACTTTTATTCTAAGGGTGAAAGTTCTTAAGTGGGTTTAGCCAGACAATTTGCTTTGTTACAGAACCAAGAACCATAATGAAGCAGCAAAATTTACTGGTCTCCAATGACAGCCGGAAGACTCATTTCTTCCATTTTTGAAACCCAGTTTTAATAGTTCAGTTGTCAGAGACAAGATAATGAATATCTATATTGCACATATTATCCTGTAGCTGCCACAGAAACATAATAGCAAAGAAGTTTTAAGCATAATCAAAAAAGCCTAAAAAATTTCCCAGGTTCTGTCCTGCATTAAAGCAGTAGAGAAAATTTGTACTGCTTCACCTCCTTTTCCATTAGGTTACAATATCAGGTGAAATAATGGAGAAGATTTATTAAGTCTACAATAGCTAGAGAGGCATACCATCACATTTTTCACAAGTCTGAAAAACAAGAATTATTTCTGACCTGAAGAATGGCAACCTCTCCTTTCAGGAGCCACACACAGGATTTCCTTCACCTGGATTTTAAAGTGTCTAGTAATTCAATATGAAGGAGCAATAGAAGTTACGAAGCTGTGGAGCTTCATTTTTTCTCCTCTCCATTTAAGTGTTCCTATAAGTTGTGCCAAGATTCTTTGGAATTTCAACACATCGAAGAAAAACCCTGTCACACTCACTTTTAAATTAAGTTCTGCTTTCCTAGAAAGCCAGACTTATGCAATCACGCTAGAAGCAAGAAAATAGGTATCTCATCTTGCCTTTCTCACACTGTTTCTATACTGTCTAGCAAAACAGTGCTAAGAAAGAAAAAAATAGTTATACTTGCGAGTAAACAGCACTGGAACACAAATTCAACAGTTTTCAGAATGTCATATCAGAATGACAGTGATACAAAGACAGAAGTTCATGACTTGGGTTCAACTGCATTATACAAACTTCTTGCTAAGAACAGGAAACTGAAAAATGTCATATTTTATCTCATGCTCGATAAATCCCATTTGTTTTTTTTCCTCTATTTCAGAGCATTAGACTCACTCTGTATTATAAATTGAACTTTAAAAGACCAGTCTCAGCTGAGGTAGACATGCAGTGTTAGATGCCTTCAGTTCAATGCTACTGCATGGAAAAACCCAAACTCATTAAATCAATTCTGTGTGTTATTCTCACAGCATTCATTTCAGTTAAAACAATCTGGCTGCAAACATTTTTTCCTTCTGTCTTGACTCCCCTCAATATTTACTCCAGCCTCTTTTTTTTTTTTCTTAATATTATTCAAAGGAGAATTGGCTTTCCTAAAATATCCACTCCAGATGGCTCTATGGTTATAAAAAGCTGGCTTTATATACTGAAGCTAAGTAACCAAATCAGTGACTAGTACTGGAAAGCTTTCCTAAAGCACTGATGGTCTTTATAAGTTATAAGGCAAAACAAATGCAGAAAAAAGTAAGATTCCCCTCTACTCTTTATTCCTTTTTTCTCTTAAAACACTTCCAGAGAGGTACTAAACCAGTCAATACATTTTAATAGTGTCTTGAACAAACAAGTTCAAATACATGGAAACACAGATTAAGGAAGTTAAGAGCAAATGTAATGGGCATGTGCATACATGTATTTATACAAAATAACCCAGAACTAAAGGCTATGAAGTTTCTTTCGGAATGATTACATCTCATAATCAGTGAAGATGAGATGACTGCATTCAAAGCAGACTGTCAGCTGACTCACTCAATATGTAGTAATAGCGAAAATGCTAGTATTGAGATGTAACATTCAGAACCATCTTATGAACATAATATATTCCAAATATTACACCTCCATTCTTGAATAGTTAATGTTCCTACACCTGTAATTGACAGCAACAATAACCCATGTTAGGATAGCTGAAAACTGACACCAAAGTAGCAACTGACTTATGAAGCATTAGAAACTGTCTATTAACAGATTACTTATCAGGACTTTCATATATCTTTTTCTAAAACATGCAGTACTGTCAACTGTCAGGAGACACAACCATGCACTAGTGAAATTATAGGACTGGTCCCATGTGCCAGTTTGTTACCTTTTCATTAAAACAAGAGTATTTAGAAGGAAATACTTGCAATATAATCTGAATTTTCTCTCTCTTTATAACTGGAAAAAAGATTGAGACAGCTTATGCATGATTATCAAGTACAAAACAAGAAAGTAACTTAAGTTATGCATTGCCACACAAACAGATTTGAACATTTTGAATCACAAAATGATAAAGACTATTATTACTATCAGCAGAACATGT
This sequence comes from Edolisoma coerulescens, assembly GCA_013397115.1. NCBI lineage: Eukaryota > Metazoa > Chordata > Aves > Passeriformes > Campephagidae > Edolisoma > Edolisoma coerulescens. The sequence goes on from VWZW01002017.1 coordinate 147,989, forward strand.
TAGTGACCAGCTAAACACTCCCACATTATGCACTGACAGTACACGCCACTAAGAAACTTATAAACAAACTTAACCAACAACATTTTTCACAAGAAAAAACCTGTACAACACTGTCAAACTACTTATAAGGTTTCAACCCTCCCTCTCAGAAAAGCACATTTCTTTCAGTCCAAGGGCAAAAGGGTTTGTGCAGGCATGCAAGAAGAAAATGGTCATTACCAGCAAAGAGGTCGTCTCTGTCACCATCCAGCATAATTTCTGCTGGCTTTGGACCATTGGAGTTTGTGCTGAGGTCTTCTGCAGGAAGACTTGCTGGCTCTGGAGATGAAGGACTAGACTGTTTTTTTAAAAAAAAAAGTGAAAAAATTAGAATAGAACCGTTGCCATGTGTCAGTATATAAGAATTATTGCAACATTCTTTCATTGCAAAGAATCAAAAAAAGATGTACAAAAAGGAAACTCTGTCAGCTATTTCCATTTCCCACTTCTAGCACAGCAACAAAGAATAAAAGATGACCTAGTCAACAGCTCCTTTTAATTTCTTTGTTTGAGAGAAAAACCAGTCAACAGTTTCTTCAGGTTTAATTAACATGAAATAAAAGCTGCTACAGAATTATCTAGAACAAGTTTATTAGTAATGCCAAATGTAATTCAATTATTAAGTTCCTCCTGGAAGGACTTGGATTTAAATCTGGATTCATACATAGCCAAAAATCAATAAAGAAATCTCCAAGTGCTCTATGATTGAAAAGAATGCATTAATGCCACCCAAATAATTCAAGGCTGCTTGGAACTGTAAGAAATTTTGATAGCTTTGCAACAGGATTACTGCCACAGAGGATCACACTGTACTGTACATGGAAGCTAGGCTTGCCACAGCCACAGTTTTTTAATTCGCTGAAGACTAGAACTTGCCCTGTTGAAGACACTCAGGAAAACTAAAGTACTATTGAAGCTGGGCCACCAAATGAATAGCTTGCTTACAAAAAAGTATACACATTATTGAAGATCAGTGCTTCAGTCGGAAAAATCTTTCTTGAATAAGTATCAACTGTGTTTACTGCTGAAGTACTAGAAAATTTGCAAAACTCACTTCTTGCAACTTCATCCAGGATAGCTAGCTATGGAGTTTTCAACAACAGCATATTTATTCATGGATGCAGGCAGGTATTAAAAAGATGTTTAAGGCTACACTTCAAAGAAACCAGCAGACTAGAAAAGATTTTTAAAAAAGACTGAAGAATACCGAAAAGTCACTGAAAAAGTCTGTCCACATTGTATTTTCAAATTCATAAATGTAGCAGAGGCAAGAGTCCTGACAGAGGCCTTCCTTATAACAGGCTTTCTGCCCTCTTCCCACTACTTTATATACTGAGCACGATTCAGGTGGTCTGGAGTATCCCTTTGGTCACTTGGGGTCACCTGTCCCAGCTGTGTCTCCTCGCAACCTCCCATGCATCCCCAACTCCCCCTCACCAGTGTGGAAGTACAAACAGCAGCAAAGGCCTTGGCTCTGTGTAAGCCCTGCTCAGCAACAACAAACACATCTCTATATTACCAACCCCGTGTTCAGCACAAATCCAAAACACAGTCTCGTGCTAACAGCTGTGAAGAAAACTAACTCTACCCCAGCCAAAGAACCAGAATTTGGTCACATCAAGGAAGTGATCCATTCAAATGACAGAAGAGATCATTTCTCCTTCCTTTTGCTGAAAGCTGCCACTCTTTGAAAAGCCCACACACAACATGGGGAAACCAGAAACAAACCTAAGTGATGAATTACAAAAGGAGCAGTCTCTAAAAATCTTGGTTGGATATTGCCCTAGAGCCTGCAAAGATCATCAAAGAAGAGAAGCTTAGAAACTGTATGTAGGTAGTAGCGTTTACCACCCTGTAAGGAACCAATTTACTAGTCACATGAACACTTCTCATCTCATATTAAACCAATGCTAAAATGACCCCACAGGAAACAGAGTGCTCTGAGGTAATAAAGGTGTATTTGTCCACTCTGTGAAGACCCTGTGAAGTATCATAAGGAGATAAAACTCCTTTGTATTACAAGACTTGCAATAATTTACATTAAATGAGCTAGGAGACACAAGAAAATCACAGCACTTGACATGCTTCTATATTCTACAACTCATAGTACATATGTGTTACACATAATAGCCAAAGGTTTTAAGCAATTTCAGAACTCAGAAGTAGCATATTTCAGAAGAAATGGTCTGTTTCTCCAGCCAGTGCTGTGTAGAGATGCAAGTTCAAGACCTTGTACTCCAACTAGAATAGAAGAGCATTGAAATGCTTGATTTCCAAATGCCTGAGGTTCAAGAAGTTTAAAGTTTCATCAGCAAAAGCAGTTCTTCACTGAAACATCATAGGCACTCATTCCAAACCAGTTTTGCTGCTATTCAGCTTTGAACAGCAATCCATTTACATTTTGATAGACTGGAGGTTTAGGACACAGTGGGAGTCCCATGCTGCCACAGATGCAGAATGCACACAGGCTTGTGTTTGTCAAGTCACTGCCATGAAAAACAGCCACAGGAAACAAAAGCCCTCCCGAACCCTTGTACCATAGCAGCAGAGAGCTTTCTGCTTTATCACTTAATTATGCTCTTGATTAATGAATGGTGGAAAAGAGCCCTTGGAGAATGCTCAGGCCTTCAAGCTATTCCCTCAGTCTATCTTCTCAGTTTTATCAGAGGTAGCTATTTTGGTTACTAATGGTTATTTTTTACGGTACCTGGCTTCTAATCACAAAATTAAATTCTATCAGACACAAAATTCACTTTGAACACTTAAACCTCATCAACCCATGGCAAATATCTGCATGCCTAAAGTTACAAGTTAACCAAAGGTCAATACAGAGTTATTTCCACTTTAAAGAAAGAAACAGATTCCTCTGGCTATGAATACATGCCACCAAGTCTCTTTCTGTTACTGAGCTGGGAAAGGTCCTGTCCAATCGCACTGTTAAAGAAAGCCAGTATTTCTGCACTGGATACCAGGCTTCACAGCTGTAGTTAGCAGAGCAGTTACCAGCAGCTTTCTCCAAATTCCATATGAGAATACTTGCAAAAGGTAAGGACTCAGACCTTATGGGCACCTCAGAAAGCTGAAAAGCAAAGCTGACCAGAGGGATATCCCATACCTTGTAAAACTGTGCTCAGCAAAGCTATGGGGAAGAACGAGGACAGAGAGGATGTTTGGAGTTACAGCATTTGTCTAAGTCACTATTACACTTCTCTCTTCCTGGAGATAGCTAAGCATGGGCCTGCCCACGGAAGGGGAGAATAAATTATTATATTGCTTGCATATGCAACTTTTACTCTACCATTAGAGATTTACTCTACCATCTCTGTCCACTGGTCTTCTCATTTTTACCCTTCCAATTCTTCTCTCCCATACCAGGGGGAGTCATGAACGCCAGATGGAAATAAACTTCAACAACCTGATGGGTGAATAAGGTATATACTGGTCTATTAATCCTTCTGTGGCTCTTTGGTCCTATTAAATAGCTGTGTTCTCAGACAAGACAAATTAAGAATGGGGTTAAACATATTCACAAATGGTTGTGACTTTATAAGAAAAAAAAATGTGTAGAAGCTTCTTAAAAATTATTCATGGTCTGAACACTGCATCAGCTTGTTTAAAAGTTTCTCAGTGAAGTATAGTTTCTTCTATTTAAAAGGGACATAGTCCTCAGGGAACTATGAAAACCCAGCAAGGCAAGCCCTGATGTATCAAAAACTAGAGTCAATAATTTCAAATAATCTGATTATTTTGCACAGCCAGTGGGTCAGAAAGTGCTATTCAGCCTCTCAAAAACCAAAAAAGCATCCATGCATGCAAACATATTAAGCTATTTCAGTTACAGTCTTCTATGGATCTGACAGGACCCCAACTTTACTTTTTTATCTCTACAAAGTACAGCTAAAATGGCCAATGAAAATGGCTGTCAAAGGAAGTAGTAGCCAGTGCAGTGAAAATCTCTGTATCAGACAAGAAATGGAGATAAGACTAACAAAAACCTCATGGCCCAGAGAGAGACAGACAGTACAGCTGTCTAGAAACTTTAAACTTACTTGATGCCAAAGATTCACAAAATGTCACAAACATGTCCATTTCCTGAAATGTACACAGCTGTGAAATTTCTGAGTCTTGAGCTGAAAGTTTGGTGTAGCCTCCAAAAACCAAGATACTCAAGGGCCAGGACATCCAGGTACATCGGACAGTCAGGATCCTGCCTCGTTTTTCTTGAGAATAAGTTTCTGGTAAGATGCCCATGGGCCCATTCCAACTTACAATGTCAACAACAAGCTCAAATTTCTGGTTTTTTATTGTTCATTACATTTGGAGGCAATAACCTAGTATTTTACAGTTCTGACTTACGAAGAAACAAGTAAAAGATCTTGCATTTTCTGCTGGCTGAAGTTATCACTCCAGATGTTTGAATATACTCCCTTCTCTTAATAGTACAGTACCCCCCAAACTAGTTCTGCTTGCACAAACCCCTCCTAGCCTCCCTCAGTCAAAACACAGTAGGCTGACCAAAGGTGGCCATCACAATATTCTAGTTGTTCAGGTTAACCCAGCTCATTGTCTGAAACAGGGTCACAGGAGCTCACAGATCACAGCACGGGCAGAGAAAATAGACTCAACGGTAAGACAGTCATCATTTGCAGCACAAAGGAAGATGACACAAATAGCCACACTGGAATAATTTCCACATACTTCCATCACAGCCTGGATTTAACATCAAGCAACAAGACACACATTTTCAATAGAATTACACCAATTAATCTTGGATACAGACTTAGCTTTCTGCAAAGGTACAGTACAGTAATGAAGGACTTAAGTGTTTTCCTCTCAGATACTTCAGTGGGATCTTTAGTGCTTCCTCTGTAATGGCCACTGTTAAACTGAATGGATATCATCAAAGCCATCTGGACTTCTGTGGCTACCTAGTGTTTTGCCTTATGTGCAAAAACCAAATGCATATTGCAGATCTTTGACACAAACAGATCAACTGGCAATGAGATTATTACACGCCCCGCCCTAAATGACAGTTATTGATAAATTACACATCTACTGCTTACGGATTGTTTTCAGGTTCCTCCATGTATTTTTCCGCTAAAAAAAAACCAAACCAAAACACCAACAAACAGGAGTATGGGAATACAAATACTGTTTGAATGAGTAGGTGGCAGCCTAGGTTCCTGTGTTCACATGGCACCTGCTTCACAAAAGACAGACTGGCAATACGGAAGCAAGGGTGCAACATATAAACAAGGAAGGTGACAGAGACACAGACTAGTTTTTTGGAGGAAGAAGGCGGCAGAAACAGTGAAAAGAGAGTAGCAGTGAACAGACCATTTTTTCAGAAAATCTAACATGTATCTTACAAACATGTCATCAAAGTTGACTTTCATACAGTTGTTTGTGGACCCTTCTAATGGGAGCAGAGGACACATACAGCAAATTATCAGTTTGTTGATTAAACTTATAACAGGGAGTGATTCTTCTCATAATGCACAGCTAACTTCCAGAATTTCTTGCTGTGCAAATCATGGACACTCTTTAAAAAAAAACAACCCAACAACAACAACAACAAAACCCCAAACAAACAAACAAAATAAAACCCCGCCAAAATCCATGCACTTGAAATTTTAGCAAGTAGATAAGTCTACCTAGGCCTCAGGAAGGCACTGACCTACAAAAATTTAGGAGAGCACTGTAGATGCCAACCAGCAGATATGTATATAACAATCAGCAATATTATTCACATGGAATTCACCACTGATTATCACTGTAAATGCAATTTTGGCTTAAACCATTTAAATGGCTGTTCTCACTAATGAAAGCTACTCTGGCAGCGAAAGAGAAACCTCCCAGTAATCATGAATTTAAGAGAGGCAGTTGTCCAGACTCACAATACAGTTGGCACAATGAAAACAAAATAATCATTCTCAATCTACTACTCATAGGCACTGTGGATATCTGACAAGGAAATGAGCATCCCATCAGCTCAGGCAAGTTGCTGCCCAGCATGGTTCCCAGTTCATAGGTGTCCTAAGATGACAGAAAGGAAGAGTTCTCATTCTCTGCCACACAGCAAATTTTCAAGTCCTAAAATGTGTTTCCACTGCACCCCAGAAATTCTAGCTGTTACAGCTCAGTGGGCTCTTTGTAATGTTTTCTTTTTTACAATTAAGAGAGTTCAAGTCAAGACATTAAAGTTTTTACAACATCCATAGAGAAAGTTAAAACTCCATCTTCTATTTTCTTCACATAAGAGAATTCAACTTGAAATGAACAATATTCTCCATTTGAAGCCACCAAAGTAACTAAGCCTCTCTGTATTTAAACACTACATGTTTGCCATTCATAATATACACTGAATGTATATTTTGTCAAAAGAAGCTTAGCATGTGTTTTCTAAATGGAGACTTTGTTAATATGGAAGCTATTTGAAAGACCTCTTAGAAACCATACAGATTTTCCACTGCACAATCAAATTATAGGCAGGAAAGGCTCAGCACATATTTTGTGAACTGCAAAGAGAATGGAAGCAAGATAAAATAGGAAGGGACTGAAATTAATCACACTAAAAGGAAATGGACAGCTCCAAGATAAACCAGCTGGGATCCCTTTCAAAGTACCAAAGCTTCCACGTAAGTTGGCTTTGGACTACAGTGCCTTTTGCCACACTCTCACCTCTGGTATCAGCAAACAAATACATTATTAACTACAAAAAGTGCGACACCATTCTGTTGTTACTGTACAACTCCCACTGCCATTTATAATCAGTTCCTTCATGAATATTTACCAGATTAAAGTAACACTCAAGACAAAAGTTTAACTAGGCCCCCATCATGAGATAATCATTCTTCTCTGGACTATGGCACCCTATACACTGAATCCATCAATCTATGTCCAAGCTAGTAAGAAGTCCCAAGTCAATTTTCATGACCTCTTCCTTCCAAATTTGCAGGAAAATCACAAGATTAAGGCACTGCCCTAAATGCTGATGTCAAAAAAAGCTTACTGACACAGCTTTTAAAAGCTTCTCTTTAAGCGAAGAGGCTTCCCCTTTCTACTTAGAGACTCTATTCCAAACAGTGTACATAAACAAAGCAGCACAGTGGGATTGTCAGCCAAAACAACTGATACAAAGCCCATTTCTTTGCCAGTGTTTGAAGTTAGAGGAGTTTCAGCAACTTTTCTATCTCATGGTAACTGCGATTTGGACACTCAATCTATCCTATCTCCTGCAGCTCTAGTTCCAGACCACATCAATAAAAGCGTTGTTTATGTTACACTGCAGTCTTTCTCAGTGCACTGAGCAAGACTCCAGTAATACACACTGTGTCACACAGAGATGGACAGAAGTCTACTCATGCAATTCTTGTCAACTGCAGGTTCACATCATTTCTTATTCCTTCAGTGCATTTTTTCCACAGATCTTTTTCTACCAATGCACAGATTATGCATCTATAAAAAGAAAGAAAAAAAGGAAGTAGCTTGAGAAAAGGCAAGTGACTTTAAAATACATTTAAAAGCCTCTTTGTATATTCCAGGGTTTTCTGTTAAGGACAGGCAACAGCCAGAGAAAAACCAAAGAAACGCACCAATCCTATTTCTGTAAAGGTCAGGGACAGAAAACTCTTCAGGAAAAGAGAAACAGAACAATTTTCTTTTTA
>VWZW01002017.1:156391-288868 GCA_013397115.1 Edolisoma coerulescens
CCTGCCTTTCCCCTGCCACATCCCCAGCCCCTTCCACAGCCTCTTCACAAACCCCTTCCGGAGCCCCTGCCACATCCACAGCCCCTTGTCAAACCCCTTCCCTAGCCCTGTCCCCATCCTCAACCTCTTACCCTTCCCTAGTAAATGGGCAGAATTCCCTGTGTAAGTTAGCTTGGTTGTTTTTTGTCGTTCATTAAGAAACATATGTGAGAAGTTTACCTTCTTTGATTCAAAGTAACATATTAATTATAGTGAGACTAAAGACATCTCTGGCCACAAAATCTATTATAGGTACTGTTTTGTGTTTGTCAGAGGGATCAAGGAATAACCCAAAGACAACTCTAGGACCCAGATTTTTAACTAATTGAGATTCAAGGCTGAAAAACTGGTTTAGTAAATCCGTGTGGAAAAATAACCCAAATTAGAGAAAAGCAATCAAGGAAATAAATTGGAAAACAATTAATGCTACAGGAAAATTTAGAGTGACTACAAAATGCCAATCACATATGAGTTTGTGATGTGTTACTGAAAAAAGCCTCATCCCTGTCAGTGTGTGTATTAATATGTATATCATTCAACAAATACATAAGAGCTGTCAACTCTACCTCATGCTACTAAGTCAAAATCTGAGGGAAGAGGAAGCTACCCATGTGTCCTAATGGAAACTGCAGCTACCCCTTCCTTTGCAGCCAATAAATCCACCTGTGTAATGCTGTGTGAGATGGATATGAATTAAGCTGCAAAGTCAAGAACCTGAACAGTAGAAGTCAAAATACCAAAGCTGAGTTTACATGTGGAACTTGTGTATATGCCATGTGCCTGCTTTAATTACCTGGTTACACAATAACATTCTACGGGAGCCCTCTTTCCAAGGAGCATTTACTACACAGTTATGGTTTTTCCTTGTTTCCTATCAGCTCTGTACTTCATTTATTATATGCAGTCTCAAGTCTACTCTGAAGACAAAAGGATTTGTCTTCTCACATGCATTTCTCTGAGGTTTGTCACTGCCAGATTGAAGTGTTTCACAAGCACTGATGAACTTTGTCTTCGGGGTATGATGCCCATTATGCAGGAACTGAGCAGAGATGGAAAAATTTAAACCTAAGGTGTTTACTGATTTGGATGCCCTAACTGAGATCACTAGGATTTGGGGTTTTTTGCTAGAATACCCAACATTTCAACAGTTGTGTCACCTAGGCAGGAACCCAAATATCTCAATACTAGCCTTATCCCCACGCATTTTTTGGAGTAGGCTTTTATTTCTTTCCTTCTCTATTGTGTCAATTCCTTTCCCTTTATCAACCCTTGTCAGGTCCCATACCTTCTTGATTAGCCTTGGGAGCCATTGAGAACCCCTCAAAAATGGTAATTTCTGGTTTTGGCCCACCAGACAGTAGTTCCTCCGAGTCAATATATCTGCTGCATGAAACTGTCACTGTACCACTCCTGCTTTTGTCCCCAGCATCTGTGGGCTCTGCAAGCCTTCCTAGTCCAGCACTTACGAAGAGATATGGAAATCAAAAATGTGTTCTATGTAAACACTCTAGGGAGTTCTTACAGAATAAAAAGCTTCCTTTTTTCTTGCAGAATCAGGTTTCGCTCAGGAGTATAATCTTGTTGATTTTAAATTGCTTTTAAAATGAACAGTACAACAGTATTAGGGCTCCATGTCATTTCCCTGGTTCAGGTCACAGAGGTGCTGAAGCCGTGGAATAGTTAAAATAAGTTATCTGGGTTTATGCAATGTACTGTTTACTACCTTCTGCCCATCTGTCAAAAACCTATTAAACAAGATGCAAAATAAAGATAGATATGCTCTAAGCAATGTGAATCAAGGTTTACAATCAAATATGTCAGATTTTCAGACAGTCTTACTTCATTGACTCTATTTTAGGATTGTACTAGTGCAATAGCCACTGTAATACCATGTTATTTTAGTAACTGAAATATCAATGAAACTGAAAGAAAATCATGACTCATGACTTAGAAGTAGCTGTTTTGAAAGAGGGAGTGATAGTGAGTTATACAAGCTCAAGGTCATCCCCTGTGGTTTGGATCCACAGGGAGCCACAGGAGATTATCTAGTCCATTTGCTGGAAAATGTTTGTCAAACCTTTTCTTCAACAACTCTAGTGATGAAGACCCCAAAACTTCCGCAGACAAACTGCTTTAAAGCTTTGCTGTCTAGGATCAGAAAAGAAGTTCCATCGCTATCCTACCAGTCAAACATCCTTGTATGAAGTAGGATTTTGCAGCAGCATGACACTGGGCTTGTTCAGCTTGTGACCATATTCACGTCAGATATTGGCCTCATTTTGTATTTGTGAAGTGATTTAGTCAGACTGAATAAAATTCCTCCCTACTGAATTTTGTCTTTCTTTTTACTGATATTTAATCCAGTTTGTTTTGATGATTTTGAATTCTTTTTCTAAGCTACAGTTGGTTGGTATCACTTATGGTATGCATTCTCCCCTTTCTATTACTGGTGAGAATATGAAATCATATCAGCCCTATGGTAGATCACTTCATTCATCTTTCATTCAATTCATACTTCCATAAAAATTGTAATCACTGAAAAATAGCTTTTGGCTGTGTTTTCTAACTAATTTTGTACCTACTCTATAATAGATTACATATAATGTTTCATTAGCTTTCTTGTGAAACAGTCATACGAGATAAATGTTCAAGAAATACCGAAGGAATATTTCCTCACTAAAAGATATTGCAAGAAAATGGCTAAATACAGTGGGAGAACAACAACCACCAGAGTGCTTAGAATTAGATGAAATACATTTCTGAGATTTTATTTTTCCCATTTATAAAATATTTAAAGAGGAATATTGTGCTATTTTATGGTGACTGCACTTGCCCACAGCAGTAAAGACTTTCAGTGAGTCAGCCTTCCTATGAAAAATTACAAAGCAAAAGTATTTACCAAATCTGTGCATTTGGTTCATGTGCCCACTCATCCTTTCAGACAGATAAACTTTACACTTCAGATCATGATGACTGTTCTTTTGTTCTGTCTTTCCACCTGAGTATTTAATTGCACATCTTTTTAAAAAAATAACTTTTTCTGTCACCTTTGTTTGCTGGTGAGTTGTCAGTGTTCTCATTTATTACAGAAAAATATTTTTAATGTGTGTGAAAGAAACCAGTTCTTCTATCAGTTAGATATTTAATTTGCCTTTGGAGTAGTGGCAGGTCTTGCCCTCTAAAAAATAACAGAATGGGAATTTCTGTTCCCTAGTTCATCTAATGTTCCTGTACACTTAAATATAGAGCTCTACTAGCATTAGCTGGGTATGTTTACATTGTTAAAATACTAAGATGATGTAGAAGTGCTTTTTTCCATCTTCATAAGCACTGACAGCAGGTGAGAACTAAGCAAGAAACTTTGGTTACTGTGGTATACACTGACCTGCTGTTTGGATTTTCCTCTGCTGTTTATGATTTACAAGAGAGAGAATGTCTTCCAGCAAAGCTTTGGTTTTATTTTACGCCGCTGATATTAGATAATCCAGGCCATTGCAACTTGATAAAGACACGGTAACCTTTGAGATCCTGATTTGCTTTGGGCTTCAGACACTTGCTCCCTGACAACTGTCTGTCAAATCTCATGGGTTGTGTTCTGATACAGGAGTCATGCTGGAAACAAATACCAGGATGTTGTTTGCAGGTGGCAAACCTGAGACATGCCTTGCCAAAGTAGAAGATGTATCTAAAAAGACCCAGAATGGATACAAGTGGGACAGTACTTGGAAAAGGCATCATATGCACTTGCCTGAAGCTAACACTCCTTCAACCATCTGCTTTTGTCCACAGAGAGAAGCATAGTCTTAATCACATTAAAGGGAACTAAGGGCTCGTAAGTGCCAAGTTAACTATTTCACAGCAGACTCACAACATATTTTGAGTCAAAAGACACCCACAAGGATCATCAAGTCCAACTCCTAAATAAATGGCCTGTATGGGTATTGAACCCATAACTTTGGTGTTATTAGCACCATGCTCTGACCAACTGATCTAGTCTCATCTCCCTGACCTAATTTCATTCGTTCAGTTACAGCCCAGTAAAATTTTTGTATCATGTAATTTCAAGCCTGTGGTCCATGACTAAGTCAATTTCATACATTTCTGTAACTATAAACTGACTATAACTGTCTTGACCCGCTTTCCTGCTTCCAGAGAATGTAACAAAATCATGTAAGGTGTGTAGCTTGTCCCACGTAAGGCATTTGAAACATTTTTATTAATCAGTTTTAACTCGTTTTATCAAGGGTAAATTTTTACAAGATTTTTTTGTGTCAAATAATTAAAGTCAACATACATTTTTTGCTATTCTCTGGCTTGCTAGGACTTTTAGTTAAAGATAAGAACATTAGAAACTATCTTTTTATTCAAAGATTCATGTGTGATCTTAGCTGATGTTCAAATTATATTTGTATCAAATAATTTCAGTGGATATTCTTTGATGCCTTTTTTTAGGGCTGTTTATATTAAGGTTGTGAGTTTTCTTAATTCTTTCATCCAAAACTGGATGACACAAGAAAAAGAGAACAGTGAGGAAAGGAGGCTGGACCTTCCATACAGTGTCAGAGACAGTTCACAGTATCAGTTGGTGCTATCCCTGTGTGGCACATCAAAAGTTACCATTGGAAAATTCTCCCAGTTAGAGAAAAGGTTTCATGTAAGAGAAGCCTTGATCTGAGCAATTTTTCTTGATCTTTGGAATTTTTCTTTAATGGATTCCATGTTTCTTAAACTGTGGATCATTTTCTTTTCCTCAGATGGGAGACAGGGTCAGAGGTGATCCTCTTTCTCTGCAGCTAGTTTCTCGTACTATATTAGGAAATGCTCAATGCCTCCTAATTCTTACCATCACTGCTTCACCAGTGATGAATATAACCATGCCATTCAACTTCATCTAATTTTTCCAGGGAAAATTTAATCTAGTGAGAACTTTGAGGTCAGAACCATAATGAAAACACTTTCAGGGGAAAAAAACCCAAATCAAACCAAAACCAACAAGGACAAACAAGCCAACAATAATTTCTGAGTGTCCATTTGTAGAGGAGTGTTTTAAAAAATCACCTGCTGAAAGCATGCACTTTGTGAAAAAAAATCCTGTAACCAGATCTACATCTCATTGTGTGTCTATCAGCCAGCAGTACTATCTCCATCTAGTGTAGGACTTATTAAGAAGAGAGTTCAAAATGATTTTGTGTTATCACTTGGTAGATGAAGAAAGTCTATACTGTCTTTCTCTTTTTCTCTTTCGAAGTGATTCCTGAGCTAATCTTAGTTAAGAAGATTTGAGGAGGGAGTAGGGGAGAATGTGAATGAGGTGGAAGCTTTTTGCATATTTTTTCTTCATTGGAGCATCATGGCAGAAGTCTAAGAGTAGAGAAGGTGGCAGCATGGAAGAAAATGAAAGTAATATGCAGCAAAAGCCATTGTAATAACTTCTCCAGTTCATGACCATAAACCTTGGGAGAACTGTGTTGTTCCATCAAGTCAGCAGCCTGTGAGAAGGAAGCTTATTTCCCTGCTTGCTTGGCACAAAGCAGAGGCTGTGATAATCATATACACCAGCCTACTCCTGTGGTGTGAAATCGCAGAAATGGGGGCCTTGATCTATCACAAGGTGACTGAGAATTTTCAGTTGTTACCGTAGGAACATATGCAAGTTTTACTGATCACAGTATTTTTCTGAAAGATCTGCATTCTCAGAACATTAAATTATAGTGCTGGTCAATTCATTCATTTATAAAATGTGTATAGAACGCAAGGGTGACATTGCAACTAGTTCTTTGGGATAGATGAGGAACAGTATTTCTTGTTTATATTCCAGACCCTGGACACAATATATTTTATATGTTCTCTTGACTTTGAAGTCATTGCTAGGGAGTTGCCAAGAGGGTCTCCAAAGAGATTGTGGAAGGCCAGCTTTTTGGCTTCCAGCTGTTCCCTTGCTGCAATTACCCATGTACAAAATGAGGGACGTGTTGCATCTGGCTTTATATAGTGTTTAGTGCTTTTAAATAGTTTGTCCCTCTCAGCTTGCTGAGTGCAGTTGATTTGGGGTAATTCACCTAGATTTTAAAGCAGAAAGTAAGAGAATGGAAATCTGCTCTCTGAAACCACTGTTGAAATTTTAAGAACAGGCATATCCAACACTTCCTTCCACAATCCTGCACTTCAGTACTCCCTTAGGTTTTTCATATGCATTTTGGGTACAGTTTACACCTCATAACTTTAGCTGGCTAAAAGACAGCAATCTAATGAAAGCTATTCAGCTTAGTTTGGACTGTGGCAGGGCATAATAAAAAAAAAAAATATATGATTTCTCTGGCATCCTATCCATCTTTAACTCTTACACTAGGAGGGATTTAATGATGAGTGCCTATTTCCATTGCCAAGAGAGGATGCTTATACTTAGGTAGATGCTTGACTTCAGAACAACTGTGATTAGGTGATAAAATCTCTTTCTGCAAAACATATGCACATATCCTAAATTATAAACTCTCTAAGTTAATGAGCCTTAATCTTAAATGTAGCCTTGTGGCTGATAATAGTATTTATCATAATAAAAATTATAAAGTGACTGTAGAATTAACCTGAGACATAATACTATTATAATGCTCAGTCCAAAATTAGCCTGAGAAAAAATTTCTTTGCTCCCCTCCAGACACACTGGTACATGTCTGCTGCTGCTTTAAAAGAACCAGAGCCCTAAAATGAAAGAAAACAAAAAACACACTCCAACTTACAAATATCTTTCAAAATGTTTGCATTTGCATGGATTATGAGAGCTAGGCACCAGAAAAATTTGTTTCAAATATCTCCAGTCATTTTTTTTCAGAGTGTAGCCTCCAATCCACAGAGATTTTTTTTTCCCACTTTGTAGACATATAAGATAAAGGCATGTGAAAGCAATTTTTCATTGAAAATTGCACAGTGGATATGCACGAACCAGAATTTTCTTTATTTCAGAGTTTCACAGCCCAAATGCAGCTGTAATTTTCATCATTTACAATTTTGCTGTAAACTGACTTGGGGCATCTGTCTGCGTTATAGCCAGACCAGGCAAAAGATAAGTAGGAAAAATGGAAAACTTCTAACGTAATTGATTTCCACCAAACAGCACTGTCTCTGACTGTTATAACAATTAGTTCATCAATTAAATGTTGATTATGGCTTTCCCAAAGAGGAATAGGAAAGCTTGCAAACATCCACTGAACAGCAGTGCAAAATAATCTGGCACTGTTGCCACTAAAGCTGATACAGTATCTAATACATTTATTTACTTTTCTTTAAGATATTTTCAGACATGGTAAGCAAAACTCTGGCTTTGCAACATAATTCTCCTTTGACAAATTTTATTTCACTATGCTCTGGCTAATTTTATCCTCTGGAGGCATAAATTTGGGCTTTGAAAAAGCTATTTGCTTCAAGCTTGTACTTCAAGTGACAACAGATGCTAAAGACAGAGTAAGGAAAAAAAAAGATTAATCTCTCAAGAGTGTTGAGAAAGCAATCAACATAGTGTCTAAATAAGTTAATAAACACATTTTCAAATTCCTTTACAACAAAATAGCTTCAAGAGCTCGGTGAAGTCCTTAGGGGAGGATGCAGTCATAAGATAGGAGGAATCCATTGATAAAGAGACAGGAACTTCAGTGACAAATCATTGAAATGATATTGATATCTTAGAAGGGATTTTTTAAAATGCCTGACTTGCATAAACTACAAATTTAGCTACAGAAAAGTGAATGTGGCTTTCTAATAATCTATTTATCTATTTTACATTGGATCCTACAATATATTTTATTTGCTTTGATTAATTCAGTGTTGCATTTATCAAAAAACACGGCGTCAAGCATCTCATTTCAATAGCGGAGTTTACAAATGTGATTTGCCAGTAAGATAATCAATGAAATCACTGAATCTGCTTAGGAATAATATTTGTGTAAACTGACAGTGATACTAATAAAATTAAGCATGAGTATTCCAGAGTAGCACATAGAAGGATTGTTTTAACTTCAGCTAGCCAGTCCTCCTTAAAAAACCCAACACCACCATAAGGAAGCTCATTCCATCCTAGGTATATTTTCCCTTTCAGATAAAGACAGATATTAAAGAGCTTTTGCTTACCTATTTTTAAGCACGATACTGGATTTCCTGTAATGTAAGCATCCTCATTTTAATGTTCCCCATTTAGTTAGGAGATACACACCTTCAAAGAGGAATTTCAATTTACTCTAGATCACGCCCCCCTATCTCTTGTACCTCTTTCTGTTGACCATACAGAAAACTTACAGAAAAATCTTCCCTTACCTTTGATCCTTTCCTTGGGTACCTGAGGTAGATGTCTAATTTGACACAGACTACGTTTTGATCTTAAGTCTTTTACAAAACATGCATATCCAGATGGAAAAAGCCACCGTAAACTGATACATAGAGAGCAAAAGGTTGGGGAGGTAAATACATATCACTGCATACAGGCAAAGTACTTATATATAGTGTATAGTCTATATTTGTTGTGTATAGAGATTATATATATTCTTATTTGACTATATATACACACACAGTAAGTATATTCAGTCTCTAAATATCTATATATACTGTTTTGGTATACAAAATATGTCTATCAGTTTATAGCTATCTATCTATCAGTGTGTATATTCTATATATATATAAGCCAAAAGTGAAACAAACTTAAGTATTTCAGAAAAATAAAAATATTTAGTTAAAACAAAAAAAGTTTGTCCAGGAGATCACTAAGTTCTCTTCCTGTGGTTGCTAGTACTGGCACAAAAATATAAAGATAGTGGACTGATGTCTCAGTTCCTCCTTTTTTTTGCCTTTCTAAGATTAAAATGGAAGAAGGAAGAGCAGCCTCCCACTTCCTGCCTTATTCTAGGAATATAGATCAGAAACAGCTGACATGCTGATTTATCCTCAACAACAAACACAACCAGTCCATGGAATTAATTATTTTAATATATTTGAAATCCTTGAAGTATTTTGAATACTTTCTTCTGAGAAACATATGCACCTTCCTGTTCATAGACCAACTGAGTTACTACAAAATATGTACTGTTTTAAAGCCTTTTTTTTCTGAGAGATGTTGAGATCTGTGGTGTTACAAAGCCGTTTCCCCAGCTGCTTGCCTGGGAGCTGTCACTGGCCGCTCGCCTCAGCGGACCTGCCTGCTGTGCCAGTGGGAGGGATCGCTGTTGGAAGCCATCACATGAACGGTCAAACAAATAAGATCCACATGCTGGGAATCACTTGGTGGCAACCAGCAGTTCAAGGCATGGGCTGGAAGCAGTACCTGCTCTGGGCAAATGTGCCACCTGGCTCAGCTTAAGTTTGGCCCAGTTTCTACTGTGTTAGCAGAGGATGCATTTGTGCTGGTTTTTTTTGCCCTGTCCTATGGGAGGTTATTGTTGCCTGAGAGGCACAGACAGAAGCGATTTTGGCATCCCAGGCAGGATCCAGCTGGGTTTGCCCTCTGAAAAGCCTGACTGATTTTGTCTCAGGTGAACATAAGTCCCACTTTTACTTGGTGACACAGACACGGGACTAAAAGTATTATATAGTTCTTGTATGGCAAATAAGTAATGAATGGCACACATGAGTAGAGGTGAAGAAAACATGATGATCTTGGAACAATCGTTAAGAATCAAGATTCATGTTTAGAGAATATTTGTTATGTCATACCTAATGATTGAACTATTGTTCAGTTTCAGTACCTTTAGATCTCTAAAAATTAAATAGATCTGGCTCAGTACTAAAATCTGGATCTAGCCATAGTAGTTGACACTTTCAGAAAAGCTTAAATATTCATATGGTGTAGTTTTGCCCCCAGGAAAACCAACTTAAATACTTATAAGGCTAATTAGCCTTCAAGTTGTAAAATATGAATGATCCAGTCGTTGAAATTTGGAAGATTTACCGTATATTCATTTTGGAGAAAAATTTTTTTAATGGTCAGGATAAGACCACTAGAAGTTTATTTGACCACATAATTTTGTTTGTTGTGGCTGTTGCTCTGATCCTACATTTGGCTAACTTTTGTCAGCACCATACTTAGAAAGGCAATGCATACAACTCCGTTTTGCATATACATGCAGATACACATGCTTTGTTATCTAAAAATTTACTTCATGTACCCAAGATCCTCCAGCGCAGATGAGTGGATGGGGATTGAGGAGGAGTAGTGTATCTTGATGTGCTGTGAATTCTCGTGCCTGTATTTATGGCATACTGAGGGTACAGTTGGAGCATTCAGGAGGTGCCTTGAAAGCTGCCAATGAGAACATAGGGAGGCATATAAAGATATGATTATTTGCTTAGTTTTTGCATATACAGTGTGGGATTCAGGGTAGAATTAAAAAATGTGTAATACATCTTTTGGTATGATCTTAACAACTTATGTATGTTGAGCTAAGGTCATTATCAGTGTAACCTGTTTGAATATTACATGGGATAAATTCCTTCCATTTTTTTTAGAGGCTTATACATTTTTACTTAAGCCTTTGAAAACAGAGGAAATTATAGTAATCTCTGATGTTCTGATAGATAGAATACTTAAATGCTGACATTGTGCTGCTTATTAGATCCAAGAATTAGAATATTAAAAAAAAATCAAATGGAAAATGTTAGTGGATTTGTAATTATGACTTCAGAATGATGAGAATGCATTATGAGTTTTCTGGTTTAGAGAGCAAATGTTGTTTCAAAGCCACTTCTCTTAAGAGATCTTGAACATAAACCGTCAGCATTAGGAAATTCCCATACTATGATTTAACCACAGTACAAAAAAATAAAGAAAATGCTATTTTGCGATAGTGACCTTTTCGTTCTCTTATAATAGCTCTAAGCTATTTCCCACAATATATTTCTTTTTGCGAAGTCTGTATGTTGACATGGAACCTATTATTTTAGATGAGCATGTTACTTCTGGAAAAATGCATTGGTCTCAGTCAAAGGATTTTATATTATTCTTTTTCAAAGAAAAACAATGTGTTGGCTTTCATTTTTATCAGACATTTATGTCAAAGCTGGCACAAGCAGCAGGTTACTTCATTGGTTCAGTAATTTAAGATACGTCAACTTCCTTTTCTAACAGAGGTGTTTAAACTACACTTAGTAACAGTTTATATTTAGAACATACTTCAAGATTGCCACTCATGTTGTTATATTTTGTATTCTGAGACTTTCTTGTAAAATCTATGGTCTGGAATTGTGAAATCAGAGCGTGTTTTGTTCTACATGTGGCGCTAGGTAGACTCCCTCTGGTGGTAAATGCCAACCTCAGCTGTGCAGGGATTACCATTTCTCTGTATTGATCAAATAGCTACACTGTCAGAGAACTGTGTGCATCAAAACTTACTGTGAAAGTAATGTGACTGGAGCCTGTCTTTGGCCTTCTCACAAAGTGGGTAACAAAAGTCACAAAGATGTACTACAGAAAAATGTAAGAAAATCCATGCACCTCTTAGGCAGGTAAAAATTACATCTTGCATTGTCCATCCAAGAAGATGAGGAATATACAAATGAAAAAAGGAGTTAGAAATAACTTGCAATATTGAAAAATAAAAATCTACTGGATCAAGCCATTGCACATTACTGAACCAAAACCCTAAGTAGTTTTTGTCTTTATAAAAACCATTTCCCTTGATACCTTTGAGTAATTACCGTAATATGCATTTTCAAAGACACAGCTGCTTCCCAGAAAAGCCATCTGAAACTGGTGGGAAGTTGTTGTCTCATCCCTCTACCACAACAGGGAGTCAAGAAGCCATATCAAAAAGGAATAGTCAATGCTTCACAGCCAAAATGCCAAGATGATATAAAGGTGATATAGCACAGGTCTTGGACAGTCCTTCAAATGTGATTTAGTTGATGAAGCAGATTCGGGCTTAATAACTTTGCATTTATAGATAAGTGAAAGACTGAAAAAGGATTAAATTATTAAATTAAAGAACTTGAAAATTGTCTGCTGGAATTTAAAAAAATGTATCAATCAGGAAGAAAATATGAAATGCACAAAAGCAAAGCAAGAACTAACCAATAAGAAAACAAAATAACATCTGCAAAATAGGTGACTTTCATTAGGGGGTTATTAACAGCAGCATTTTACATAAGGCATGAGAAAAAGATTTTTTTTTTTTAATTTAATGTTTAGGCCCCAGGCCAAGAATATTGTGTGTCTGCAGACGACAGCAAAAAAGATGTAGGCTAACTAAAAGTACTTCAAGGAACAGCAATAAAAAGGAAAAAAAATTAAATAACGTGATCTCTGAGGAAAAGCTGAGGAAGCAATGAAGGACATGATATAAATCTAATATATGAGAAGTTTTAAAGAATGGTGTAAAGAAAAGTGATGGTGAACAATCTTGCATTCCCCCCATAATGTGGCAAAAAGTAAAGTCTTATTTGCATACGGGAAACTTTTGGGCAGATAATAAGAAAACTTTCTAATATGTGCAGTGTTAATGATATGTGAACCAAATCTTTCAAGACACACTGCACAGTATTTTGAACAATGTTTTTCATGAGTGGTCTGTGTATATGTGGCCTTAGAATAGGGAGCAGATTGGGTCACTTTCTTCATTCTAGGAGGCAAGGTGCCATCTCTTAATACTAGACCTACATAACTTCTGCAGGGTATGCTTAGTTTTAGACTGTAGCTATAAATGCAAGAGCAAGCACTGATTTTCTGTCATTACACTGGAGATACCTACATTTTATGGATTGTTGAAAAGTGCTTATCGAGAGACACAGAATTAAACTGTCATTTTTTCTTGCCTTAAGAGTTTTCATGAGAAAGGTGGCTATTCGGTAATGCTTGTAAAACCTACTTGTTGTATTTGGCATCTGCTGCCACTGAATGGTACCAGGGAGTCTGGATCTGTTGTTTTTCCTCCTTCATCCACACTTCACATATTTTTTTCAATTTTATTTATATCTGAAAAAGAAGCCACAGGGGATTTTTTTAAAAGGAAAACATCCAAGAGAAACAAGTGTTCCAGTTCACGTGAAGCAAATAGTAATCCTGAAACATAAACCAAAGTCACTTAGATCATTCTGTCACAATATAAATCCTGTACAGTATTTTCTTAAGAATTCTTTAAAAAATTATCTTGTCTCTCACATTTGTTCTATGTGATCTGTTACTTTTGTCAGTTAGGTATCTGTCTCTGATAACATTCTGCCTTATCATGGGATCGTAGGAGATGGAGTTGGAACGGACCTCAAGAAACTTCTGGCTCATGGCACTGCCATATGTTCATCTGTCTCCTATCTGACAATATGCACAGGTCAATTTTTAAAACTTACAATTTTTTTGCTTTTTATTCTGATTATTGAAGCAAACTGGTATGAATTTAAAGGTAGAGGGAAAAGTCCTTAACAGCACCTGGGACAAAACAGTGATCCTCCCTGTCTGCCTTCCAACATTTTGCTCTGTTAAACGTGCGTTTTGTTTTCCTTTTACTCCTTATGCTATTTTACGGATTTTTTTTTCTATAATTGTTGTTTTCTAGCTTCTGTCTTTCCTTTGCCCTTATTTTCTGTTATCTTCACAGGTGATGATGCAAAGAACTCAGTGAAATGACTTGCTATAGAAGAGCTGTCAGAAGTAGAGTATCATTTCACTGAAGAAAATGGAAATGCAATAAGCACAGAAATCATGCTGGTAATTGTTGATAATCATCTCGAGACATTCCCAGTCCATTTTTCCCAATCATTTTTCTAATTGAATCTATGTTGTGGTCTGGACATGCTGTGTATCACAACGAGTACAGTGAGTACAATGAGTACACAGTGAATATCCAGTGTTGCATCCAAGCAGCTCATTGCCTCCCTCTCTTCTTTGGCAGCTGCTTATGGTTTCCTCTGGACATCAGATTCCCTTCTCTACTCTTTCAGGATGGATCTGATGCCAGTAGCATGACTGAAATCCAGGCCAGAGGTGATGGCTGACCTTGCACCCATGTACTTATGGGAATCTGATATGTTGGAAAAAAATTCTAGGGAAAAATCCAGCCTGTTTCTTGGAAGGTTCTTATACACAACGTAAGCCTGAAGGCAGGAAATAACTCTGCAAACCAGAATAGTTCGTAAAATTAAGGAAAAATGCCTTGAGAATAGAATCATAACATTCTACACTCCATGATGATGCAATACAGGCCACCCATGATTTATCAAAACTGTTTAGTTATGCTAAATTTGGATTTCAATAATACAATTTTTTGCAGAGTTTTTTGCAATGAATTTTCAACCTCCTTTGTGATTCTTTTTCCCTTCTTTCTTCTGATTTTTCAGTAACTGTGGCTATATCTGCATTATTCTACAGCCAGTGCCATTGTCAGGTTTGGGAGCAGCTGGAAAAATCCATAACATCCTCTGCTACAGATGGACTGCTCTCCATTCAAGTGCTGCTGGAATGGATGCCCAATGCTAGCAGCTGGATTGTGAAACTCCAGTTTATAAATCATGATTAAAATGAAAAAGAACTAAAAAAATTTGTGTACAAAGAGGGAGTGTTAAGTACTGGGTTTTTTATAATATAACTCATTAAGCTTGGACCTTTCTGTTTAATCTTATACTGTATTTGCAAGAAAAAGAATTTAAAAAGTTGAAAAGCCTGTTGAATTTCTGAATGCCTGATAGCAAAGATCCTTTTGCCCTGAAAATATGGAAGAAGAGAGAGTTTAATGTATGTACAGTGTCTTGTAATATGACATTTGCTTGTTTAAATGTAAGAACTATGTTGATTTGCAGTTGTTGCTGTTGACTGAGCAATTATTTGGGTGGCAACTGTCCATTTCAGTGTGGAATCTGGGAAATATCCACAAAATATTGGTATTTATGCAAGGTAAATATCTCTTCTGTGTCAAGAAAAGTGAGCTGCAGCAACAGGGAACTCCAATAGTACCAGAAAGAAAGCACATAGATCCTTGAAGATGACAAATTAAAAAAAAAAAAAAATTATTTCCATGATTAAAGAATTCAGGGGAATTCCATTTATACAGAGGGACTCCCATTTGTTTGAAAACTGTTAGCCAGCTTTGATGCTGGAAAAGGATTCTCACCAGCCTTATATGTTTTCACAGCATACATTCTAGAAGGTCTATTGATGCATGAGCTGAAACAGAGATGAAGAGAAGTATTGGAGTCTAAGGCTTCACTGATGAAACTAATAAGCGGGTTCACCAGAAAGCAGCTAGAAATTGAATTTTATTGAGTTTTTCTATAAGAAGCACTATGAGTTGACATGGGCTTTACTTAGGACATTTACACCAGCAGTGCCTGTGAATCAGGATTTAGTTTGTTGATATTAAAGTTCAGTTTGGAGATCAGCGCCATCATTTTCTCATTGGGCACCATGGGAAAATAGATAGACTTGATATGTTTTATGTTGTGCAAATAGTAAAAATCTCAAAGATTTCCTTAATTGATGGCCTAAAGGCTATGAAGATAGCTGTTACATTATAATTCCTGGAATAACAGAAGTCCAAAAACTAATGTCAGATTTGGGTTTCATGAGCTGATTTCCCCCAGCCATATTATATCAATTTGAATTTACTTTTCTAGCTCCTTGAGCATGATACCTCTTTGCATGATTTTAAGTGTTATGAAATACAGAAGGGACTCAGGAGGAACCTATAGGCTGAGTTCTGCCACATCCACCATGTGGTGCCTGTGAGAACCCTTTCTTAAACTGGCTGGATCCCAGCTCAGTGGGGAATTCAGAAGTGCTTGGATGGCTCTACCAGTATTGAAGATTGTCTCCTTTTGCTCTTTTAAAACCATTGTAAGGCGTTATTGTTTAACAGCATCCCAAGTGCCTGGGAGTAAATGTTGCAAAGACTGGGGGCATACACAACATTTTTCTTACCTTGTTTGCCTTTGCCTTCTGAAGCTGTATCCAGGACTCTTAGTACTCTCTTTAGTCTTTCTTCTTTTTTTCATCAGAGAGAATCCTAAATCCTTCACCTATTCTTTGATTTGTAAAAGTACTGCAGCGATGAATATTTTGCTTTCATTTCATTAATGAGAAAAAATTCTTGGTCTGCATTTTGCACTATGAATTTTTTTTACCTCAAAGCAAGAGATCAGGAAAGCACATGTAAAACATGTTATTGCTCTATAAAACACAAAGAGAAAGGAGTAACAAATGGAGCAGGTCTGATCAGCCAAAATGAAATAATGCATTGCTTTCCTTGAAAATAACAGTGAGCACTGTCTTAATATTAATTAGGAGAAATAAAGCAAAAAAATAAAATTACAGTATAGCTAGAACAAACTGATATTTGCCACAGGAGTACTCAAGAGTTTACTGAATGAATACACATTCCAATCCTCAGCAACTATGTGTGTTAAGACTTAGTGACTTTCTGCAGGTAAACCCATTAACAAAATAATTCCATGTTAACTACCTAGAGCGTATCTGTTTTGTAAGAACAGATCTCTTAACTGTCCCATCTATGTGATGTGTGCTATGGATTTAAAAAAAAAGCAGTGCATTCATGCTGTTTTATGGTACATGGCTTGAAAGCAGCACATTTTTCATGTCACTAGATGGTCACCTGCCAAAATTTGCCCACATCCTCTTATCTGCTTATGTGTCAACAATACTTATCCTGGTTTTCTAGAGTTCAATGAGATCAGTCAAGTTTCCAGGGAGTATGGTACAGTTTGTATGCTATGAGAAGACTGAAAGGGAATTTGGGTGCAGTGAAAGGAGGTGAATGTATAATTTTAATCTTTCTAAGACATTCAAGCCTTCAAGCCTTTTAATGTCAACAAAATACCTAATTACCTAAAGGAAAGAACCTGCAGATAAAAGAAGAACTCAGACATGGGGCAGCATCTAAAACATGGAGCTGCTTAACAAGGTTAATACTTTTATATGTGTTCCATCTTACTCTGTATAAATATCTTATATGTGGTGATGTTGTTTGTCACAAAACTAATGAACCTGTTAAAACTCAGGAAAAATCATGGGATACATGGAATTGTGCAGATGTATTTAATAAGGCCTGTACATTCCAATAATGAGAAATTCAGACTGATGCACTAAGATGTCCCCAAAATGCTATCTGAAAAAAACCTCAACACTATTTTTCTCCCTGACCAGGCTGATAAATGCTGTGACGTACCATGCAAGGACAAGCAGTATTTGGAACAGCTCTGGGAGAAATCCTGGTGGTCTCCCCTTCTACTCTGGGCAAGCACAGGCAAGGTCTGCAAGGTCCCTATGGTGTCTGGAGATCACTGACATGCTGGATAGTGCTCTGGACAGATTCAGCAGTGAGCAGTTGAGTTGGGTGTAAACACCTGCCCTCTATCTGACCTGCTAACTTCTGAAGAGGCATTTCTCCTAATTGGTTTGTAGAAGGAAAACTAAGGCTAGGCAGGGGGGAAAAAAGCGCATATTGGTCAGATAGTGGGTAAGAACCTCAGTCTGATGCAGCTGTGTCTTGTCTGTGACAAAGAAAAGTGAAATGAATTGCAAGGTCATTGCACCCTGCCTGTATCAGACTGTCTTTCATACTCAATAAATGATGTGTGATTACAGCAAGCAGCTACCTTTGAGGGAGTGTATTTTGGCAAAGCCTCTCCCCTCTCTCTTCAGCACTGGTACTATGGCTTTGTGCCATGGTATCCTCCTACCTGTCAAAATACTTCAGTCTGAATGCACTGACTGCTACCGAGTGAGGAGTAACCCTGCTGTAAGGCAGCCACCGCTGGAATGCTCACAGTGGTGAAGTTGCTGGGCAGAGGTCGCTCCGCCCATACTCACAGGGGTCGTTCTGATATCTTTAGGATGTCCTTCTCAAACACAGGGAGTGGTGGTTTAGGAACTAACAGATTATTTTGTCCAGGTCTCTGGTTCATGGAGAATGCAGCAAAGTGATTGTCTCTTTTATCTATTTTTCCATTTTTCCCACTCCAAAATTACTTAGTCAAGGTGTGGAGGGTGTTTGCTTGTTTGTTTTTGATCTCTTCTTTTTGGTTTTGGTTTAGGGTTTTTTTAATAGGGGGTTGATTTTTTGTTACATTTTGGTTTGGGTTTTTTGTACCTAAGGGTTGTTTTTTCTCATTGCTTTCTCCTCAAAAGCTCAACACTTGAATTTGTTTCTTTTATGGGTAGCGTAAACTGAAGACAGATTTTGTTTGCTTCCCTTTACTAAACTTCTCTTGTTAAAAATGACTGATGATTGTTTATCCTTTCTTTTGTGCTTTGAACAGATATGAAATCCTGTGCTTTGAGAAAGGAATATAGAAGGGATCATGGATTCATCATCATTCATCATGCATTTCATTGTGCATGTGTGTGCCTGCACTGCAAACTGAGACTGCAGATAAATTCATTTGTCTCTTTGCAGTGAGCTGTAATTAGAATTCTGACTGGCTGGAAAGTGACTATTCATTACACTGCAAAACTACAGACCTAGATTAACTTTTTCTGGAGGCTTTTCAAAAACACCATTTGCACTTTCTGGCATGCTCTGAATAATAATGACATAGCGCAATAGCTTCTTGGTATTTTGTCATGCAATAGCAAATATGAGCCCATGTCATCCACTGGGAGCCCACTGCGTTAGGTCGCATACAAATACCATTTGTTTTGGCTCCATCTAAAAGGTCTTACAGTCAAGTGAGCAAGACTAAGCCTGAGAGAACATGTCTCCTTTACAGAAGATGGCTTTATTGCTCCAGCCCAGTGCAGGTGGCTTCCTAAAGGCGCAGGCGGAGTGCCCCAGGATAAGCAGCATCTGGCAGCACAGAGCCAGTGGAGTAACCCTGGTGTTGGCCTCTGTTTGGTTGATGGCACACAAGGATGGCCATTGTTTGTGCCCACAGTCTTTGAATACTGTCTTCATCACTTAGATCTGCTAAAAGCTGAGTCAGCCTCAGAAAAGAAGACAGTTAGGTGCCTGATCCAAAATGCCAAAATGCAGGCACCACTTTGATGGACTACCAGCTCCTTTGAAACACAAAGGTGTTCTTCAGACACAGTCAAGGATTTAGAACTGACTATCTAGTCCTTGAAATAATATGGGTAACCTTCCAAGACTGTTCTGTATTTAGAAGATGCAAATTTCTATTCCCTTGCCTGCGAACATCTTGAAGCAGGAATTCTTCTAGGTCAAATGAATTACTTAGCAGCCTTTAATTTGAGGTGTATTTTTCCCTGTAACAATATCAAATTCTTACCTTTTAGGCTGGAATATGCTGTTTTCTTAGGAGTAGTCAATTTTTCTTTAAAAGTTGAACAAAATCAATCTATGCTTTTCAAGAAGAATAAAATTGCATGTCTGCTGCTAAAGAAAAAAGAAAAACATGAGAATGTTCTTTCTTGCCATCTTTAATACTGAAGCTTAAAAAGACAGAAAATGTAGATCTGGATTAGGAATCTCTTTGAAATTCCAGTAGTCACTTTCAATGCTCAGATAAGA
This sequence comes from Edolisoma coerulescens, assembly GCA_013397115.1. NCBI lineage: Eukaryota > Metazoa > Chordata > Aves > Passeriformes > Campephagidae > Edolisoma > Edolisoma coerulescens. The sequence continues at coordinate 175,879 of VWZW01002017.1, forward strand.
TTCTGTTTTGATCAATATGGTTGTCATATTAAACAATTCTATGTACATGTGAAACACAGCTGCTAGGGACGATTATTTAATTCTGTTTTTCTAGTGGTGCTTGTTTGTATAGATACATTGAATGAGTTTTGAATCATACTGAAAATCAATCCAGGGGAGTTTTGGTTCTCAACATGTAAGAACTTTTGTCTGTGTGTGACTGACTGAAGGGATCATTATAAATCAGGATTTTTAACAGAATGGAAGATGGAGAGTGGTGCTACAATACCTCAAACAAAGATGCAGGCTTAATAAAGTCTGTTTTTTCTCAGAGCTAACCCTTTACCATTTTTTCAGCCAGGAATTCTGTATACTGCAGCACTGGCCCCTTGACACCATCCAGAGGTTTTTTGATGTCGCTAAGTCCTTTAGAAATACAGATTTTTAACGTTTCTATTATTGTTTAAATGTTTCATTTACACCAGGTCTACTGTACTATTTTGTCAGCCTCTTCCATTTGTTTATATTGCCTATTGTTTCCTGTCCTGAACTGTAAATGTCTCAAGGCAGTGGATGTCCTTCTGTGCAGCACCCATCAAGGGCCAGAAGAGCTGTGGGTTGTTACTTATGAGTGGGCACCCAAAGTACTAAAGGTACCTGTATGGAAGATTTGCTGTGACCCATACAGAAGATACCTGGTTGTTACAGAAGCTGCTGTCGGAAGGACTTCTGTAGTACGCTGTGGGAATGACTCATCCCAACCTGAAAACTCTTAAAACAATAACCAAAACTAATCTGCTGCCAACTTTAAAACTTGAAAAAACGAGCTTGAAACCCTGCAAGAAAACTTAAACAGGTGCTGTGATTTCTACTGGAGGACAAGAACTTACCATGCTATACTTGCTCTTCAATTGCATGTTAAGATAAAACCAGTTTAATAGTTGAAATAAAATACAATATAATACTGATACTAATGATAGTAGTAGTAATAGTAGTAAAGGAAAGGAGAGAGAAAGAGGAATAAAACTGAAGAAAAAGAAGTGATGCACACTAAAATGCTCACCACTTGCTGACTGATGCCCAGACCGTCCCCGAGCCATAGAACTGCAGAATCAGCTAGGTTGGAAAAAACCTTGGAGATCATGAAGTCCAACCTATGACCTAACACTCCCTTATCGACAAAACCATGGCACTGAGTGCCACATCCAGTCTTCTTTTAAACACCTTCAGGGACAGTGACTCCACCTCCCTGGGCAGCCCCTTACAGTGCTTAACCACACTTTCTGCAGAGAATTTTTTCTAATATCTAGCCTAAAATTCCCCTGGCCCAGCTTAAGACTGCTGAGCTTAAATTCAGCAGTTCCTGGCCAACTCTGCCCAGTTTATATACTGGACATAACATTCTGTGGTATGCAATATCCTTTTGGCCAGTTCAGATCAGCTGTCCTGGTCATGCTCCCTCCCAGCTTCTTATGCACTAGCTCAGTGCCAAAGCAGGGGACACTGAAAAGTCCTTGATTTAGGGTAAACATTATTTACCAATGACATTTTTAACACTATTCTCATGCTAAATCCAAAACACAGCACTGTACCAGCTACTAGGAAGAAAATTAACTTAATCCAAACCAAAACAAGGACACACTCCTTGGTGGTGCAATGTACATGCATGTCTCTGAGATGACTAAGTGACTTTTGAAGAATTGCTTGTTTCAGGGAGTTCTTACCAAATCCATTTATGATTAAAAAATTACAAAACTCACTCAAGCAGGAAATTCAGTGTTAAAGATGCCACAAACAGAGCAAGTGATTCCTCTCATACTACTGATGTAAGGAATCTCTATGTCACAGATTAATTCTTGTCACAGAATAATAGCAATTAGGCCTAAATTTTGTTCATAGATGACAGAGATAGGAGGAATTAAAAAGTCTTCATTTCCTTTGTTATAGTAGGACAAACAGCAAAATCTAGACATTCAAAGTCTAGTAGCTTTACAGGTTTTCCCATGAGCCTAATCAGAATGAGTTCCTCATTCTCGATTTAGCTGTTTTTAATGACTTGCTCTGTAGCTGTACTTCATACGTGACATCAGATAATATTACTTTGTGCCAACACTGCAGTAGAGGTAGCGTTCATTTCTGTCCCTCAGGGACAACACTAGCTGTGCAGCTGCAACATAAGCTCGAGCCCAGTCCCATGAGATATGCTTATCTGATAAATCCCTGTATGTGGCAGTGGTTTAAACTAACACCCTTGCACTGAAGCAGGGTCCTTACACTAAGACAGTAAGGCACTGTTCAGGGAGAGCCCAGAGAGCCCTTTTTGCCACTGCCGAACTGCCAGGCGCCTGTGCAAAGGGCTGCAACCTGCTGGAGGTTAGCCAGCCCCAACCTGTTTGCACTCTCACCATCAGAGCTGTGGGCTCGTTTCACAAACAGCTCTAATCTTTTGGACAGCTTTATTCCAGCTTAACTACACCTTGCACACATACAATATATGTTCAATACCAGACCATGCTGAGTGATCAGCTGTACCCTTAGCAGATCAAGTAACCAACATTACTTTAAATAAGCTTTCTATGTCATGGAGTTGGTACTGCTGTTTAAATTTGGCAGTGAATATGCCCTTCTTATTACTATTTTGATTCAGCAGTCACAGAGAAATCTTTTTACTTTCAGGTAGAAATGTTATATAGACTTTAGCAAAAGGAAAATTAAATCAATTCACTCCATAGTTGATTAAAGCTTTTTCATTTGTTCAGTGTGTTTTATTGTGTATCAAATTATCCTCATCTTATCAACATAAGAACAAATTCTGGAGAAGGCACGTATAACATGAACTGCTTTGGGGTAGCACACAAAATGTGTCATGAATGTGAATAACAGGTTTGCCATCTTTACATCTTTCCAAAGACAGATTCATTTTTTCTATTCTCATGAGTCTTTGAAAAGGGTTGTAGGAAGTTCCTTAGATATTGAACATCTTTTCCATAAATAGCCACAAGTAAGCATGAAAAAGCAGCTCTGAGCAACAAGAACTGGCTTTGGATTCAAAATGCAGCTTGAACACACTGAGAGCCTAAATTTGTGTGTGGCTTCTAGACAGGCTTGTGTTGAAAGATAAGATTTAGCTTGCTTTAGATCTAAACATGTGACACTTTTCTGGGCATCCTGTATTTTATTTTTGGAAGATTTAGTACATTTAGTTCTTTGAAATACCAACTTATCCAAATGAAAAAGATAAGATTTCAAGGCCAGATGTTAAAATTGTGACATATTAAGCATGAATAAATTAATGCATGTAGACTGAACTTAGGCATTCAAATTATTCTAGTTGTAAATTAATTCGAGAATTCTTACCCAATCTTTCATAACTCAAATTTTAAAAATCCTAAAGGTATTCCTACCCCTGACTTTCACAGCCCAAAATGGTTTTTTAACCTAATTTAAATAGTGGACTGTTTCTCAAAGACACTGTTCTCTTCAGGTACAACTACACAATCAAATGAAGGTATGGCTGTAATACATGGTAGTTTTTCCACACCAGCCTAATAGAACAAACACTGATAACAATAACAGTCATTGCATCAGGGCAGTCTTAGTGTGTGCTATCAGAAAAGAAGCTCCTCAGGGACCCTTAATTAAATTAAAAGCAGTATACTAGGATACGGTACAGTTGCACTTTAATAGGCAGGCATATCTTTCCTTTCTCATCAAAACCACCAAGAAGGTTAGGAGCACAAATCTTTATTGACCACCAGTAAAATTTGTTATACTAACTCATTGAGGCACTTCATAAGTCTTCCTCTAACTTATCTCTGCAGGTTATACATACCATAAATATTGTTCTTCTGTCCATCTATCAATCAATCAATCAGTAAATGAGGTTGTTTGAGCTAATGGTGAACTAATGATATACTAATGGTTCTCTCTGGAAGAATATAGCATGCTTCAACTTTGTAAAATAATTGTTCTTCTCTTACTCTGAGTTTGATAAGTAGGCGAAACATACTACATGATATCATGCTCTAAGAAAATACCATTAACTAGTTCTGTACTGATAGGCATGGTTGTTAACAAGAATCATCTGCAGTCATCTTTCTTGCTGCATTTTATTCTGCTGCTATAAGAGCCAGTAAGTAAATGTGTGCCATTAACAGCAGTCCAGCAGTTAATGTGGATCTCTGCTGTTACACATTATAGTCCATAGCCATTATTTTTTAATCTATGAGGAGTTTGGATCTGTATGTATGTATGTATACTGTATTAAGTTCACAATAACTTTTCTAAGCCAGCCTGGTGTGCCTTCTTTTACTTATATATTCTTTATGGTTCTGAGTTCTGTTTTGTGCTGGTTCAAGATACAATAATAATATGTTAATTTCTCTTCCTTCTGAAGACTTCCAACAGCTTTCAAAGCCTGACATAAAAGCATTTATTTTGAAAACACTCAGATACTGCTGATCTAAGGTCCAGAGAGGTTGAGTGACATACCTTTAGGAATCCTCTGTTGCAAAGGAATAGTAATGTAGAAACTCATGACAAAAGTAGTATTTTGATCCTTAAAAAATATCTCTAGGTATAATGCATAGGCTGCAGACATGCAGAATAATCCTTAGAGGAACTAGCATTTTAGACTACACACCTAAATGAAATAGGATTTCACATTCCTTTTAAGACCTGATGGTTTTGTCTAAAACATGCAGAAAAATCAATCTGAATTAACTTTTAAAATAGATTGGCTAAACCACTTTAAATTTCTGTGTAGCCAACTCTCATTTAGAATGTATTAATTTACTTTGGAAGTAAATGTAGTTAAATTGAATTAGGGCCACTTTAATTTTGAATGAGAATGTGCACATAATGCAGTTAAAGTAATCACAACTTTAAATTCACACCTTTAGTTAATTTGTATTAGTTTTCTTGAGTGTTCCCAGACATATAAACTCTAAATCTCACTGAAGTCAATAAACATTTCTTCAGATGTGTGCTGTTATGTATCCAGATAAAACAGCAAGAAAGACAGCCCAAAGGAACATGTCCTAACAGCCAATAACGCTGCAGGCGTCAGGTGAAGGTAGAGTTTCCTATCTAGTAAAAGCCATGGTGAAAGCAACTGTGTCTTGTGAGGAGTATGATCCAGTACCTGAACGCTGAAAACATTTAAAATCGCCTACTGTCAACATATCGTTATAGTTGTGATAGCCAAATTCTTGATAGGGAAATAATGTTATCAAAATTGACTGCAGTAGGTTGCTCCCCCTTGTCGGGCAACAACACCGATGACAACTGAGAGGCATTTAATGAGCCGTGGGTGTTGATTGCACATGCCAAATTTCCTGCTTTCCCTGCAAACTGCAAGTCTTAATGACCTGGTTTGCTGTAAACCTGATGGCCACCCGCTGCCGGCTGTGTCTGCACCATGTACAGCTTGCTTCTTTCAGGAGCTGCAAATGGAAAAGTCTGAAAGAGCATTTATTTGAGCTATTGAAAAAACAGTGGGAGATGTGAAGGAAGAAGGCAGGGGTAATACAGTCTCTAATAGGCCCCATCTTTACTTTTACAGTGCCGATTAAAACTTACACAACAATAATCCATGTGCCAAGTGAACTACAGGATTTTTGCCCAGAATCTCTGTTCAGAGGTAACAAAATGCAATGGCTGCATGACTGAGAAATGCCAAGGTATGAACATGAAGCAAACGACTTGGCAGTAACTGCATATAGATAACAGACTGTTCTGAGAATTGAGAGAAAACAGATGTCTGGCCATCAGAGCTTGGTTGATTGAAATCTGCTTCTATGCATGCAAATTGAAAATACTGTAACATTGTGAGTCTAAAATTTAGAAATTAAAACAGGGTGGCTTGCAGTGAATTTAACTATCTTTGCTATTCCAAGAAGAGGAAAAGTTATCAAAATACTGTTAAAGAAAAATTACTGAGTTGCAAACACTGCTGTCACAGATTTTTTTGAAAGAAGTTGAAGGTAGAGGCAATTCTGCTTAAAATATTTTTAGCAGAGCTAATCTGCTTCATTTTGGCATCATCTTACTTATAAACGTTGTAATTTTAAAAAGTTGTATGGAAATAGTCAAACTAAATTCTCCTTTCCAACAGACGCATCAGATGAGGAGAGATTTTTTAAACTGTATTAGCTTCTGTCTTAATCTTGCACAATATGAAACACAAATCCTAACCTTTGTATTTTTAACACATACAAACCACCTGACAATTTCAACTTAACATGAAACTTGCGCCTACAGTTAAATTAAAATTTATAGCAGGTTACCATACTAATAAAACATAACATTCCAAATCCACACTTAGGCATTTAAACATAAAACAGTCTTCTTTTAGAAGAGCAACATTATTATATTTGTTAATAAAAAAAATCAAAATTTTTGGTATCCATGGGCCTATGGACAATTTGTTTTACGTACATCAAGCTTGCTCATACAGATAAGTTATTAGTGAGAGGCAGGAAAAGAAAGAAAATATAGCTGATAGAAAATAGAGTGTATATGTATAATGCAATGCATGGCTGTATTTATAATGCAATGCCATGATTACTTTTTTTGCACTTGTCAAATTTTTCAATTTCTGCTAAGGTGTCATTTTAATTATGCTTGGATACTAACAAATTTCAAGCCAATAACAAATTTCTCTCAGCAGCAAGAAACAGATTAGGGACATGGACTGCAGGTAGCTTGCTCTTGTTGAGCGTTTCAAGTCTGTGATCCTATTTTATAGATCTAGCCCGGTTAAAAGTGTCTAATGAGTCATCAGAAGTTTTGTGTGGATAGGACTATGAGCTCCAAACAGCACTGAGCCCATGGCATCCTTTCACAGGTGTGCCTCCCACTCTCTTCCATGAAAGCTGGCCAGTAGAATTGATCCAGGTTTCAGTTCAGCAGTGGAAATGAAATACATTATTATAAAGATTTCCCCTGATTTGACTAAATGTTGTTTATACCAGCCTCTTCTTGTGAGCAGTTTATCAAAAGAAAATGTTCAGCAATCTTCTAATTCAAAAGCTGCATCTCCAGGTTGAGGAAACTTCACGTACTCCAGGGCAAATCATAATGAAAATTCGAGGTTTAGAAACATCATTTTAATGGCAAAATACTTATTTTATCCTTCCCCATTTCATTTAAGCCATGGGCTCTCTATTATGATTATTTATGGTTATCATTTTGGCTGCTCTGAGCAGCAGTGTCTTGGCTTACTTGTCTTCTCTGCTCAGGATGAAAAATGAAGTTTGAAGGAATGTTCATTACCTTCACGGCATGTGTTGACTGCACTGATTCTTCATCTGCCAAACTGCATATGCTGGCTTCTGGCTCATCTGGAGACCTCTGGAACTAAAAGTAATTGATCAAATTAATTCTAATATAATCCCACACAGACCCTGCTACCACTGCAGCTTGTTAACCTTATATGCAAACAGTTTATTTAAACTATCTGGATGACATCATGAAAACTACCTTCAATACATCAAAAAGAAGCATGAAATGAAAGCCCATTTTAACATTTTTTCAAAGATACAACTTGTGTTATGCTACATTTTCTCTAAAAACCAGGATTTGGAACCTCAGTGCTTGCAGAATTCATTTCAATTCAGTTGGCCATACTTCCCGAATAATTGGATTTTCCCCTGCTCTTTAAAAAACTAACCATAACTTTCAAACTATCAAGTTTATCACAGTAGCTTTGTACACAGTGTGAAGTAGCAGTTGAAGGATCCTAGCAGCAATTTTCTGGACTATGCACTCCCTTTTATATCACAGAATCACAGAATTGCCTGGGCTGGAAGGCACCTGGAAGATCATCTAGTTCCAGCCCTGTTGCCTTGAGCAGGATGGTGATTCTCCTTGGATTTTGTGGACTTGTACATCTAAGTCAACTCCCTGATAGACCTCTACCACACCTTACGAACCCCAATCCACCTATTACCTCCCTACAGCAGCTACAATTTCTGGTTATGCAAAACATTAAAGCAATGCTAATAAACACCTTTGCAATTGTTTCCACCACCCTGTGTATTTCCTACTTTCGTGCTGGCTGCTGGAGGTAGGGTGCTATTGACACCAGTAATAAATGGTGCCCTGTGCAACAACCTGGCATAACGTGTGAGAGACAAAATGTGTCTGATCACTCTGTCATAGAGAACACGTAATTTGGTGTAAGAGCAACTATTCATAAACCATCAGAAGTGCCAAGGGTACCTAAAACAACAAAAAGTGATTCTCATAACAAAATAAGAGTGAGGACGTAAGTGTGCACATGACTGGTAGTGATTTATAGGTACAGAATGTTCCCCACTGATCCGGGATCCCAGCTTCAACTAGACACAACATGGTGAATTAAAGGTAGCACAGCAGTCTCAGCTTCAAGATTTCCTATAATTTATCACTTTGGCTCAAGCACTTAGCCATGATGAAGTCATATATACATATATTAAATTACTTTGCGTAATATTGAAAAAAAACTGAAAAGCAAGTTTAAAATGATATAAATATATTAAGATGATCATAAAAATATAAAGTAGTATCTTCCAATCAGTTGCCTTCATCATGAGTGCTTAGTGGGGTAGCAGCTGAGACCTGCTAGATCTTACAGCACTACCTGAGGGTAAATATTTAATACTTATTAAACATGGCTTCTGAATGGGCACAGTGAAGACTATAATGAGAGTACTCCTTGGAGGATAATACATTGTAACCGTGTCCTGTGATTATTCTTCTGCTTAAAAAGCAAAATTGTCCTTTGCGGGCAAGCCAGGCTCATTCTCATAGGCTTTCATGACAACTTTTTAAATTCTCTTGGCTCTAGCCTAGTAAGTAGTTTTCCCAAAACACCACAGTTGTAGTGGGAAGAATATAACACTCATTAAAGTTCATTTCTTGTACAGTTGTTCAAGGCTATGTACTACAATCTGTATCTATTTAGGCTGAATGACAACATTTCTGTTTAAGTTTTTTCTGAAAGCAAATACTGAGATGCGACCTTTTAACAAAAACATGATTTATTTTCAGATTTAGGATAAATTTTACAGTCAAAGTGAGAGATAAAATTCTGAAACTATGCTGCTCATCTGGGACATAGGAGCCTTCAGTTCAAGTCCACGCTCCACATTATTTCTCTTGCAGTAATTTAGGAGCAGAGTTCCACCGTTTTAACAACAAAGGAAGGTAATGTAATGGTTGAAAAAAAAAGTCATTTGTTAAAAAAAATTAAAATGTGCTCATTTCTGAAGTTAGTCATGCAAATAGCTGAGAAGAGAATAAGATACCAAGCAATAATGATATTTACAATGCTCTAGCCAATTATTGAGGATATCAGAATGTGAAATTTGAGGTATGGCAGTTGTTTTTTTAGCTTACATTGACCAAATACCAACTGTGGAGAGATATGGCTTCATTTCATGTATCAACATTCCCAAATATGGTTTGTGTGCTGGAGTTCTACCCTGTTTTCTTGGGGTTTTTTTCTCATTGATTTAGCTTTTGTAATAAAAATTAGTATGTTTTTCTCACAGACCTTTCTCCAAGTACAGACATTCACAGTCATCCAGTGATTCTTTAGACTGCTGCTCAGGGACAAATTCTCTAACGCCTTAAAAACAAAACTTATTTCTTGACAAGCATAGTAGGTTGCCTTCTCCAGGCCCTTGGTAATCACCAACAGTTATCATCCAATACCTAAAGACGGAAATGTAACAGCCTCTCCTTGTGAACAGTGCTAGTTAGTTAGCAAAATTAGAAAAATATATCCCTGAAGTGCAAACCAGTGTGTAGGAACCGCAGCTTCCACCTTGACGATGCATACAAGGATCCCTACAACAGCAGGGGTAAAGCAGGCTGATGTGGAAAGCATGAAGCCCACCATAACTCGCTAGCCTGCAGGAGAAGCAAATCCAAGTGTTTTCAATCTTACAAAGTCAACAGGTCACTCTATCTATTTTTCAGCTGAGCACATGCACAGGCTGGCAAAGTTCCCTACTCGCCCAATCTTTCTTGATTTCTTTCCACACAGCCCGTAATTCTATATTAGTCTTCTATAAACAATTCATGGTAGATACGGGCACTTTCTGTTTATAGCTAGTGATTCTTCAGTGTTTTGTGCATGCATGAATTCCTCTTGCTTTTAAAATTTTGAAAGAGTAACTAATCCCTACAGAAATATTACTGCAATAAAAAAACTCAGAAGATTGTATTTATGGGCACATCAGTTTCAAGTTCTTGATGGATTAATCAAGAAAAATTTTTGCAAGAACTGTAACAAAACAAGGAAATAGGATTATATTTTAATTTTTCTTTAGAAAACAGAAGCAGTAAAGACTACTTTTTTGGAAAGTGCCACTGGTTTATGCATCATTGCAGTTAATAACTTATTGCAGGTATTAAATCTGTCACATTCCTTTGACTTAGAATAGAATTGAAGAATTTACAGCCGGAGACCCAAATCTGACCTAGCAATTTGAAAGCACAACAGAGATATGAATCCAATTTTTCTCTGTCCAAACACTGACACACACACCTTGTATCAGAGAGACATCAGAACAAGTCATATTTAATATCAGCCTGAAATTATTACAAAAATGAGAGCATGAGGATTATTAAACACTCATTTGCTGAAGAGACTTCACTCCCAAAAAGACATCATCAACAGGCTTTAGTTGATAATTTTAAAAATCTCTTCAAAGGGCAGTAAATTTGGTCTGCTCTTATTTCCTGCATTCCATGCCCTCATATTTTAAAAAATACCTTCTTTTTTGACTTCATTTTTAAAAAAGCCTAATACACTCATCTTTGCAGATATCTTTGTGGCAGCAGCATTATCAACACCATACTAGTAAGATCCAAAGAATTACTCACCAGTTTGGTTTGGAGTTTTATTAATATAACAGGATTGGGTGAGGAAAAAGGGTGAAAATACAACTTTAAAAATCTCATTTTGCACTGTTTTTTCAAAGGAAGTAACAGAGCATCTTTTCTTCTGCTGGGTTATACTGAATTTTACCAGTTGCAGCAATGACTTAGGTATAAAACACTGAGAGCCTATGTCTTCTCTTGAAGATGTTAGAACACCAGACCAGGGATGGGAGATTTTCATGTTACCAAGTAAAGGTAAAATAATTTGTGTGAGAAGTGGCGCTGAACCTACCAAACGTTTGTGGTCATTGGGGACCGTATGCTTGAGCAAGCAGGAAGACAAGGAATCAGAGGAGTGTGTTGAAGGTGTACATGTGTGGGTCAGGAAGGCCAGGAAGGCCTTTGAAGGTATGAACTCACTTTCCAACCTTTTTCCCAGATAGGATTTTTCTCTTCAAGAGGGTGGAAATGTTCTTGTGAAAAAACAAAAAACACGGGGTCAGGCCCTCACCTCTTCCCAAACAGCAGTGGGAGATAGGGCTGTGGCAGTAGCAGGGAATATCTCCTCCCACTGCATACTTGCTGGGTAGGTCCCAACGTTATCTCGTCCCCCAGGCCATCCATGCCATCCATCAGCCCTTATCTTCCCGTGGGCCCAGCACTGCCTCGCGCCCCTGCTGATGCCGATACTGCCGGGGCTCCAGGTCGGCAGTGCTGCGTGGGGCAGGGGGGAACGAGAGCTGGGGGCTGCTCCCTCTGGTCCCATCCCTGTGTCCTGAGCTGGCTGAAATGTCAGTGCACACGCATAGGACAAGGTCTCCTGAAAAGGGACAGAAGCTGAGGACTTTGACATGTTTCAATCACATTTAGCTTCCATTTCTTTGAAGCTCAGATGGGCATATCTAATCTCTCAGGATGTCTGCACATTTTCCCCCAGCAGCCAAGGGCTTGCAGGCTAGTGTAGTACATCACCTCGTGTCAGAGCAGGGATGTTAAAAGCACGGAGGATGCCAGCCTTCTCATCATCTTCATGGGCTGATATTACAGTATCTCTTTATAAGAGCTTCACTGCAGCACTGGGGATGGAGCAATTTGCTCTTCAGGCGTTCACACGGCTCAACAGAGAGAAAAAATGAAAAGTTCTTGATATTGCTCAAATGTGGAGAAAAACCTGGGAAGGGACTGTGCTTTTCAGATTTCAGATTCAACTCTGCTGCTGTCTGCTTAAGTCAGGAACGATGAGTATGGTTTAAATCCTTAGAGGGGCAGCTCTTAGATTACATGAAAGCAGGAAGAGGGTTTGGTAACTAAATACCTTTGTTGATTTCCAGGCAAGGAAAAAGGAGAGCGAAGGACAGCCAAAACAAAAGTCAGGAGTAATTACAAAACATTTAAAAGTGGCAAAGGAATGCTTTTAAATTTAAAATGCTTAAAATTTAAGCATTTTACATTTTGAGAGTTCTGGTGAAATTTCATAAGTGAAATATGTACGGAGCAATGAGGGATTAGGCCCTTAAGAGTGCACGCAATGTTTCATGACTGCTAAATTGTAAAATATAATATAATATAATACAATATAATGACTTTCATTTTCAGTATAGAAGCTCATTCTTTCCACACACTCCCCTATGGGATTCCTGATTTGGTCAGTAAGGCAAACTGAAACCACTTAAACCAGAGCTTCCTGGAGCACAGGTCCTGAACACACATTTTTGAGGTCAAAAGATGATACTAGCATTGGGAATACCCAGGTAATTAAGTCACAGTGATGAGATTTTACCAAAGGATCTCACTCATTAAGTATTTTCCACTGCTAGTTCACCATGTTCATTTCCAGTTTGCTTCACTAGGAAATGCCAATGCAGTAAGAGGGGATTTGAGATGTCCCCAACTCCATGAGCAAGAGCAGTACATCTTCTGCTTTTTACCAACTGGTAGCACCGGATGCTGCTGGTTTGCTCTCCAATCTGTTTATTTGTCATTCACAGGACATAAAGGCTTACCCCTACCTTCCTTCGTCTCCTGAGTGGATCGTGGTGCCCCCTTCCCACCCAGGCTACACCAGCTGCCTGTCACTTCTGTGCCAAAGTGGTCCAGCTTACACACCCCTCTCTGTAACACAGCTATTCACTGTCTGATGTTGGAGAGTGTGTGTAAAAATGGCCAGTGCCAATACTGGGACGAGAGGCAAGGTGTTTTGGGCCCCCATCCCAAGTCTGAATTTTCTTGTTTACAAGGATTGGATGTTTATCCAGAATGATGAGCTCTCTGCTGTGAGTAAAGCAAAGATCCTCTGATGTAAACCATTGCCTAAGTGTTAAACACTAAAAAGGAGTAAAATAATAATAATTTATCTTGTCATCTAATTGAGTCTGATTATTGTTAAAAGTATCTGACATTCCAAAAAACTACTTTGAAAATCCCTGTGTTTTCCCAGTAGTCCTTCTTAAAGCCCTTGTTTAGGATATTCCTTTGAAGATATGAAATTTTCTTTCTCTTTTTTGTATTTAATGACCCACTTGTCTAATAATATCAGAGAACTTCAATTTGCAAGTCACTGCTTTGTGCTATAACTTCCTTCCATTTAAGAAACATAATTAATGTCTGAGTGATGAATATGAATTTATTTTTTAAAAAAATAAACAGAAAAAGCTAGGAGAGAAAAGCTAAAAAATAAACAGAAAAGCTAAGGGAGAAGAGCAGATTTTAATTATCAGCTTACCTTATAAGTGAGAGAAAAAAATTAAGATTCTATCAGAGGACAATATTATGTAGTAATGCTGGGAAGTTTACATGACACAATTCCAGAAAACACAGATGTTGAGAATAATAAAACCCACTATAGAGTAAAATTGTTCAAAAATTATTTTTCTAAGGAGAAGACAGGAAGTGGGTGAAAGCAACACAATATTAGTAATTTGAAGGTGATAGTGTTTTGATCCTAACATGTATTCTGCACAGGCAAAGGGATATTTTACGCAGATAATATGCAGCAGTTTTGTGCAGCAGTTCAGTGCTGAAGAACTTATTGCACGCAGGAAGGCAAACACAGAGAGAACCTGTAGACTTTTGACACTTGGAAGACTGGCTGGGATTTGTATGATGTGGGATTAGACTGGTCCAAGATAGAAGCACAGAATATCTAAGCAAAGAGTACCCCTTGTAAGAAGACAATGCTTGGCTGATGCAACAGCTGCATTAGAGCCATTTTTTTTGCAAACAGAACACTGAAGAAACCTTGAGGAAATCTCTTGGCTAAGAAAAGAGGAGTATTAATACCCTTTTCCTTTCGCTGACACAATCCTTATAAAAGCTGTTACACCAGCACCCAAAAGGAACACGTGTACAGCCTGCACCTTAATAGAAGCAATGTGTTTCCTCAAACTGGCAGTGCTAATGAGAACTTAAAGCAGTAAATTCAATTACAAAAACATTTAAGAGCAAGAGACAGGAAGAACAGGGAGTGTCACTGCCAGTCTGCTACGATAAAGCCTGTGCTGGGAGAAGTCTGTTTAATCTTCTTGAATCACTTCCAGAGCCGGGCTTGAGTGAGAAACCGATTTCGATGACGAATATTTTCAAAGTGAGTTAAGAAAAGGCTGATGACAATCTGATATACTTTTATTTGTGGGTTTATTGATAACACACTACTAATGGAAAAAAAAGTGGAAATAACTCCACTGTGTGCAGCTTAGGTTGATCTGTGTCTAATCACTAGGATACTTTTGCCTTTAGTGTTCGGGCTCATGTTTGAATTATTCTCTGCTGCAGGTGTTTTTCTGAATTTGTGAACAACAGGTACCCTAGATTGAAGGGATCTCTCTGGATTTCGCTTTTCTTTGCAAATATGTATTAAATGCATTGCTAGGATTACTTCTGTTGCAAGTACAGAGAGTCTGTGGTCAGAAGACTGCTATTTCCACAGATACAAGAAAGGTTTGTGAAGTGATGCGCCAGCTCCATACATGCCCTTCAGTCCATAAATAGAATGGAGATAGGTGTTGTAGGAGAACACACTGAAAGACAGCCAGATGGCAAGGAGGTCTCAGTTCGGACTTTTCCAGCATTTAGGATAATGGACTCAGAATAAGGATATAGGGTGTTAGAGGGCATCTTACCTTCTCTGCCATCTCCTGTCAATGCTGGATGCTGAGGACAGCAGTGCTTAACAAAATGTATTGTCTGCATAGGTGTCTATTACTAAATAATTTTTTTTTAGTGTAACGCTGTATACAAGACTTACCACAAAAGAAAGAGGAATTAATAGATGCAACTAAAAGCTCAAGCAGCAATTTGCCTTTTGACATTGCAGCCTGGCCAGATCTTCAGAATAAGCCTGTGCAAAATTAACCTCATCCTGGTTATTAATTGTTATAACACAGGTCAGAACGAAATTATGTCAGAAACAGGCAGGAAGTAGGAAAAATAAAGGCTTTATAAAATTCCTGTCTGATGGGGTTTTGTTTGGTGTTGGTTTTGTTGTTTGTTTGTTTGTTTGTTTGTTTGTTTTTTGGTTGGTTGGTTTGGATTTTGAATTTTCAGGATTACAAAAAAGTTATTTTTTGTTTGGGTTTTGGGAATATTGCCTCAGAATGATTTTTCTCTACTTACTGGATGAGTTTCTTCTCAAATGAATACTGAAACAATAAACATGCAAATAATAAAAATAAAATTTCTATGTGAGTTATTAAAAAATAAAAAATTACTAAAGCTGATCATTGAGTCACTATAATTGGCTGACTGAACTAATTAGATAGAATTATAAAAAGTTAGGTGCTTCTACTCAGATACTCACCAGAGTCATTGCTGTCAGAAGAGTGAGTAGTGTTTTAAACAGAGACTTGTTGTAAAGAATTCTTAAAAATAAAACCCATGTTAGCCCAGTTGCTGCGCTGCAAATCTGAGGTTCGTTCTGGGGATGAAACACACAATCCTCCTGTATGGATTTTGCTGTGCTCATTTTACCTTTGCAGGAAATGTCTGACAAGTAACCGGCTCAGTCCACAGGCAGCCAGCATGGCTCTGTGGGAACTGCCCGCTGTGCCCTGCTCTGTGTGACTGCTTGGTGCCTGCACTCCTCAGCTCCTGCCTCTCGGGAAAAGAGAACGGGACAGGGAGTAACCCTGTGCTGTATCCGAGAAATGCAGGACAGCAACGATGGACAAGGGCTTTAACTCTGTGACAGTGAAGAGCCTTGGTCTCTGGGCTGTGACAAGCTTTGCAAGGGTGGAACAGAAATCCGGGCACCAGCAGGCACTGTCTTCTTCAGCAGAAGAAAGGGTTGCACTGGCACCTGGGAAATGCCAGGTAAGAGTCCCTGACCACCAGGAGCACAGATGGGATGTAGGAGCACAGATAAAATAAGGAGATAATCCTGATCTAATGCTAGCTTTCCCACCAGGTCAAATGACAGTACAAGATCCCCTGGGAAAACATCAGGGATGAAAAGGAAAGATGCTCAAAATTACTTCTTCTAGAGGAAAGGACGACACGATGAGGAAGGAAATCAACTGCACAATTGCTTGCTAGAGAAGTGCCCCTATTTGGCAGACTGTCCTTGGGCTCTGAGGCACTGTCTTTTCAGAATGGATGCTACCATGACTGATGGGAACTTTAAAACAATGTGCAATGGTACTGTATTTTCCAAACCTAGTTTTAATGAAAAAACCCTCAGGTGTAAAAACACAGAACAGGAGATGAAAAAGAAGAGGAGAAAGAAGGATGATAAGGAAAATGGAGAATACCAAGGATAATAGCATATGTCTTGCAGATAAAAGCACCAACTAAAGGGATGGATACAGTTCACTGAAGAATTTGAGTGTGGCTGAAGAAATATTACTGAAATGTTTTTACACTGGTGCAAGAAGCTTACATAGCATGCTGCAAGAACAACCATTACCAGTGCAAGAGGTGAAATAACAGAAATAGGAGAAATGGGCTGGACTAGCAGTCAAGCTTGCAGTATTTAAAGGGGTGCTCAGCTTGGGGAAGAATCAAACAAATAATTATAAATGCTGGAGAAGACAGTGGCCTCTAAAGTTTTACATATCATCCTCTCAGATCTATGCCCTCTATGGCACCATTTCTTATATCTTTAGGATTGTTTACCAAAATAAAAACCAAGGTTACAAATGACTCTTCTGCAAATACAGCTAGGTATAAATACCTTCTGAATGAAACCAGCTATCTAAGGAGAGTGTTGACACAAGGAAAAATAAATACGACCTGGCAAAAGATAAACAGAGACTGGAATTCAGAGGAACATTTCTGTCGAAGCTGAGAAGTCTGGAAAAAAGGTTGAGATGTGTAATGGGGGCAAGAAAATTCTGCTTTGACCAATAACATGAAATCCTATGTAGCCTTTCACAGTATTCAGTACACAACTTGCTATATTCTCATGCAAAGTTTGGATGTGTTTTTTAATAAATTATTTATTTTATTTTAATATATTTCAGATACTAACAATGAAGCTGTTGCAACATAGAAAGTGGCAGAAGCATCAAATATCTGGTACAGCTAAATCACCTGTCGTCAGAAAAAATCACAGAAAAAAGCAGACGAACTGTAATAAGATGCTTCCTTACCAGAAAAAAAATCACCTACTAAAGAGTGGTTTGGGAAAGGGACCAAGCTAATACCACAGGCAGGTAGCAATAGAGGAAAAACCTGCTGTGAAGTATTTCATTTTTGTGATTCTTTAACAATTTACAGAAGAAATGTCACATAATAGAAGTTTGGCTCTCTTTTGGGAGTGATAAATAAAATAGAACTGTAATCAAAGGACAGAAGAAAAAAGACTTAGCAGATATTTAATTCTTATTTATGCTTACTTCCAGAAATTATGACTTGAATGTAAATGTGGAAGATTGCAGCATGCAATAATTCAGACTCTTATATGCTCTCCTGCTGCACCCTGCCTGCTAAGCATTTCCAAAGCCTGAACTGGCTGCTTTAATTTACAGCTTTCTACCCAGTGATTAGAGAAAGGTTTGAAAAGGTCTTCAGAAAAAAAAAATGGTGAGCTATCCCTAGGATTTGTTACTGTAGTCTGTTCATCTGTGATCAATACTATGTAGCTGTCTGGGTCTCCTCCACAGAGAACCTGCACTTCAGCCAGGGGAGCTTCCAGAGAGAGGATTTCATGCAAGCACACAGACGGTTCATTTCCTTCATGCTGGTCACAGAGATTTTCAAAGTGTAAGGAAAAATTAGGAAAAAGTAGTGTTTCTAGATGAACTGTTGGTACAAAATAAAATATTAACTACCAAATTGTATCAAATATGACTTAAACTTAAATCTGTCCACTTTATTGATATCCATTGTCAGAAGTAGACTCAGAAGAAAAAAATATACTGAGGAAATTACAAGCTTTGCAGGGATAAACTGTGAAAACCCAACTGGGTTACCCTTGATTTATCTCTAAATTTAGTTTGAATCCTGTAGGTTGCATAGATGACTGGACTGTAAATTGTCTCCAGGGTATTCCCTCATGCTTTTTGCAAAGAGCAGAGAACAGGAGGGCTCGGGGAAGAACTGAAGCCTGAGGTATCTGCTTTGCCTCCCTGGTCTCAAGACCCAGCATTCTCAGCATTGCCCCAGACTGAAAATAAAGTGGTCTCTGGATCAGCTGCCAGCTGAAAGCTTCCTGAACAGACTTCCATTTCAAGCCACACCCAACCCAACACACCCTTTACAGCAGGAGAGCTGTCAGATGCATTGCATCTGCTGGCACAGGTCTGCTGAAAATTACTTTTTTTCTCTGCAAAGCCAGACATTCCCTGTGGCAGCACGGTGTCAGATCCTGCCCCTTTGTACAAGCACTAGGAGGGCATGGGAACTGCGTGGGACAGGAAGCTAGGAATGTGCATTTTCTTTTTGTTCTGATGCCACAGAGCAGTGCTCTTTGCTTTAAAGGGGTAAGCCCTGCATATCTCCTTACTTATTAGTACTCATCACTTGGTGGCTGTAGCAAGACACAAGCAAAATTTCCTTTCTAAAGCCATAACAAACAGGCACATTTGCTTAAGTTCCTTCTCACCTATATTGCCATGCTTAGATATTTCATACCTTATAGAGGTCACCTCCTAGACAAAGATGACACCTCTGATAGATCTGGCAACTCCCTTCAGACAGGTTGTGCTGAAAAAATCCTTTTGCGGGTTTACTTCAAGCTCTCCTCCTAGTGTTACATGTCTCATCTGCTCAGTGTCTTTGCAATTCCCTCAAGGCAGGTGAAGCAAACATGAAAAAAAGAGAACCTGGCTATGGGATGTTTATATTTGTTGGACACCTGGCAGTCAGCTGCAACTAAAGTGGCATTATGGCACCTGTAGTTAAGAAAGAAGATACAGCACCCAAAAAAGGGACTTGTTTTAAAATGCAGAATAAGCCAGCATCTTCTGTGTTCAGCAACAAAGGTGCAACATATAGGTGAACACCAGCTTTGCCACCATTAAATGCGATTAAGTGCATCTCACCCACTCCTGTAAATTCAGAATATGTTGCACAGTCACTAGTACTTCCCTCTTTTCTCAGTCCTTACTATACTGTCCTTATTCCAGTTCGTGTATCCATGTCTTAGAATTCTTGGGAGTTAACGTTACGAAGAAAGTGGTGTGTGGCATCTTTTTTCTGAGGCCGCATTTTACCTCTGAACTCACAGATGGTGAATACCACAGTCAGGTTTAGAAAACAGTTTATATTGGTTTAATTTAGATTTTGCAAGGACACTGTTACCATACCTTAAAAGTTGAAATTTTTGCAGAATGAGACATGGGAAGAATAAGATTTACAGCATCAAGGGAACTTTGCTATACAGTATATCTTAACTTCACATAGAAATGTCTACGTTCTTTATATATATATATAAAATAGAGCAATTATTATTCTTCACAGAACCACAGGCACTACTATGACTTTTTGCACCCCCAGACAGTACAAAATGCTCTCTTTTTGATGGCCACTGAACTGCTCCCACACCATTGATTCGGAACTCAAGAACCGTGCAGTGATAGCAACCATTACAACTTTGAGGAGAGATCCTTCAGCTCATGCTTGGGAAAGACATAAATTCCTTCAGATGATCCAGTGGATAAACAGCACAACCACAGGCAGCCAAAGCAATACTGTCCAGGAATTCACGCTGGTTAGCACAAAATCTTAGTACGGTACTTAAGAGATTAATCTGCACATATGAATTTACTGAAAGATGATATGAACATCTGAATAAATAACCTATTTTCATTCCATTCCAGCCACCCACTGGTAAAGTCCCTGCTTTCTGTACAAAGAACTGCAATGAAGTTTAAGCATACTAATGGGCAGTACCAGCATACATGTATGAGCGAAGCTGGATGCCCCGCAGTGCTCAGAGTGGACCATTTGAGCAAATGTAAATGGAAGAGGCAAATTTCCCTGGAAAGGCAGCTGGCTCATTTTTATCTGTTATGACAATTTGTTTTGCCTTTTCTTTGTTCACACAGAAGCTAAGGCCGTTCTGAGAGGGCAGGTTTCATTCCTTGTAGGATGTCTGGCCTGAAAATGAAGCAGCTGGTAAGATCTGATTGGTTTATGTCCTTAGGGTATCTTCAGTATACTGAAACAGTCCCTTTTAAAAAAACACAAACAAAAACCCAACCAACCAGACAAAGATACATCATCAATGAAGCAATGCAGAACAGAGCATTCTTCAAAGTTTCTTGCCCTTTTCCTGCCTCTTATAAAGCCTCTTCAAATAAACCCTTTCCTATCCTACTGCCCGAGCAGAAAAAGGCAGAAATACATAGCTAAAATACTGAGGAGAGAATATCTTCACTGCTCAGTCAGAAGGATAGGGGACTCAGCATTGTAGGACTGCACATACAGAACCTGTATGATAACGTTTGTTACCGTGGACATGAGTGAAGGAAAAATAACTCCTAATGTTTTTAATTTTACTGGTGGTGTCACAGGGAGCAGTTCTGGGACTCAGGCATCAACATTCACTGCTGTTTTACTGAGAGGGTAGAATGAAAAAAAGAGAAGAACATAGACTTCAGCTCTTTTGTTGACTTTGACCACTAACTGTTGGTTACCCCAATTTCCATGTGTATCTTTACAGCAGATATTAGTATTGCTAATTGCTTGAAGAAAAGTTTCACTAAATTGTTAGATATGCAATAAATATGTGCAAATCGAGCCTGATGTCTAAATCTCTAAGACTAGCCTTTGTACTTGAACATTTCCATATTTTGGTGTTAGTTTTCAAAACAGACCACAACCTAATTTTATCCGTATGTTATTCTCTACAACCATCAGAGAATTTAGTTTTGAAACTTCTGTGTGGTTTCTGTATAGTTTGTATCCCACATACACATAAAATAATACATGCTTATGTACACACCAAACCAGAGAAGGTACCTTCTCTGGAATGGTTTTAATGGTTAAAACACTAAAGACAAAGAAACCCCACAAAAATCAAGAAACCCCAAGCAACCAACCAACCAACCAACCAAATACTAGCAGAACAAAACAGAGAGATATTTCCAAATTACTGTGTATGAATCCAAGCATCTTTAATGTCGTTCTCTGTCCTTCTCAAAATTGGAGACCCATTCTCTAATAATTTTCTCCCTATGTATAAAATGACATCTTTTCTCCTTGGAGGAACCCAGGTTATCTACTGGCTTCAAATGACCTGCATTCATCACATAATCTCAGAAGAAGTGAGGTTAGAAGAGACCTCCAGAGGTCATCTGGTCCAGCTTGCTTGCTCAAGCAGGGCCGCTCAGAGCCAGTTACTGAGGTATGGAATATGTCCAAGGCTGGAGACTCAGCCACCTCCTCAGGAAACCCGTGCCAGCACTTGGTCATCCCCAGCAGTAAGTTTTCCTACCATCAGAGGAAACTACCTGTGTTTCAGTTTGTGCCCATAGCCAATGGTTCTGCCCCTGAGCACCACCGGAAAGATCCTGGCTCTGTCATCTTTGCACCCTCCCTTCAAATGTTTATATACATTAATAAAATTCCCCTGAGCTGCCTTCCTTTCTCCAGGCTGAACAGTCCCAGCTCTCTCAGCCCTTCCTCATAGGAGAGGTGCTCCAGTCTCTGGTGCATTCTTCAGTCAAGACTTTCCATGTGAAAGTTCAAGTCTTTCAGACTGATTATGTAGGAGCAAATGGTTCTGTTGAGAAAAGTATGGAAGATGAAAAAAAGTTCATACAGGAAAGGTAGTGGCTGTGTTGGGAACCAACCTAGACTACCTCAATAACTGCAAGCTTTGTGCATGCTGGCATTATATCCGACATCCATACTATGGAATTCACTATGGTTAACCATGATTGAGGAATCAGCTAATTTCCAAAGAACTGTGGTATTAATGATGGATTTTCAATGAAGGGGTCCTGTCTTCCTAAAATTAGGGACAAAAATAATGGGATGCAGCAAAGCTAGGATTTTTAAATAAATGTTGTATTTTGGGAGATAAACATCAATTAGTGAACAAGAGAGCAGACAGAAGGGTGGACAGTGGTGCAAGAATGATGTTACCCTGGTGTGCAGCACTGTCAGCTCTGGTAACTGCACAGGAATGAAGAATGAAGTCCTGTTTATTTACATTTGTTTTCTGCTTGAGAGACAGCCCAAGAAGTAAAATAAAATGCGAGCCTACTCAAATACCTGCTATGTTTCCCCTTAAATTGAATTTCTCATTTTATCAGGAAGCAATACTTGCACTGATGTTAGACAGGCAGCTAAAAGGTCAGCAAGTTCCCTTGGTTGCCTTTTGTCAAGGGTTTTTGACTTGTCTGTGAATAAAGATCTCCCAGGAGGAAGGCAGACCTGGATTTCCTGTCATCTTGAAGACAGCAATGAATTTGAAAATGTTACAAAAAGCATAAGGGACTTGAAGCACACCTTCAGATGCACTGCTGATGCCAATAGCTTCCCATGTAAACATGCACACAGAGTTGTTTTGGATTTGTTCTGTCAACTTTTTGTTGTGAAACAAATTGTTATACAGCTGCTTACCTTGAATACTGAATGAATCTGATGGTTTTCCATTACTGCACTAAGCCTAATCGGGGCTACAATCTCTTTGGGTTAGCTGTGGTGCTGGCACACTCCCAACAGCTGTGGCTGAACCACTTTTCTTTTTCCGTCATGCTCTCCTGTGACTTGCGTGGGTGTCTCGTCCCATCCTGCTCACTTACAGCTCTTGATACTCCTTAAAAGTGCTAAGGGTTGAGAAAGTCTTAACAGGTATCTGGGCAAAAAGAAAAAGCTTTCTCACTCATGAGGAGCATTAATCATTCTTGGGAACACATACGTTTCTCTCCAACAGTCAGAGCTAGAGCTACTGGTTTTTCTTATCATCTACAGGGACAGATTTCCTGTTCTTGCAGTGTTAATAGGGGACAATTTCTCAGAACACACTTCAGTTGTTAAAGCCTCTGTTAGTATTTTTTTCTCACTTAGGTTAGTTAGTGAAACACAGTAATGTCTGTGAACAATGTATTTTAACTGCATACATATTGCATAGGGGGAAAAAAAGACTCAATAGGGTGAATGAATCTGTATTTTTACATCCAGAGACCCAGCTTGTTTTTCAGTGTTGCAACATGCAGCTAATAGTGTGGAAAACTATTTACCTAGTTCAGAAATTCTGTGTGCTACTAAATTTAGGAGTAAGAAAACGAAAGCTCTCTGTAATCAGAAAGAGACTACAGTGTTCCCAGGATGCTCAGGAAGTTGCTGCCTGATGACTGGTGGTAAAATTTTCACTCTGTATTCATCTACCTATTTACAGATACATTCTTACTGAAAACAAATTAGTCCTTTGAGGTAATTGCTGTCTTCCTGAGTTACTGATATATCCATTAAAAATTACTATGAAAATAAAAACAAGCAGAAATTAGAGGGTTGTCCACTATTATAAATTATTCACTTCTTTGTATATTTGAGATTCCCTTTTAATTTTTTTCCCTTTGGAAAACCATATTGCAGGATAGATTCACAGGAAAAATAGGCTACTCTTTTTGCATAGTTTGGAAGATTTATAGAAGAAAGAAAACTCTAATTTAGACAGGAATTGTGAAAGTTTATCTTAGATGAGAATCTAATTATTAAACTAAAAAAACTGTTCAATATAATAGAGAACTTGTTTTCTTTAACATTAAAGTTCATTTAGAGTGATTTCTGCCTGTGACAGTTCCAAGCAAGTCTAGCACACAGAAATGCTGAGACCATGGCAGAAGAGGAATAACCAAGAAATATGGAGGTTTTATAAACACATAGGTGCATAGAGAAATGCATATTAAAGCAAACACTTTTCACAAAATTCTTAGTGGATTTGCAAAAAGTCTAGATCACAGATGCACAAGGTAATTCCATAATTTCATGAATTAAGATTACTTTTACAAGGGGTAAGCCTGGGTCTTCTGGAATACGTGTTCTTCTACTCCCACAGATTGCATGTAATGTGAAATTATTCTACTACTGACAGCTATATCGTGTAGATATTTACCTACAGATATTTACCTGGTCCTTGTCTACAGTTAAGATCTTTTTATATCTGGAACTTTGCAGTCAGACACAGTTCTAAATGTACAAAGAGGTTGGTACAAAAAGAAATACAGCAGCAGAGATTCAAACCAAGTAATTTTAGATCCTCCAGCTTTCTGATTCTTTTCTAAAGTTAAATGTTACTTGAAAGGATGTTCACTTAGTTCTCTTTGATTTGTATTGTCTGATAGGTTACATAGGACTCCAATTCACAGAAGTTATGTCCTGCACTTATTTTTTGGTTATAAACAAAATGCAAAGCTCAACACATGTTAATGGGACTCCCATAAGAGAAAAAAAAAAAAGCAAAACTGTGTAAAAGCTGCAGAAGTAATTTGGTTTAATTAAATGAGGCCTAACATTTTTATTTCCCTGATGGATGCATTAACTGAATCAATAGGAATGTAAACACACTAAGGACAGAAGAGTACAAATCCAATCACAAAGTCTTTTCTTTTCAGTATTGTAATGAGCAACTACAAAACAGATCACCTGGTAGCACTTTCAATTAAAAACCCCAAAGACATGTTTCATGTAGATCTACAATGAAAGCAAATGCTAAATAAGTATCTATTTACAAGTACAGGGGAAGGATCACTGCCCTGGTCCTGCTGGCCATACTAGTGCTGATACAGGCCAGGACGCCTTTGGCCTTCTTGGCTGCCTGGGCACAGCTGGTTCATTTTCAGCCACTGTCAACCAGCACCCCCAGGTCCTTTTCCTCTGGGCAGCTTTCCAGCCACTCTGTCCCAGCCTTGGAGCTGCCTGGGGCTGCTATAACCAAGTATAGGACCTGGCACTCTCTCCCCGAGAGGCACTGCAATGAGAAGCCCTCACTGACCCAGCCATTGTCAGCCACTGTGGAAACAAACAACCTGGGATGAGAGGATGTTCTTCCTATCTAGCTCACACGACTGTTTTGGCTGTCCCACAGGTAAAACTGCCACCCACCCGCCTCAGTGCGGGCTGGGTGCCTACACCTTGAAAAGAATGAGCACAACATTTAAATAGTTTCACAGCTGCTTCCAGTGCCCTAAAAGAGTGTCCAGTCACCAATCTGGAGACCTTAACAGCAGAACTAAGGCATGGCAACTTTCTCCAACAAAGGAAGAACACTGCACGTTTTCTTGGAGGCAGAACAAAACCGTAATCTTATCCAGTGCTTATATCAGTTGTGTCTACATGGACACCATGAAATAAGATCCTAAAAATCATCCTGGCAGTTTTGTAAACAAATAAACTATAAGATTTTATCTGTTGTATAATTTTATCTGCTCAGGTGATAGATTTATTGTGTTAATATGAAGCATGACTTTAAAAAATTGTGATTGCTTGTAATCTAGCCAGTCTTGATGGTATCAACATTTTGCTGTAAGGCAAAAATGTGACTCTGAAAAATATCCTGATCTTGTGCAATCTGGAACTTACATAGGAGAGATGTTATCAGAATGTATCTAAACATTAGTTGCAATTCAAAAAAAAAAAAAGAGGGAGAGAGAGGAAGGGAGAAGAGGGAGAGAGAGAAAGAATGAGAGATCTGTATGACAACACTAAAATGTGTTTATCTTCTTCAAGGCATGGACTCTAGACCATTTCCTGGCTTATAGGCTTAAAGAATGTTACCCAACATGAGATTATGTTCTCTGCTGTGACTGAAAAATATGGTACGCAAACAGGTTTCCACCGGCCTGCTCTCCCGGTGCCTCGGGTCGTTTTGTGTGAAAACAATCTAATTAATATAATAACTAAAAAAATATTTACAGCTACCCGCAGACAGATTCCTTTGTATTAAACATCTCTGTAACTCCACTCACTTCAGTATAGAGACTCAGTTTATTTGGTGTAAGGTAACTCTGAAACTTGCTTCTTAGATTAGAACAAAGGTCAACAGGGGAGGCTAATGGAGCACCTATCACTAGAAATGTTCAACAGTTCCATAGGAAAATATCAAATTTTAAAATGTATGAAATCCTGGTAGATAAGTGAAGAAAGAATTTTAAAAATATCCAGGCGTCATAATGTGAAAGAAAAAGGATTATCAGTATATTTGTAAAACATTTTTAAAAAGAATCTTTATCTGGAAACTATCCTACAGCTCAATATATCTGGTAAGTGTCATATGTTAGGCCATTCCCTTAGGAATGTTATCACCCTTGGTGTTACTTAGAGATCAAGAATGGGTAAATAAGCTTTTAACCCATGCTAACATATTTATTTTAGTTTCAAAAATTGAGATTATGCAAATGCAAGGAACTTTAAAAAAGCAAAAGGTGAACTTGGACAAAATGTTGGAGGGAACCATCTCTTTTACCAAAAGAACTCTGAATTCTTCATGTACAAAGTCCAAACACCAACAACTTTGTTCACTGTGGTTGTCTAGCTGAGTCTGAGCACAAAGCCGTTGTACTGGTTTGTAAAAAAGGCATCAAGTTGCTCCAGTGACCAAATCTTTTGTGAATACATATACTGTAGAGCACTCACACAAAGCTGCCAAGACTTCACTATAACTTGGCAGAATTCTTAGTCCATCAAAAGGTATTTGCTCTCCCTAAATTATTAGGTTTTGGCACCTACTTTAAACACATTATTAATATTACCTAAGTATTTATTTCAAATAGTTTAAAGATGGGTTTCAAGAGGATGGGGCCAGACTGTTCTCTCTGATGCCCAGTGACAGCATAAGGGTCAACAGGCACAAACTGGAATAAAGGAAGTTTCATCTCAATATGAGGTTAAACTTCTTTACTATAAGTGTGGGAGAACACTGAAACAGGCTGTGAGGAGAGGTGGTGGAATCTCCTTCTCTGGAGATTTTCAAAAGCCATCTGGACACAATCCTGTGCCATCTGCTCTAGGTGAACCTGCTTCAGCAGGGGAATTGGACAAGATGATCTCCAGAGCTCATCCATCCAGAACCATTTGGTTCTACCCAAACCATTCTGAGATTCTGTCAAATTAGAAGATGCACAGAGTAGTTTTTGAGCCATTGTTGAACACTGCAGGAATGTTCAACAGGAAGGAAGCGCTGCGGAAAGTGGTCTGCCTGTTTGGTGTAGCCCCTTGCTCATAGCCCTGTACTCTGTCATGCTTGGAGCCTACTTGCTCTCTAGGGAGTTATTTGATCAGATATGTTTTTTTCTCAGTCTGTGTTTGTGTTCTGCTCACAATGCTGCTGCCAGAGGATTGCAAGCATCACCACCTCCAGCAGGCAACAAAGTCGGGAGGATCATGAGAAGGTGTTCATGTTTACAGGCAGAGAGACAGTATTCCCTGGGCTTTCTTCTGAGCTTGGCCTTTTTCTGCTGCATCAGTGAGTGAATACGCCCTTCCTTTACCTGCAAGGAAAAACAAGCTGTCCTAGTCTTTTGTCAGCTGCTTCCAACAGCTCCAGCTTTCCACCTGACCTGTTTGGAGCAGCAAGGTCATCGGCCCTCATAGCAGCCTGTGAGAATTGCTGGTTTGCAGTTCTCAAATTGCTGGTTTGCAGGCACTAAAGCAAGGAACCCTGCATGCACGGTCCCTAAAGAGTGCACCACAGGTACAGACAGGATGCTAGTGTCTGTTTGCTCTGCTGTGGGCCACACTGGGCTTCAGCCATGAAAGCTGCCTTGTGTGCGCTCAGACCACGGCAGATGTTGGCTGGTATCTGACCATGCTCAGTGGCAGGCAGTGTGGGCAGCTGCATGTCACCAGCGTGTCCCACAGCTCTAGCTGGGCTAAGCTCAGTGTGACCCCTTTGTAACAGCCACAGGAGCCCTGGACTTTAGCAGAGTGGTGACAGCAACGAGTGGTGTGTGGCAATACCTCTGTGTGCCCCCTGCTTCGAAAGCCATTCAGAAGTATTGTGGTTTAACCGAGCAGCCAGTTTAGCACTACAGAGCTGTTCACTCACTGCCCCCCCAAGAGGGATGGGGAGAGAACTGGAAAAAGGTAAAACTCGTGGGTTGAGATAAAGACAGTGTAATAGGAAAGAAAAAGAAAGCAATTATTAAAATAATTACAAAACAAAGTAAAATCATGGAATCACAGAATATTCTGAGTTAGAAGGGCCTCACAACAATCATCAAAGTCCAACTCCTAGGCCTACACAGGCCAGTCCTGAAAATCACCCCACGTGCTTGAGAGCATTGTCCAAACGCTTCTTGCACTCTGTCAGGCTGATGCTCTGACCACTTCCCTGCGGATCCTGTTCTGTGCCCAACCACCCTCTCAGTGAAGAATCTTTTCCTGATATCCAACCTAAACCTCCCCTGACACAGCTTCAGGCTACTCTCTTGGGCGCTGTCACTGTAANAACGGCTTCTCCCTCCAGGCCCTTCACCATGATTTTCATATACAAAACAAGTAAAAGGAAAGGCAGAAACATTGTTGGATTGCATTCAATTGCTGACTCAGTCAATGAAATAATTTTTTTTGCTATTTTTTACAAATGGAGGGTGGGATTATCCACTCAAAGGGGAATGATAGGATCAATTTTTCTTTTTTGCTACTTATGAGAGTGACAAAAATCGAAATCACTGTTTTGTATGGCACCAGAAATATTCAGCATGTCCTGTTTTCTAAGTTTGTAGATCTTTCTTTCTGCAAGTGTTTTCCACAGCACCATCTCCCATTTGCTCTGCTCTTATTCTTTGGTCTTTTTTCCCTCTCCACATTCTCTCTTGCAATGTCACTCTGTATGGAAGGCAAAAGGCTCTTAGAGATGTTGGTGCTATCCTAGTTCTTTGTCCTCTCACCTGGAAGGCAGGCTGCTTGTGCAAACAGTGCAGCGATGCAGAAACATTTAGCTGGAATTAATTGTGCAAACAATGGTATCAAATGCAAAGAGAGATAAGAACAGAAATCAAATGCAAACAGATTGCATGAGCAAACTGGAAAAGCAAATTAAGTCAATAGTATAAATAAAAAAAAGGTAGTATAAATTAAAAAACCACAAATATTAAAGGGAAATAACATCAGCAAAAGTGCATAAAAAAGTTGAAAAAAGTAATAAAACACTAATAAAGTAAAAAGTAAGCAACTGTGTCTAGGCAGGGCTAATTCATACAGTGCAAATACTCTGTACTGTTGAGAAGCGCAAGTGACAACACTGGTGGTACCGTAAAAGGAAGAGAAAACTTAAGAAATAAATCAAAGGGTGAAAATGATAAAAACTTGAGTCAACACTTGGAATAGTGACCACCACTGCACCTGGCAACAGCCCCTAAACTGCTTCTGTGGAAAACTACTGCTCCAGTAAGAGCAGAGAGGTCTGAGGGCAAGGTACAAGGGCTGGAGGGTGGCACACGGGCCGTGTGGCTGAAGGTGGCTGCTACAGCCTCCACAGCAGGCAGAGTCTCAAATGACCTCCTGCTCAGGCAGCTCTGGCTGATGGGATGTGACAAAGGGTGGGAGACGTGCAGGTGTTACTGCTATGCAGAGAACAGGCAAGTGCTGGAGCTAAGTGAGTGCCTAAATGAAAAGTCAGCTAACATGGATGGCCATCTGGAGGGGACACTCTTGCAACAGAGCAGGCATACAGCTGGTGAAATAGAGGAAGGAGAGTTGGCTAGGTGTCATATTGCTGGCGTGATCCATCTCTTCAATACAAGAAACACCCTGGAGATGCTGGGAGAATTTTTGACTAGTATCAAAACACTACTTTTTTTCTGCAGCGCTCTCCTGTGCCTGGCATTTTTGCTCTTCCTCCTTCTTTCCAGCCATCTTCTCCAGTCAGGAGAATAGGAGAACATCTCTTGTACCACCTCCTCCTCTGCTGAAGCACTTGCCTTTCCGAGTTCTAGTTTGCACTGGATTACTCCCAACTTGTGGCCCAAACAGATCTGCTGGATAGACAGAAGCCCACCCCAGCTTCTGCCCTGGGCACTTCTGGTCCTTCCCTCCTCTTCTGTTGCTGGACTGCAACACAATATTGTGCAATATTTCTTTAGTTCCAACCTCTGCACATTCAAATCTTCAGTCATGAGGAAATCCATTGTATTTTGTCACTAAATGGAATCAGATGAATTATCATGATGTAGCTTCTGAGTTTGGAAACAGTTTGCCCCAAACAGAAAAGACATTGCTCCTGGTCATGGCAGAGTGACATCTTTCCCCTGGCTTCAAATGCTGATAAGGAGCAGAGGTAAATACTGGGTAAATTCATACAAGCAGTGACCATAGAAGTGAGCAGATTCTGTTGTCCAAATTTGGAGGGTAGAAACTTTGTATACCTGTTTATATCTTTGATGCCACAGTATGGAAGCCACAAAGCTCTGGCTAAATATTAGGAAGCCTGTGCTTACTTGCTCTTCTTTCCTTTCTTTCCTGTCCAAGAACAGATTGGCAATATTGCGTATAGTAATTTTTCTGTACTTTATTTCTAACTCCAGCTAGGATTTTAAAAATGCAGAAAAACTTAGCTACTTGGAAATAACCAAGTATTTTTATTTCTAAGGGGAAAAAAAGTTATTTTTTGTTGGAAGGAAAGGTGAAGATTTAAGTGTCTACTCCATACCCTTGTCAAGACTTTGTATCCAGTCATTAGATTTAGTTCTTTGTAACACTACTTACTCATCTCAGTTTATTCAGTTTTATGACTACTATAATTTAGCCATAACAAGATACAAAACACAGATGGAATAACCTGTCTAAACAAAATATATTGATATTTGTACTATGTTACAAAAAGTCCTTCTAACATAAATGCCTTGTTATTTCCACTCTGCTGTGTTTGATTTTCAGTGTTAAACTGTTTCTATGATTCATTAATATGTCCAAAATATATTCCAGCTAAAAATATTTAGGTACACTTCCATGATATATGTTAGTTTATGCAGCCATATCTTGAACACAGGAATAGTAACCACTTAGTCTTGAGGAGTGTAAAGATCCAAGAGAAATTACCTACCATACCTGTAATTGGAGTTCTCTTAAAGGTCATAACCCTCTATAGATCCACACTTACCCTCCTTCCTCCTCTTGGGATTTGGAATACATTAGGCTTAGGATGGATTGTTTAGTTCTCTTTAGACCATAAAGAAGCTGATGAAGAATAAGTCACACGGTGCTCCCTGTAAGGCTTGTATATAACTGAGCATATATAAGTCAGTCTGGCAGATGGCTAGAAATAACCTTTCTGGTAACATGACTTAATATTGTGCTTAAAGTAATCATGACCTTCAAGTTATTTCAGTTGCATAGAAGTAATTCAATTTCCTTCTACTGTTACAGCATCTACAAAGCCTCTTCTTTTAAGAATATGAGAGTTGGTTTGGCTAATTAACAATACCACTATTTCCTCAAACATTACACAAACAAAAGAAACCTAGAATTTTCTTCCTTTTTTAAACATATATAGAAGGATTGAAAAAAAAATCTCTGTTGAAATTATGTTTCTTAACAATGACAATGATGCAACATTTTATTTATCATCCCAGATGAGACTTTCATGCTTTCTGTGCAAAAGATTGCTACTTTACTTTACTCTCCAATAATAACTGCATGAATATAAAGGGCTGGCTTGAAGTTATAGATTTCAGTGTAGATGGCAGGTGCTGTATTACAATTCTGATTTCATCCTGAATAAAGAAAAATACTCACTTTTTCACAATGATTTTTCCCTCCCTTTGTTATACTTATTTCATCATCACACAGTATTAAAATGCCTATGTATAAAAGGTCACTCTTTTTCCTTTCAAAACATTTCTTTGTGTTTTATATTCCCAGAGGTACACACAGAATCAACAATCGATAAGAGAACATCACATAACACTCTGACTTACCTTTGAGGAATATCATTTAGGTCAACACATTTTATCAGGGAAAGACTTTAAGAATCATTTTGCTTTCAATGACATTTTCTAATCACTAGGTAGATTTCCCTTGAATAGCAATAATGCAGCTCAGTTATTCAGTTTGATGCATTTTAGCAGGAAAAAAAGCACTGAAAGACTTCATTCTGAGCAATCCAGCCAGGTTTTTACAAACTGAAGTGCTCCCTTTTTATAATTCTGAGCATTTCTGAAGTGGATAGAGACTTAGTTTCCTAAAGAATAGCTCAGCAAGTTTCCACTGCACTGTACAACCAGTAGAACACTAACAGAATCCTAACAGTGGTATTCTGGATTCTCTTACCAGGAGAAATCTTGGATTTTAGTAGAGAAAGCCAAATTCCTAAGTTCTGCTACTTAGGTTCAAGTACATCTTTTAAAAAACATTTTTCAAAGTTCAGGAAGGCTATTTGTCAATGGTATTATGTTTTTTTAAGTGGCCACAAAACAGCATAGAAGAGTTCTTTGAAAAGGCATGGTATGGGTTGCTGTGAACAAGGTTAATGTTCATAGCCCACTGCCAAACCAAAACCAAATGCCACATAAAGTTGTTAAGCTCATAACTTTTTCAATTTGTTGAAGGACATAGAAGAGACAGAAAAACTGATTTTGGAATCACGTTAGTCCTAGTATATTGAGGCTATCAATTTCAATGTAATAGGAAAAAAAAATTTAAAACATACATTCGTAAGTCACTGTAGTACTTCTCTATAATCTAACTTATGCTTTCCTATATGGTATGAGCAAATATTGCTCTCCATGGAGACATAGGTGAAAGCCATTTAAGGAAAAAAATCATCTCTAGTACCTATCTGCTCAGTTTCTGTATTGAAGACTTTACAGACTTTCAACTTTGTTGAAATTATGTGTTTGTTATGACCTTCAAAAGTCTAATTACGCTAACCACGAGGTTGCGCAACCATTCATATGAATTATGATCACATATTTTTCATAGGTTCATTTTATTGTTTAGTACAGAGAAACAAAGCATGTTCAATATTTTATCTTCTCTTCATTACTCAGAGCATAGCCCTATGCTTAGGATACTTTTCTTACACAATCAGTTGCATTAAACAAAGGTTAATTGCCTCATGAACATTTCTTTGCCATTTACCAGATTATGCAAAGGATGTAAAGAAACTCTAACATAAGTGTTACATTTGCTCCATTTATTTCAGTCTTTCTCACACAGTGTACAGTGACTCAGTGGAAGAAAAGATTAAGGATGCTGGATTCAACCAACAGGAAGAACACCAGTCATTGACACTTCCTTATGCAGCAGCACAGATAAGAGAGGCAGTGGCTGCGGCTGAAAACAGTGTAGGTTTAGTTCTGGAAAGCCAGCTTGTGCTGTTCTCGTGAAGTAGTCCGACAGAGGAATGAGGTTGCTCAAGCCGCACACAGCACAATCTGGACATCCCATGCCCACATGTAACTTCAAATCTTCACCTCATGACTCGGTACTCCACTGAGCCTGGGCTGTGCTAAGCATAGGGTTGAGGAGCCTAAAAGTCACTGTGTGTAACTGTGACGCGGGCGATCAGCTCCCAGACCTGATCGGCGCCGGCTCACAGCTCTACCCTCTCTGGGTAGCTGCAGCCTGGCGCTGCCACAAGCTCACCAGGGATGCGAGCACTGTTAGTCCAAGCGCGTCAGCGAAGGAAGGATGAGACGGGAAGGGACCTTTGCTTTGAAAAGCAGGTTTATTAACCCTGGTGAACAGGGAGCAAAGGACAGATCTGAAGGCTGGGAACAGGGTTTTATAGAACTGGGAAATGGGGAGGAGCAAAGGGGCACATCCAATGAGGAAGTGACACAAAACAGGAGGGGATAAACAAAGAACCAACGAGGTACCCTGGGAGAAGGGCCCTCTACACAGAACCAATGAGCAGCCGAATACCACTGAAGCTTCTAGAACTCTATGAACAATGATGAAAGTCCATGAATAAACATTAACTGAACAGTGTGGGGTTTCCTGGGGGGTTCACTCTAATATGTTCACAGAAGATCAGAGCTTGGGGCGGCTGTCCACCATCCCTTAGGGACTGTGGTTGCAGCACACACTGCCACATAACTGGACTGGTTAATGGACTGCTAATAAAATTTTACTGGTGGAGAAGCTCACTTTTTATTTTTAGTTGTGGAAACTGACTCAGAGACCTTCTATTGTGGCATCTCTGTACCATGATATCCAGGCTTAGTTTACAGACCTGAAAGATCCCATAATGCTCTTCCATTGGATGGTCTGAAGCCAGGCAAAAGAGCGGGTGACTCAAAAGGATTTGATTTGCAGAGCAATAAAGAAATAAATAACCCATGACAATTTTTTTTTTGGTCAAAAATAACCTTAACAGTCTGCTCATAGTATGGGAAAAGAAAAATCGCTTGTGCCATAGCGATGGATCTTCCTTTTCTTCATTTCTAGATGTGCATGCTGCATTCAGCAGGGTGCAGGCCATGTGTGTAAAGTTTAGTGCTAATGTAAATCTTTCTGTGATGTATCTGGATAAGATTCAGTGTGCCCTACTGGCAGTAACTGACTTGTCAATTCAGGTTTGGATGCAATATCTAATGTAAGATGCTTAAGATGCTTGGGACAAGCACAAGAAACTGTATAGACCAGAGAAAAAGACTTGATGCCATTGCTGGTGCTATGAGGGTCACTATGTGTTTCATTTATCTGAATTTGTGTGGAAATCAGAATGAAATGATAGGAATCAGTCAGTAATACCATGGCCACCTAAAGACATTTAGCAACGACCATCTAGGCATAGGTTCAGTCATTAGCTGATGTCTTTTGCAAATCTGCTTATTTGTGAGCACTCCCCTTCTGAAGAAACAGACACCATAGGATGGATGGATGCTATTATGAAGCTCGCTGGTTAGCCAAATGGCTTCTGTGAGAAGAGGCTTTGCAGACATGCTTTTGGAAGGTGCAAATGAAACAGAACCAGAGGGCTGTGATGATAACACCAAACCTGGCTGCTTACCTCTGAAAGTGAGGATGAGTTCCATGCTGTGGGCATGTTGGAAACCATACAGAGAAGGGAGAAAGCCATGCAGGCCAGCTTGAGGATACACATGTGAACTCCCAGGCATTTGATTACTTGTGTATGCAGACAGCTCAAGGGCCCTCCCTGACTTGTCTGAAGAATGAAGAGAGCATAATAATAAACTTGGTGCACTTTTCTGTCAACTCAGTTGTTTAAAATCTGTCTCTCCCCGTTGCAAACTCTTCTAAATTCTGTAATTTCTGATGAAGAAAGGCAATTATTTGAGGAGATCAGGCATGGCAAAAGCTTTGGTGAGGGAAGAAAATTTCTGCTCTTCTTCACTACTTTTATCACTTTTTTTTTCCTATGGAGAGGGGCAAGGGCAGGATCATCTCAAAGGAAGATTTTCTATTACTGAGTGCCTGGGCTACATCTATAAAAGACAGAAAGTAAGAACAGCAGAAAGAGAGATGATATCTTGAAAGGGTATGCTTCCTTTCTAGTGGTGCAGGTGCAATTTAGGAAATGAATACAGAAATTATCTGTCAGTTGTGGCAAAAGACACTCAGGATCAGAAAAAGGTTGGCCCTGAGTGAAAATGTGCTTCTTTGTTATTGCAGGATGACAAACTACACAGAAAGTACATCATAATTTATGGGTTTTTTAGAGGTTATATTTTTAAAACATACTCTGTTGGACATAATATCTAAGACAGATGGCTCTGGATTTGCACCATGAATAGAATCAACCCGCAAAGGAGGAAGTGACATAAAACTGGCATTTTAAGATACGTCCTCATAAGTCATGTAGTTCTGTTTACAACATAAATCTTATTTTCATGCAAACAAATCTGCAGATAGCCCTATTGTGTTCTAAGGCTAAAGCAATGCAAAGAGAAAATATGTGTCATATTGGTAAGTCTGTGCTCTCTTAAAAGACTATAAAATATTCAACTAAATACAGTTGAAAAGTGTCTTGAAAAATGTGACCCCAGACACAATTCATTGGTTTCTCTAGGAACTTGTAAAGTAGTTTGTTTATTGTGGGCAAAGAACATAAAGAAGGCACACTGACAGCGCCAAATTCATCTGGAAATATTTGTGTTAGCATAAAGGACCCCTTGTCCTCCCAGCAACAACACGTCTGCCTCCTCAACTTGGCCTCTTAAAAGATGGGTGGAATTGTATTTGGTGCGTTGGGCCTTGTGGAATTACACAAGTCTAAAGAAAACTACTCCAGCATCTGTCTTCTTTCAAGCGGATTGTCAACAAGAGGTGGGGGGAAGGGAAGGAGGGGAAACTTTGCAAGGATGTTTTAAAGCCTCCAGATAAACTGTCGCTTTGAGCCTTGACAGCTCAAGAGGCTGACACATGCGCCTGCTCCCTGGGGGCTGTCCCTGCAACTTGGCAAGCTGCTCACGGCTGCTGGGCTGTGACGCCACAGCGCTTGCCTGACCTGACATAATGGGCAGCTATTTACTGCAAACAGGGTAGATGGGAGAACATAGACTTAAATGATGCTCTGGTGTAAGAAGGAATCCACCAGGGCCCCCAGTCAATCTTCAGGGCTTTTTTTTTTCTTTCCCCTTCTTTTTCTGGGATTGTTTATTCTTTCCCCAAGGAACAGGTGACTTTGGCACAGTACTAAGATTCCCCTCTCTAGATCAATAGAAAGAGATGAAGAAATTATTGCAAGACAATAAAGAGAAAGAGAAAATGAACTTTGGATAACCATACCAACAGTTTGCGTTGCTTGTTTTTCATCTTTTACTGTGTAAAGTAAAACTACAAGCCCCTGGGGGGCCTGCAAGAATGCTGTCAGCTTCATTCCCTCATGGAAGCATGATAACGCTTGATAGGTGAAGATCAGGTGTCCATGGACCCTTACAAATATTGTGTATTACATGACTCCAAACACATCTGTTTCAAGTATTTCTTGCACACCACACTTTCAGCTATGACTGTCTTAAGGCAGATGTACCCTACATTTCTGCTTCTCACTGTGGCAAGGAAGGCAGGGAGTTGAAGAAAACCCTGGCTTTTTTTGTTTTAGCATGCCAGCGGCATAGTACAGACATCATTCTCCACTGATGTAAAACATTAACAGCATTGATCCAATATGCTGCCTTAAATCAGATGAAAAAGGCATCCTGCTTGGCAAATGCAAGTACACACCTGAACATGGTGATTAAACAAAGTTTAGACTTTTGTGACATTGGTGTAGCTTCAGCAGAAACAGAAAGGCAAAACAAGCCACTGAAAGTCTCAAATTCATTGTGTTTCCTGGCCTTCCTCTGTTTCTATATCACTACATTTCATTTTTCTGCACAAATGACTTTTTTTTTTTTTTTTAGATTAAGTTTGGGGAAAAAGTGTAAAGATATTTATACAAAAGCTGGTCTTTCATTTATTTACTAAATAAAGTTTTGGTTTTACAGAGGATTTTGGCAACTGCCTGCATTCATGTAAGCCATATTAAGATATTTGTGTATACACCCAAGCACCTGACTTGGCTAGGAGTTAAAAACCAGAAATTTGCAAGTTTTGATGGGTTTCAGTATTTAAATTCCATGAACCAAAGAATTTTATACTGCAGGTATGCTGATCTTAGACTATTTAACTCAATACATTATCAGAAGTGATACACTTTCATTATATTCTCTAAGTGCACGTAATGTTTTATACATGCCACCCTTTAAAATATTTATCTACTTCCTTGATGCACTCTCCAGACCTAGAGGCTTTGAAGCCTTATTAAAAATTTGAGCAAATTGACATAAGGTAGATGCTAATTATGAAGTAGGAGGGGGAACTGCTTGCTGATCAAGACTATTAGAAAAGCCTCAATACACAGAAATCTCAGTAGTGGGTATATTTAAAAAGCCAGCTCCCACACTGTTTACTGCAACAGAGTTGAGCCTAGGACCTGTGGATGGGAAACTGAACAAGTGATGCTGTGGTGGCTTCGTGCCATAACCTGGCTATGCCGCAAGGTGTTAAAGATCTGATGGGCAGACACGGCTCAGCTGCTCCTTCCGTCTCTGTCTGGACATAAACCCTTGTTTTACGTCCACAATTTCAGTGGGCATTACTCAGGATCACATTATACCTTAAGATGAAATTTACCTATTGAAGACCTTAAAGAAGTAGCACAAAGTACTGTGAGTAAATTTGGCATGTGCACATTGATCAGGTTTACCTTGGCCCATGGAGGATCTGGTCTCTGCATGTGCCACACACAGTATAACTTCATCAAATCTGTCTAAAAGAGAGTTGCAGCTTTTCCATTCCTGCCGACCTGGCTAGAGGATAAATGTATAATTCTGGCTTGGCACAAAAATCAAACACACACTTGCTCTTATAGATAAAGCAAAACTGAAATACAACTGTCGAGACATCTATGGTTATCATGCACTAACATCCATCTGCACATTGGTATGGCCTACACATTATATGCATCCAAAAGATACTGCCAAGGAGTATGCAACTGGTCGTTTCGAGAGAAAAAATGGTTTTGATCAGAAACTTTAGTGTATATGACTAAGCATGAAGGGACCGACAGCAGCATGAGCCTGCATTCCTCAATACTACCATGAAGAATCACGTATGAATTTGTTTATACTGGGACACATCCACTGCAGCCTCTGTCTTTGTCACTATTACTGTCATACAGCTGAAGCATACACTGAAAAGCCCACAAATAAATGGCACATTTCTCCACGTCATCTGTGAAG
Source organism: Edolisoma coerulescens (assembly GCA_013397115.1). Classification (NCBI taxonomy): domain Eukaryota; kingdom Metazoa; phylum Chordata; class Aves; order Passeriformes; family Campephagidae; genus Edolisoma; species Edolisoma coerulescens. The sequence continues at coordinate 214,806 of VWZW01002017.1, forward strand.
CAATCAGTTTACATCAAGAAGAATAATAAATAACAATGCATGGACTTTTTTCAAATGTTGAGAATGATGAGCTGTTCCATGCATTAGTGAGCTTTTCTAACAGCATCATAGATTCCACAAATGACAGGTTATGGGCTATTTTTGGAAACATCTTTCTTTGAACGAATTCACTCGTCTTAACAGTTTTTAGTATAATGATTTCGACTTGTAATTTCTCTCATGGACTTAACTAACGACCATGCAAACAAGCAAAGAATAACTGAAAAAAATGTCTTAATGAAGTTAGGAAGTTCACCACCTCAAGAAGAAATACAAATAATTGCCTTTCTTGTTCTCGGGTTTTGACTGAAAGTAGAACGCATTCCACTTTGAAGATATAGCAGATCCTAGAGTTCCCAAGCTCTACTGGGTTATATCTTCCTCGCTCAGAGGAGTATTCCAACTTCATAATGTAACAGAAAAAATATGCTGGCTACAGGCTCACCCTTGTTTCCAATGTTTTGCAAGCTACCATAATTACACTGTGAGAATTAATGAGAAAAGAACCCCAACACATCTGCAGGGAGAAGACTCTATACCTTTGTTTAATACTGTTTGTACTAAGACTTTGGAGTTATTTTAGTTTCAGTAATGTCTGAAAATAACTCCCTCTCTGTTCCTATGAGACCTGTGTAGATGATTCCATAGAAATGGAATAAAACATTCACTGACAGATTTTTTCAGTGATTCCTTGCCAAGCTTTTGCTTTGTATAATGACACAACACATGACAGAAACGCAAATTGATACATATATGGTCAAACTTCTGAATGATTAATTTTAAGGTCAGCTCTAGTTGACACCAATACTCCCTGAAGTATCTGGAAATGATGTAGAGCAGAAGAAAAGCAAAGATTATAGAAACTGTTCTAAACCCTCTTTCACCTGAGTGTCTCCAAGTCATCCTCCTCTGTGTGGGTCCTTGTCTTTGGCAGACGCGTACTGATGGACCTGCAGGGGACTTCACAGCGTGCGTTACTAGTTTCTTGGCACCTTGCAAGAAATCCACCATTCCAGGCATGCGGTGCTTTCTCTGACAGCAGAAAGTGGCTGGTTCCATTTACCCATTTTAGAAGCCACCTGCTAAATTGCAAGGACAGTAATATACTATTTCCCTGGTGGGATCAGTCACTTGAAGTAACAGTACCTCTCAAAGGACAAGGCTTTTCACTGGTTTCAGAAGAACAGTATCCCAGATTTGGTTCAGCAGTTTGCTGTGTATGTCATCCCAGGGAGATCACCTGTGTCATACTCCACAAGAACATGGAGGACATTTTTATATTCTAAAACACTACAGGGGTATGACTGAAAGTTTAATGAAATTAATGGAATTCGAGTAGTTTATATGAACTTGGCATCAAAACTGAAAGTATCATCAGGCCGTTTCTGTTTGATCAGGAGACCAACTTTCATTACTTTTTTCAAGACACTGAGTTTTTTCTTCCTCATCATTCACAAGTTCCTACCTGAGCTGGAAAACCTCTTCTCAAATGTGACACATCTTTTGTGTGTCTACAGGCTTAGAGTTATATCTTAGTATTTTATTGTGTGCAGAGAACATTCAGTGTCATCAACAGTCACTGCTGAAACACGTCTCCCTCGATCCTGGTGATGCCCATTCTGCCAGGGCCCATGCAGCTCAAAGAAGGGTCTGAGATCCTTTGCCAGGAGGATATGCTGAGGAGATATTTCAGGTGCCCCTGGGCCCTTTTTATAGCCTCACCACATCCTTGGATGAGGAGTATCATGTTGTCATCATTTAAGCCCCTAATCAAAGCACGCTAAGTTTAGTAATTGTCCATAAAATAAGAAAACAGTTAGACATATTACACATACTATAGGCAAAGCTGAAGAATCCACAACAACAACAATTCATCTCTTTATGCTAAGGTTGCATCAAGAAAGTGCCGTCTAATGATCTTATTTGACCTTAGTCCTCCTAATAAATGGTTTTTTTCCTTTCCACAGGTACACAAACATACCAATTTTTGTATCAGGAGTCTACTCTGGCAGGTAGACAACCCCATTCTTCAATAAAGTGTGAGACTCATGGCTCTCCCTTTGTAGCTTCTCAGTTTTCTTCAAGCAGGAATGCCTCTCTGACCAGCTTTTCCTTTCCTGTCAGCTTGTGCAATAAAAGTACACAATACAAACATCTATACAGTCTAACTCTATGCAGCTTATTACTGGTTTCTGACTGAGACCAGAAATGATAACAGCCTAATACTTTGAACTGATCACAGGTTTGTGTTGATGAATCTCCATTTTCCAAATAGGAAAGCTGTATCAATATGTACCAAAGCAGTAATAAGAAAGAATTTATTACTCTTTAACTGTACTACAAAGATAATTCTACACTTACGTAGTTTGCTTTGTTTTAGTATCTGCATTTAATTATCTACCATGTAAATTGTAAATGTTTACACTTTTTTTCTAGAGGTATCTGCCCTTGCAGGAGACCCAGCTGTTTCACATATTGCACACTATGCATTATGATCAGGCACAGCAAGCCATCCAAAGGGGAAAGCTGTGAAGCTTGAAATCAGAGGCAAACAATGAATTTTCTTTGTTGCACTTTTCCTGGGGATTTGTGGAAATAGGGGTAAAACAATTTTGCAGTATTTAAATGCAAAAAGACAGTCTCCAGATTCTTACATGTCCACCAGTAAAGCTGTTGTGCTACTGCACAACCAGAAAAGCCCTGACCCAAATTGTTCCTAGTTCAGAGAGGTTCTCACAGCCATTACCAGTAAAAGTCAGGCTTCATGCTGGCTGGATCTACCTGTCCTATAACAGCTTCACCAAGTCAATAGAATCACCTCCATCTGGTGTCCTACAGACATCTGGTGTCCTACAGACATCTGGTGTCATGCCACTTTCCCAGGTCCAGATACCAAATGTTACCCCATATCAGACAGAGAAGGGCAGAAAAGCCGTAACCCCACAACCAGACACCATGGCTTGTGATCCACTGTACCTCTGACACTCGGTGTGCGAGAAGAACCAGCTCAGAGATCGAGAGAAAAGAGGTTATACCTGGCTGCAGGTCTGGCTAAAAGAGATGCCTCTCAGAGCAGAGCTGAGTCTCCTCATTCCACATACTTCTTTTTCTTTCCTTTGTGCCTCTCACCCTAAATTGCCACCATCTTAAACAATGTCTCTGGTAGAGGAGGAGGTGAATTCAAATCACTTAATCTGTGGGTAGAGGACTTTTATGTCAATTTACTAAGGAAATATTTATGGGACAGAGGCACTTATGGGAGTATTTATTTGTGAAAAAATTCTTTGGTTTTCTTGGATTTGCCTGAATTTCCTTGGTGAATTTCTGGATCTGCATGAGATCTTAGAGAATAACTTTCTCTAGGCAGTGAGCCCTCTTACCTGTGGGTCTTAAATCAGAGGAAGATGGTAGGACATTTAAAACCAAGTTTCTAATTAGGAGATTAACACATTAAGTGTTATCATCATCCCAGCCTAGTAACCATAACCACAGAGAATGAATAAATGGAAGAGTATGACTGGTTCAATATTCATTCAACCCATGTGTTCATAGATGATGCCTATGCTCCCCCTAATGTCGATTCACAGGTGTATTTATATTTTTGTGTCAAGGCTTCAGACTTTCTTCTTTAGAAGTCTGGACTCTTACAAACTTCGTTTTTATCCACCTCCTTTAAATGTAGTTCTGAAGCAAGGAACTGACTTAGAGGTCTTTTCAGAAAAACTGTGCTTATGATTATGCAATTTACATACTGAGACAATTCCAGAGATGATGTCCTTCAGGAAACTGACTGATTGATGTCTGTGTTAACTCAGATCAAGCATCTGTCATCAAAAGCAAAGCTATGCTTGTGTTACCACATTTTTTCTGCACTCTGCACTCAGTCACATGCACATGAGGGCATCTCCTTTGTGCTGGAGCGACAGTGTCCTCTGCGGAAAGCTGGGAGGCAGAATAATAAATGTGTGTATGTGTGACTATGTCAGCAGCCCCACAGAAATGCTCAGGATAGTTGCTACATTGCAGTGACTTGAATCCAGGGACCACCTACCCTTGTCCGTGCAGAGCTGAGAGCCAGTCACCCAGCTCTGGTGACCATCTGTGGAAACCTGATCTCCCTGACCACTTCAGTCAGCTAATTAGGTTTCCAGCCTGAGTTTGGAGATACTTTAAATCTAGGGAAGAGCCAGATTAGTTTTAATTAAATATACCCCTTGAACTGATGTAAGGAGACAGTAAATATCAAAGTTTTTACCATAAGGGAAAAAAAAAATCAAGGTGGGAACATGAGTTTCCTGAGTAAAATCTCTCCCAAAGAAACATCCTTTTTTTGTTCTGTAGTAATATCCAGCTGTGACTGTTGAGTCCTATAAACTTGGTCTGCAGGTGCTAAAATCTTCATCTTACATTTTTACTGGCTGCATTCCTACGGCTTTCACAAAAGCAGAGTTTATGTTAATACCCAGATACTTAAAAGAAAAAAAAAAAAGAAAAGTGTAGTGATCAGTATCCATCATCTTTCCAACTGCCTTGTCACTACATCAATTAATACAATTGAGCAAAAAATGTCACAAGCCCAGTGGAAAAACCTTTACACAGCCTTTCAGGGGGAAGTTTACTCCCAGCTTTTTTTCCCTTGCATTAGCTCCTGTCATCCACAAAACAACAGAACCCAGTGGTGTCAATTATATTTGATTGACTGAGTAAAGCACACACACAAATAAGCAAAAACAATGGACACAAAAATCTATATATGACTCCCCTTGTCAGTGAGAATGCCTGTCTTCTCCATTTTCATGCTGCACGGTGTCCTGCTGCTACGGGCTTAAATGTTTCCTTCAGCCCCCAAACTATCACCAATTAAGTTAGCAGGGTCTTCAAAGGTGTCAAATGACTCCCTGGGCAATTGGCTGTAACTGCTGTTCAATAAATGAGGTCTAATTTATCAGTTTAACTTCACTTTTAAAAACCTAATGTCTCCTGGTACCATGTGCCATTTGCCCAGAGTGTGAAGAGATGCCTGCCACGTCGCATTTTGAAAGTTGGATGAGCTCATGTTAGCAGTCACGTGTTTTGTCTGTCATGCCTTTTCTCCCAGTTTGAAAGATGTATTTGAATAAAATATACTTGAGTAGTGTGGACTTGTGCAGTATGGTATCCCAGTAAACCATTCCTAGAAAAATGAATAAAAGGACTTAAACACAGATCATTCCTGGTTTTGGTATAGGAGGGTTGGATCACACCTTAAAACACAGCCCTTGTTACTTTCCTGCAACGCTTTTTTGTTGACCCTGTGCAGAAACGATGAAACCGTGTTGAGGCGCAGGAATTCTGTGGCCATCACAGGAGATGTTCTTTCACAGGATACATTTTTCAAAAGTAAGGTGCAGGGTGGTTTACAACCAGCGCTCTAAAAGTATCTGACACTGTCTCAAAAGGTCAGAAAGGCAGGATAAAAATTTGGGAGATAAAATACACAGGGAGCAAAACTTTAATGCCAGAAAATTCGTGGCTTTCTGGCATTGAAAATAAGATTTCACTATAGACAAAACTTGTGCTAGGAACAAAAAATTTTGCATTCACGTGTGTCAGCATTAATATACATCAGTAGTAATGGAAATTCTGGTAACACAGGGCAGCTTTAATTGCATATGTAAGACTGAAGTGATGCTGTTATGTGTTTTAGAGTTTTTTTAATATAGAAGCCAAGTTGCTCAGTCAGGCAAAGACATTCTCATGTGAGCTGCTACTTCAATCCTTTTTTACAATTATTTTATCCAATCCTACCCACTACAGGATTTGGAATCTATGGAAAAGATGTCTGGTTCATGAACAAAAACCTGACACATACTACATTGTCACACTGTCAGATGAGGTGTAATACATTTTCTGTGTAACTTTCTCAACTTGCCAGCCTCTGTTTTGGTCCAAAGTTATCTGCAGCACACTTCTCCTAACCTGAAACTGCCCTCCCATACAACATAAGAAACTTAATTTAACGTTGAGGTTCATTATACCACTGATATTAGTGTGGCACAAAGGAAATATTTTGGACTCTAAGCCTGTAAACAAGACAAGAAGAATTGGTCTGGCAAGTCATAAGGCACTGCATTTCCCCATTCAGAGAGAACATACTCTTGGATTTAAGCTTTGAAAGCCTCACCCACAAAAAAACTGTCAAGAAGGAGAGACAGTGAATGAAAGTGAAAGAAAAGTACAAAAGTTACAAAATTAATGAGAATCACAAATCCACATGTAAAGAGTCACCCTCTGTAACATCAGAATGAGTCAACAGGAACTCTCTTCATCTCTAAGACACATTGAAGGGACAAGAGTAGAGTGGAATTACTCTGTAATCTACTCATTTTACCTGAACTTCTTTCTCAACACCTTCAGACTCCATTTATCTTTAACAGACACTAAAATTTGCCTCATATACCCCCACGAAATCTCAGCAAGTCTTTCTACAGAGTTGCTATGCAGTATTTCTGGTCTACTATATTACCATTGTGTTTTCTTCTTGTCCTTGACTGACCACTACATGGCGATCTGTGATCATTGCAGTGTCTCTCCCTCTCTCATTTTTAACTACAAATTCTCTCTCTTGAAGCAGCATTTTTTACTGGCTGGCATCACATATTCTTATAAACCCTGCCTGACTTGTGAATTTATAAGCCAGAGCCTACACAATTGTCACACAGAGATCATTTGCTCCCTCTATTTTAAATGGACATTGATCCCAAACAGTTAAACATAAATTTGAGGCTTCTATCTTGGATATGATCCCTTCCCTCAATGTCCCTCTGTATCGTGTCAATAATTCCATCCTAAGTTTTGTTCTTATTAATAAGGAGGAACCTGTGCTGTTGCTCCAGTTAATGGTTCAAGCAAAGAGAAACTAAAATTTAGGTGTTTTAAAAAGAATGAAACAGTAAACCCAGATAAAGGAAAAAGCCTTCAAGCCTAGATTTATCTGAAATATACTCCTACTCAAGGTGAACCAGACATAGCCTCAAACTGTTCATTGAGCAGCTGCGATGGTGCTATTTACATTAAAGGTAGGTAATAGACCTTATACCCATGGTGCCCCTTTAAAACTACAACAAAATGCAGCTGTACAGTATCCACTCTGAACAGTAGCGTGGGAAGGCAAATCACAGAAAACCTAAAAATAATAAAGCAAAAAACCAAATTACTTTTAGAATGTAAACAAATAGCTACAGGAACAGGAGCACTTGGTCAAAAATCAATTTGGGAATAATTAAAAAAAAATATTCAGAACTATCTATGTGTGGTGAAGTACTTATTCATCCCTCACCTCTGCGAATATGAGATGTGTGGCTGACTAATTTCCTACTGCTTCCTGATCCACTTTTCTTCCCTAGTAAAGCCTTGGCAGTCAGGTATAGCTCTTCCTTGATGTCAGGGAGAGAAGTGGTGCTAGCATGTAATGCCAAACACTGCATAGTCTTTATGAAAAAATATGACTTATGGAAGCACAAAAAAATGGCATGCAAATAGACAACTTCAGTTTCCTTCTTTTCTTTCCTCCCCATCTGCCTTCTGTCTATTCAAGTTTTGCTTTGCTGATCGTATGATTAAACATATAATGGTGCCCATGTGAGTTCATTTCTGCTTAGAGCTGGCGTAAAACAGGGAAACCTCTGCATGATGGGAGAAGAGACACAGTGCCAGCAGTGACAGGGTGAGCAGTAAACATCTTGATGAGGAATTAGAACCACTCTTGGGCTCCAGGCAGTAGCAAAAGCCACGGTAGAAATGACCTTCTGAGAGAAGCTTGAGAGTGCTTGCTGGTGTTGCCAGTGACAGCCAGAGTGGGAGTGATTTACTTGAAAAACCTAGGCTCTATCTAGCACACCATTCAAAAAATAATGACATTATTAAAGAATTTAGTGATACTAAGGTATTTTTGTTCCTGGTTCAGAATCAAACATTATGTTGCATTAAAAAAGCTGTGCAAGAGTTTTTGCAGCTTGGATGATGCTTGCAAGAATTTCTGTGTTCTTAGCGTGGGAAAAGTGACATTTTAAAAAGTAAAATCAGAAAAAATAATCATAAGATTTTATACACTTGCCACACTCATGTAAAAGCTATTAGTAAAAACCCATGAGGACTTATCCAAATTACACAACCCTGCTTTCATGACCTGTCTTCTCCTCACTTATACACTTATATGCTATCCTGTTTTTCCTCAAGAGTGCCACTGAGCTCCCATTTGACTGTTTTCAGAGTGACAGTGTCCTTTTTTTTTCCAAATAGACCCACATTATGTTACCAGCTGCCCTTCTGGCAACCCTGGTTGTACATTCTGCACCCCCCAATACTGTGGGTCTATTGGCATGACTCTCGTCCTGCTGGTAGTATCAAATAAGCTATTGGAAATGACCTTTTTTTTCCTTTTTTTCTTTTTTTTTAAATGAACACATACCTACATACCTGTCGTGCTGTGGACTATTGCCCTCTGGAGCTCAAACCTGGGATGAGCGTTTTCTCAATGTGTCTTTCCTGTTCAGACAGAAGATTTTTCACTGTTTGCCTCTTTTCCCTCGGTTGAGTGAGTTTACAACCAAGCAGGAATTTTTCTGGCTTTCACTCAGCCTGGTTTACCTGCATAGACAGCTCTGAAATATTTGCTCCCTGGAATTAGGTCTTTTTCTTTGGGGTCAAGCCAGCGGTGGAGCTAATCCTTGTTCATTACATCATTAATGCTTATCTAAACTTTAGAACTATTTTAAAGAAGTTTAGAAGTCTTTGACATTTTTGGGCATGAGTGGTTTCTTGTTCCCACACATTGTCATTTATAATGGAAATTACTGTTCCAGCCATTATAGCCAATCCCAGTCACTACAGCAGGGGGTTTTTTTGGTGTGTTTGTGTGAAGATAAGAAATCACCCATCCTTTCCAAGAACACTTTTAAGAAATAATATATGAATTTAAATCTTAAAAAGAAAAGCCCTTGATGTGCAGTTGGGTTCTGTGTAAATTTGACTGTACAGAGCCATACAGGTTTTTGTTTGTGCTCAAAGTTGTTCACGCAACTTGATTAGTAAAAGGTCTAGTCTAGAAATACAGATTCAAGAAAGAATGAGATTTCACTTAGTTTTTTCTATGTCTTATGGAATCATGTAAGTACATTTGTGTTCATCTGTGTATTCCATTTTAACAGCATTTGAACCCTTGATTGCATGGAATTATAGGAGATGCAGAGAGAGTGGTATGAAGTTGAGTTAAATTCCTTAGGGTTTCATGAAAACAGGTGCCAAGACAGGGCACAAAGACCATAAATGATCTGACAGGGGTACTGATTGTGCCAGATATTTTCCTTCTTGGACTACTAAATAAATTAACCAGGAAACACAAAACTGTAGGAAATCAGACTCTGGACATTCTGGTCATCCTGAAGTTAGCTGTTTTTAAATTAGGGTTTGGTAGGAAAGTGCCACCCCTAGCTCAGGTTTTGAAATATTTTCAGAGTATTTAGAACATGCTTAACCATACTGCAGACTGCCCTCCCAGACTTGGAGATATGTTCCCTCTCCTCTTTTTCTGCCAGAAAGGACCTTTCATTTACTTTGGTTTTGGTAGGGTTGGCAGATGGTGAAATTAGGCAACTCACAGCCTGTGCCATCAGGGGTCTGTGGGAATGCAGGCATGAGGGAGGCAAAATCTCTGATGAGATTTCCTCTGGAGGAACAATTTAGGCAGTGACCCTGCTGCCATCAGCACACACAAACAGCTCCACTGAACCAAATGAGACCATTCACAAACAGGCAGCAGGACACAGATGTCTAAATGGCATTGGAATATCTGTTCCTTAAAGTCACTGATAAGGAATACTTCACTTGACAAGAGCAACATAATATAATCCTTGCTTTACTGTGGCATCTGAATAAAATTGCAGGCGGACACTGTTGTTAGCACAGTTCCTAATGAAGATATACAGGACTCTATTTTTGGAGAGTCTATAACAGGTCTTGTGACAGCTCACGGAGATTTATACTGCAGGATGTCCTCAGGCATCTACTGGTTTCCCTCTCGCAAAGGTATTCCATGGTCCCACAGACTTCGTTCTGATGCATCTCAGGAGAGAAGGCTGCTTATTAACTCGTCTAGAGTGAAGTATTAACTGATGGCCTTGCATCACATTTTGTCATGCATTAAGCTTTATCCAGTTACTTAAAAAAATCAAATCCATGCCCATGTATTCTGAATTTGTAATAGATATTTTACCAATAGTAACAGGAACATTTCTTGGCTTAACACCAAAAAAATCAGATTTTAAGAAGATGAAATACTAATCAATGATGCTTTAGGCTGGCTTGTTTTTATACTACATTAAAAAAGTTCTGAAAATGTTTGAATCCGCCAAAGTCTGTGGAAAAAAATGAAATCTTCTTCTCCCAGACCACAGTGTGGTGAAATAAATTAGTATAATGATTTATGTTTACGGTTTTAGTCAATTCTGATAGAGATTATAGAGACAAAATGACAAACTGCCTTAGAGGTAAACTTAAATCATGTCAGCCAATCTTTAGTTTTTCCTTACTCTAATTGCTCCTCTTGTTCATTTATCTTCCTAGGCAATCTTTAGAAGAAATACTAGTTTAATCAGTGCATGTGCAAACCACCAGAGATAAAAAGTTTAGCCTAATTTGTCTCACTAAATTGTAATGCCTCTAGTAAACAAATCTTGGCTTGAAAGGAAACCAAGAAATCTAAATAAACACCCTCCACAAAATGTTTCTCTCCTCTTTGTTATGTGTAGTATTGCTGATATTTTATAAACTTCTGCTTTTGATGCAAGCAAAACAAAAACATATGCACTATATGCTTTTCAGGTTACATCGGATAGTTGCTTTCTCATTTCTCAAAATTCATGGTAGCTTTTAAGCACGAATAATTTCATATTATTACAGAAAATTAATGCAAATAATTAAATGGCAGAATGAAATACTACATTACAACAACTGTGCAGTATATAATCGGAGGAGATTAATTTTAATTTCCCTTTCTATGGTTTTGAAATCAATACAGTTTTGCAGCTCACAGCATGCAGAATTTCTTAGCTTGGTATAGCTTTATTGCTGTTAATGTTATCTTCCTCTCACTCAAGAGAACAGGTTTGCCACTCACTTTGAGAGAAGTAGGTTCAATCCATTAAGCTCTGCTTCCACAAATGTGGAAGTGCTTGGCATGAAAACACATGCAAATGTGTGAATCTTTGCCGAGTAGAGACGTAAGACAATGAACAATCACTGGCCTGAAAGCGTCCCAGGAATAAATTAATTCAGACCACTCAGCTCATTTCTGCAAAGTTAAGGTCCTTGAATGCAGACTGCACTTTCATGAAAAATCCACAGGTCTAATTCTCCAACAGTATGCAGTGGCTCAGTTTTAGAGGACTATTTAATTTTGGTTGTTTTTCTAAAGACGGCTATCAATTGGAGAAATCTCATTAAAGGGAATTTTGCCCTTATAAGGCTTCCAGGATCCAGACTTTCTGGGCAACTCAGATTAGAATCTGATCTCAATAGCTGTGTTTTTCAAAATACATCTGTGTGTCATTACTCATAAAACTAATCCCAGCAACTTGAATCAGACCTTGTATCTGAGAAAATGAGCACATTATTTTCAAATACTTGCTAGATTGGGCCCTAATGATTATTTTTTTTTATGTCTAGAAATTTTTGGTGTATATCAATGCATAAACCTTGATCCTGTGTCTCTTGTTCTACAAGGAGGAGAGACATTTTTAAGCAAAAAAAGTACAGCAGTGTCTGTAATAAGGTAATTGGCTGACGTGTCTTGTTATTAGACAGCAACCTAGCCAAATATATATGCACTGGGTGGAAAATATGCTTTCTTCCTAATTAAGAAATTAGAGAGCAAAGATAAAAGTAGAGCATCTCCATTTCTGGACAACAGAGACATAACTCATGTCAGATGCTGCAATTCTTATCACTTTCTCATTATGCACATTTATCATGGTCATTCATCTACTTATCAGGTCTACACGACGGTACAAACATCAAAAAAGCACAAACAGCCATAAGGCCTCTAAAGGAGCGTGACTTTGTGCCTGACCTTTGAAAATATATCAAAACCACTTAATTTTCTGTCTCAGAGACAGCAAATTATGTAAATTTTAAAGATTAAAGACAAGCCTGCAGAATATATATAGAAAACTCTATTATCAACATATTTTAATGGTTTATGTCTCTTTTTTCATTGCTTTGCTTGGTAAGATAGCCTCTCAAATGTTTTAAATTGCCACTAAGTTCCCTACAAAGGCAAGCTGCAGCTGTGCCAGTTTAGGCAAATTAAGGATCAAACCCATGCTCCTTTCTGAAAAACGGTCTGGTCTGGATCCTGTTGTTCTAGGGCTTTAAAAGAACCTGAGAACACTCTGGGAACAGCACAACTACATCAGTGAGAAAGTAGGAGAAAGTCCTCTCCACATCACCTCAACATTCCCATGTGTGGAACCACAACAACCCTTTTCTGTGTGTGCTGCACGGTCTTCACGCAGAGGTTTGTAGCCTGGCTACATGGATGACCAGACAGAAATAAAGGTTTCTCTCTGTTGGCTTTGTCAAGTAATCAGCAGGTTCAATAAATCAGAACCATATTCTCTAAGAAAATGTACCTCCACTCCGTGAGCCCACTGACAAGCTGATTTTTATAGCTGTTCTTTGTAAGGGTGACTGTCAGAAGAGCAGTGCACAGAGTATAATGAGGAAATACTGGTCTGAGATCTGCTGGTTGCTGCTACTGGAAGCTGGTGGGAAACAGAGGAAATGGCTGAGCTTCAGCAAGCTGGTGTCCTTGTACCCATCTTATATATCCTTTGATCAGCTGCTGGCGGAAATGGAAGTTGAGTAAGGGCATCCTGCTGCCTTACCCTGTGAGGCACAGGAAAAGTAACAGAATGGTAAAAATTACTGTAGCAGACAACTGTCCGCCCTCTCTGGATTGCTCCTCACATCTCCTCAGGGGCTCACCTTGGGAGCTGGCAGCCAAGAGAGTGTGCTAGGTACAGGGAGTTCACATGGATGCTCAGAAAGTTCCTGATACGTTGCTTTGGAGCACCTTTGTACAAGTTTATCTGAATGAGAAAGAAGAAATAGTACTGTCCAAGCATTCCTCTTACAATGAAATTAAACAAATGTAAGTGAGGCACTTGACATGCAGTTCTTTTCTATTTTCAGTACAAAGACATACACTGGTTATGAGACCTCAGACACAATTTTAGATTTCTAGATGTGAATTACAGAGAATTAAACTGAATGTTGAAAACAATCTAAGAATTGTAGCATTTTTGTGAATTTTGAATAGATCACAATTTTGCAAAATAATAAGTAATTTAAGTTGTGTCATGAATAATTAATTTAGTTGATTTAAAATAAAAATGCATGCTTTTACTGTAAATGTCACATCACTTGACATGCTGTGTGACACCTTCACTGAGTGTCTTCAGCATCATACTCATAATGAGCACCTACAAAATCACAAGGAGTTGGAAGGTGATCAGACAAGAGCAGGCAAGATCTCTTGACGTAGGAACCGCTTGAACTGCCAGGCACTGCAAAAATACATATACACTGGCTGCTTTAGTGTTAAAAGATGTTGTGCTACAAGTACCGAGCTAAATGGATGGTGGTGTTTGTGGTCCTAAAAGAAATAATTTCAGATGGGAACAATGTCACTGGGAGCTCCAGCTTAGGCCCCTTTGATGTGGTCTTCTGAAGACATGGTGTGACACCAAATACAGCTGTTCTGAGCAGTTCCCCAGTGAGGGTCATTAAAAGATATGGCATGTATGACCCATAATGGAGAGATGAGGATGAAACAATAAACATGAACAAAGAAAGATGGTAGAGTAGTGGTGTTGGAAATCACAAAAGAAGGGTAGAGAAAGCCTTTCCCGTTGATCCAAGAATCACAGAATGGGTTTTGTCAACATCTGCAGCCTAACAACGCTGCCCTGCAGGAACAGCCTTTGTAAGAAAGGCCATAACCTGTAGAGTTATTAAAATGCAGACTTTACTTTCCTGAGAATGATGGCAAAAGTCAAAATAAAAATGGTCATACTTTTGCTCTCAGGATGATTGACTATTGCAATGAGGATGCCATTATAATGACATGTAAAATAGGTCACCAAAACCTACCCTTTGGTACATATCACTGCATAAACCTTGATCTTGTAGAATAAGACTACCAGTGTCAAGAGAAGGCACACCACAAAAAACCCTCATGAAAAAAAATCTGTGTCTCTGTTACTGACCCCCTTGAGACTGCGCAGCCCATTGTTTCTGTTTTCACTGAACTCTTGCTGGGGCTCTGCAAGGATTTACAACTTTAGCACAGGATAATCAATTCAAATACTCTGAAAGCACAGCTCTGAAACTATCCAATCAAAACCAAACTGACAGTGACAAAGAGATAAAGCATGTGTTTGGAAGCTGCACACTGACATTACCAGAACCAGAGAGTGTAATGGTGCTGCGTCACCAGGCGGAATCAAAATGTATGGGCAGAAGACAGACTAGTAACGTGCACAGCAGAGAGAGATTAAAACTGAAAGATGACAGGCTAAACACTGTTTTACAGACTGAAGGCTGTGCAGATGGTTAACGATGCTGATCCTTTTACCTCACTTCCCACATGCATACAATGAGCCTGAAGCCAAGAGGGGAAAAGGAAACACCCCTACATCGCTGAGTTTGTCATATAGCAATAAGTTCTCCTCTTTGCCCATGCTCGTTGGGTTTTGGTTATATTGACAGTGCGTATCACATACAACCATTAGCATTTTACAGAAAACACTGAACAGGTTGACCTAAAGGTCCAATAAATTATACACAGAATATTCTGAGAGGGTTTAATGAAGAAAAATACACTTTAAAGTTTAATTCACAACAGTTTGTTGGTTTGTTTGTTTGTTTGTTTTTTAAGAGAGACTTAGAGTCCCAAATGCCTACAGGCAGATCGTTCAAGCCCCAGAATGGAAAATTCAATATAATTGCTTAATTGGAAATGCATGTAATGGTATAATCTTACTTCAGTGATGGTATTAAGATGACCTGCTGGTATTAAGTACGAAATATTTTGTGAATCTCAAATCTAATTTGGGGGGATTAATTTACTACTGTTTTTGCACTGCTGTAAAGCATAGGCTGCATTTCTTAGTTTTCTGGTCCTAAAATATTGACATTTATGGAAGGTTAGCTCTCAGGGTAAAATAGCTTGTGATTAAGAAGATGGTTTTGTAAGTAATAAATTTAAAAAGAAAGGGAGTGACAGCTGTCATCTGATAGAACTGCTTCATAGACATGCAAATCAGAACAATTGAAATAAATGAGTAATTCCTGCAGCTTTGTACAGCTACCAACTAACAACAGCAGATGCACACACTGAGACAAGATTCACAATTCTTCTAGGCAGATCATTGGCAACATTTATTCAATCAGAACAAGATCTGTTTAAGTATGAAATTTTAAACACACAAAATTAACACCTAGAGATCACTATAGGAATATATAAAACATAGGATTTAAAAATAAGTGCTATCTTGGTCAGTGACAGAAGCCCTCGGTTGTGTTGCGGGCTGCAAAATGGTATAAGCAGTATAGACAAAGCATGATGGGGCAATAGATCACAGTAATAACATTTGCAATAAACAATAACAGAACAAAGCAGACATCTATAAAAATCCCATGAGGAATTTGCCTTATCCATAATTTTTCTTTACATTTGAGAAACTGTGTCAGGAAAGGCCATTACAGCCAATGGCACCAATTAATTTCTGCAACTTTTAATGACATGTTTCTGGGTAAAAACCTCAGATAATACCCCAGGCTCATGATTGATAGAAGCCTGTGTTTGATTTGTACCAGACTGTTGATTTTTTTAGTATTTTTAAAGAGTCCCAGTGCAGCCAATCAAGCAATCAACATGAAATACTCAGATCTTCTCTTGTAAAGTACAAGAAAACAGAAAAACAATGGGACTTCCTTCATAGCGTTGACAGAATATTGGTGATTTTATTCTAGTAGCTCTCCAGATGATGGATGACCCAAATTTTTATTTCAGAAGCAAATGATAGCCAAAAAGAAATCTTTGATTCTCTTGCCATTTTGGGTATTATTTTACCCATAGAAGGTCTGTTGAAATGCAGAGGAGATAAAAATAATTGATTTTGAGAGGTGAAACATCACAATAAACTGATTTCATGTTTGGTTTTCTGGTTTTCAGCTAACCAACAGGTTTCAAGTGTATAAAAAAAAATCCAGCCTGGATTTTTTGTTTCTCTCTCATACATAAACATGAGGAGAATTTAAAAAATACAAACACAATTCCCTATTATTTTCCAGAAGTGTTCATCAACATCATCCTCTTATACTTTGAGATCAGTTATAGAATTAAACTGCCTAAAAACAGAGGTAGGTACACCTTTGCTGTCTAGTGAGCTTCTTACACCCTTTGCAGTGGATTCTGATATTCCCATCTCAGTAACAGTAAGACGTATATAACCGCTGTGATATTGAAATTAATTAATTAATTAAATTTCTCAGTGAAAACACGGGAAATCATTTGTTTGGGAATTGATTCCACGGGGCAGCCGAGCATGCAGGGAAAGTGTTTGTACACCTAGCTGTCTTTCTGTGTATGAGTGCTGGGGTTGATGCCTGGATAGCAGAGCTTTCAGCATGAACAAAAACAGAGCGAAAGTGACAGGGGCTGGTTTTCTTAGCTACCTGCTCGGCAGTGAGTGCTGTGATCTCCCCTCGCTGTTCTCATGGGTAGCCGGCCAGGCCTACAAGCAGCGCAGAGATACGGCCGACAGTCTGTGAACTCTGGTTTATTGCACGGCGTAACCACGTCACCCTGGGGCACGGGGAGAAGCAAACCCGCAGCCCACACCTTGTCTGAGTGCCCGTGGAAGTCCGACTGCCCATGCCCAAGGCTTCTGGTGGAGGCTTGGATGCGTGTCCCACAGAACTGCTCGGGCAATTCCCGGAGTCTCTGCAGTGACCTGTCTGTGATTGCTGGTGCCTGCCTCCACACACCTAAATTGCTGCAGATGGGATGTGTGTCCTCACGGACAATATGCCACAGCATGATCCCTCTGACACTTAGCTCCTAGGACAGCCTCACAGTAACTTTTCTAGTTAGGAACTCAATTTAATTTCTGAGACCTGTGGCTTTGACATTTGGTGATTGTTAGCTGCATGTGAATATGTGACAGGAGCACGGATCTCATTCATAAAACTTTCTTGGAGGGTTCCAATAACACATATTTAATTGATTTATTTGGAATATTTTCTGAATGCTGGAAAGTTTTGAAATGCTATAAATAAGAAGACATGTAGCATGAGCAGCAAATAACAGATCACAGTAATGATCCTTGGTGCATTGTACTTTTCAAGATTGGTACTGATACTGGTACCCTGCTACTAAGGTAGTATTTATTTTACTTCCCTCTCACTGCTGATTAAGATCTCGAACTTCAGGTACAAATGGTAATAAACTGTTTAGCTAAGCCCTCTCATCCGGACTGCCAGGAAGGATCATACCAGCTCATAGAAAAGGGCTAATTCTACCAAATTTAGTACACGGTGGGGAGTTCAGAACTGTAAATTCTATGAAAGGAATATATCTCATTCCCTCCAGGCCTTGCACACACGGTAATAGAATAACTCCTTTTTAAAAGACACCTCTGTCGCATCAAACTGATTTTAATCAGTACTCCCAAGCTCTTGGAAATCAAAATAACTGTCCCTAAAAAAAGTAATTTTCTTTTACTCTGTTTGTTCATATTAAAAAAAAAAAATCTTGTCTATCAGTCCCTCCCTTCCTTAAAAAGTTACAGCCATCCCTCCACAAACAAGCAGATTTCTTTATTTCCTTTGGACAAAAACATTTTCCATGAAAGTCTTTATTTAATACTTCTTTCATTACAGGAAATTGTTGTTGTATTATCTATTACAGGGGTCACATCTGCTATCAGTGCCTAAAATAAAGCTGTCATATAGCTATGTTTGCACTAGAGGTTAACATTTGACTTTCATAATATGTCTTCTACAAGAATATTCAAGTTCTTCTTGTCCCAAGCATTGCCCCTTTCAATTCCTTAGTGCTTTCTCTTTGAAGAATAATTATCTACCATAGAAAAACAGTATCTGCTCTCATGTATATCAGATATGACAAATTCAAAGGCTATGAGTATTAATAAACAACCATGTTTAATTTTATTGTCAGAGCTATGCAAAAGAATACCACAGGAACTGCAGTTCAGATATTAATTACTGTAAAGACCAGGAATGAGATTTTGGAAAAAATGCCACTACATTTTGGATACAGGCATCTTACTTTTCTTTCTTGTCACCTTTGTGGCAAGTACTGGGAATACTCAAAGTGAAAAATGAAATATGTCACAGATGACTCAAGAAAACCTGCGTTTGTTTTGTGAAAAGTCGGGTGTTTCATCCCAGAGCCTAATTCAGTAGATTTATCTGCTACAATTACAGTGCTTTGATCACTCCAGAATAGGTGGTGTAGTGTGGGGTGTAGCTGTCCTTTTCCAATTCACTCTCCTTATCAGGATACATGTCTGTTGATTTGTGGGAAGCTGGCTGTTTTTCGTTCCTGACAAACTCCAGTGATTAAAATGTAGTGGCTTGCTCTTGTTCCCCTGATAAAGGTGACAGCTGCAGAGTTTCCAGTGTTAGTGGATATGGTCCATGCAGATTGCTTTTTAATGAAAGCAATATATTATCTTACCTAGAGACCTTGCAGCCTTACCTTGTTAATGTATTCTAGCTTGGCACCACATTCATCTATAAATTAGTTGTATTAAACATGCTTCTTACTATTTATCCAGTCTCTAAAGAGTTGTGGTTCTTTTGATTGGGGCTTTTGGTTGTTCGGTTGGTTTTTTTTAGTTTATTTTGTTTTGACTTCGCTTCATACCTCCTCCAGCAGCACCATCATACACACAATGAACGGTGGTGTGGAGTTTTCAGAAAAATATCTAGCATTAAATAATACAGTCACAGACACCTCTGTAATTGATGACTTGATAATCCTTCACATTTAACCATTAAAATATGCACTAAAGGTTATGGAATCAACAACACTTGATTGTACAAGTCATATCTGGACAGGTTTTCCTCTTCAATTTTAAAATCAAAATGATTGGGGTAATTTACAAAATAAAAAAACCCCACAAGGTTAAGCTAAACAAAGTTGTGCTTCAATTTTGTAGTCATATATCTTTTGAATTATCTGAAACACAGCAGATTGAAAATTCCAGTTGCATTGTATCCTTTAAGAAAATATTGCAGGTCTCTGGAACACTCAAATGTCAAATTCATTATCACCAAGAATAGTCTGTTCTTCAGATATAAGCAGTATCACTGCCAATAATTTGTATTGTTTTCAACAACCTTCATCTTGAACTAAATTTGAAAGAAGAACTGGAATATTACTTAGGGACCAACTTCTGTTCTTCTATTAGAAGTATTTTTCTAGCAAAAGATAAATATATTAATTGAAGTTCTCTCATAAAATAAACATAAAAATAAAGATTTGAATTACATTTCTGTTCCTTATCCCTGAATTATAAAGAGAATCTAGTACATTGGTATAATCCAAAGGTGATCACTGCATTATCTTTATAAATCTTTTGTATTTATCATAATTTTAAAAAAAAGAAGAAATGGTTCAGCATTTCAAAAATACATGAGCTGCTAACTACTGTGAGAATGTTTTATTAACCTTAAAAACTAACTATGCCTGGGTCAGTACAAAGACTTTCAGTGGTGGGCATTCTGCATTTTGTATTTGAAATATTGGAATTTAACTCCTTTAGCATGTCTGTGTGTCTTTGCTCTGTTTATATCTTTGTTAACAATGCATGTACAGTACGCAAGATAAGTAAGGGATTAGTAAAGGATTAAAGGAAAACCTTTGATTTATAAACACTCTGAACACTGCCTCCACAGTTAAATTTTTAAATTTTTGCATTTTGTTGGAAAGATAACAAAATACAGTACCTGTTTATTTCCTCCATCTAAACCAGCATGCCTCTTATCTTCTCATTTCCTTAAAAAATGCCCTTTCTAGATATTTTATAAAAATAAGGATAGTCTCAGCAGCAGCTTTGATGTGAAGTATTTATTTATTTTCTGTCTTGCTTTTGTTTATGTTGTAAATTTTAAAGTCATCTGGACCTGTCAAGTTTTCTTGTTTCAAGTGAATTAATTCTCATCTTTTTGTTAAATACCTAGCATCCACTGAGTCTGTGAATGCAAAGATAGAGAAAGAAAGCATGTAAACCTGTAATTCTGAGAAGGGCCATAAAGCCTTCTGGTCACTTAACCCGGAAATACCAATTGGCAGCTGGGATGGGAACTGCACTTTCTCATGCTCCCTTTTTTTTTTTTTTGGCAAGGTTTCTTTCTAAAAACAGATTCACTTTTTCCCCATGACAAATATGTGATAGGTATTAAAGACATAAGTACACCTCATGCAACACTGCACTCTTTTACATTCCCTTTGAAATCAACAGAAAGTCTCCACCTTCCTAAGATAGTTCAGGCATGTTTGCTCCTTCTCAATAAATACAATTCATTTTTGTCTTCTTTGTAACCATCTGAAGTCCTGATTATACCATGCTGACATCTAAATCAGATGTAAATAACTGAGGTCTTAGTCAGAGATTTAATGCTTAAGCTGGTAAATTAATAGCATGAGTGAATTTGAGTCTTTGGAAGCCAATTTGATTTTTGTGTTTGCTGGGAACAGGATTGTGAATTCATACGGGTACAAACCTGAGCAGCCCTAATTTAGCACTTTATGCCCTCTGCAGTGATCTAAGAAGGCTGCTTGCATGTACTATGCATCATCATTCAACTGCTTAGTACTCAAGCTGATTTTCTGAATGAGTGCCTGTCTTAGTAGGATTGGTTCTCATAAAATGGAAAACACTATAATTGAAAATTTCTTTTAAGCATTAGCTTACAGATTGCTCGTTCTATTTTGTATGATACTCATCGTATTGCTGTCACTCCACTGCCATATTTTGTGGAGAGCTCATAGAAAACCATGTGTTTCACAAGTCTAAAGTGCATTTTATTTCATTTCAGTAAATTCTTGCATTTCCTTCTCCCACTCCAGTACTCAGTAAGTGATCATTAAAGAGCTTGTAAAATTATATATTGTCAACTGCAAAGTTTGATAATTGTGTAGAAAGCAATCAAAAGGAGCACTGGCACTCTCATCCCATTAGGAGATTTTAAGGACCGCAGTTAATGTATTCTTCCACATCTTGCCTTTGGCTTGCATACACAGACTCTGGAGAACACAACCTTGAACCTTTAGGATATATTCCATCCTCTTTTAGCTCATTATCTGTGCCTCGGGGACACACAGCCACCAAACCAGACAAAACTCTCTGCGCTTCCCCAGCCTTCAGCAGGGAAGGGCAACAGCCAGGCCCTGTACTCCTTCTGTGCTTGGTGCCGGAGAAGGCTGGAAAGGTGAGGAGATGTGATGCAGCAAAGACAGAGGATATGACTCCACCATCAGGAAAAAGAAGGGAAAAGTACAAAGGCTCAAAAGGTAAAAAAAGAGTTTTCATTTTGTCCCCATTAATCATTTAGACAACTGTACAGATCCACAAAACGCACACAAGCAAACCCATAGAGTGCTGATTGCAGCATTTGTTCTTTACATATAACCAACCATTGCTTTGCAAATTGGTTCCTCTGATATATTTTCCCATAAATAATCTGTTTAAAGTAAACATTAGATACACTATATGGGCTGTTCTCCACTATCTTTTTTGTATATTGCTGTTGCACAAAGAGATTTTGATTGACAAAATAACACGCTGGTATAAAACAAGCAGAAATGCCACGTCATAAATCACAACAGAAAGAAAAGAGATTATCAAACAACTAAATAATGCAACCCACAGCAAAACATACCAGTAAATCATACAAAGCAGGGTAAATTAGATAACACTGTCCATATACAATTACACCAGTTGGCTCCCACAACAGCCTTTAAATGTGACATGTTATTTGACATGTATGCAATTAGGGCTTAAAATCAATTTTTTTCTATTCCATTTAAATAAAAAATGTTCTATTTCCAAATCAAATGCTACCTTTTTAGTCAAGATGGACAAGAAATAGTATCAGGTTAGCAGCAGCATCGCAGCAGCATAATGCAAGCCAGAAAAGGATGGCTTCCCTGAATGCTGTGAAACACCAGATCTCAGATCATTATTCATGCACCCTATTCATGCTTATTTATTATTCCAACCTTTTTTGCCCCCCACAGGGCTTATTGTAAAACTGGGGCCCATTGAAAAGTAAAATCTCTAAAGCATGATTATATGGACAACACATAAAGTATCAGAAAAGGTTTAGGTAGATATGCACTGTAACAGAACCATAGAATCTCTGGTGTTCAGCCCATGGGAAAGTGACAGAAGTGACACCTTGGTACAGCACTGAGCAAGGAGCTGGGAGGAGGAACATTGCTGATGTGATGTTTCAAGGCTGTCAGATGCCTTCTCTGCCACAGTACTTTTATCAGAAAACTCAGAGCAGCAGTACTTTGCTTCCTTACCCCGTTTAGAGAAGCATTAGAAACATTGACTGGTTTCAGGGAAAGTTCGAACATGAAGGTCACTAGAAACATGTTCAGTGTTCAGCATCACTGGGTGATAATTGCTAGCCCAGTCCCAGCCTCCTTGTGCTTTTTGGCTATCCACTGACACGTGGGCATGTCAAATGGCTCCATGGCTCCAGGCTGACAGATTGATGACATGATGTAACCCAAAGGTTGCAGAGACATGTGGGTGCAAGTAAATGGTCTAGGTTTCTGGCTTTTCCTTACTTTCACCTGTTGTCTTTCCAGCCAGACAGAGAACCTTCCACAGTCTGCTTGCATGGCTCTTCCAAAAGTAGTCCATTCCCTCTCCAATGGCTGCTCTGTCTCCTTGTGACTCCACTTCTGCCACGACTGCTCAGGCACTCTCTGCCTAAGAAGAGGAAAGTGGGCAAACATGCTTACACAAGGGTGTACAACAGGTTGACAATAGGTAGAGGAACACGCAAAAAGGAGGGACCTGCAAATGTTCCTGAGCTCAAGGAGCCACAAACCCAGTTTCAGATCCCAGTCTCTGTGGAGCTGGTGTTGTAGGGGCACATGGGCATGTCCATGCTGCGCTGTGGTGTGCAGCACTCTGATGCACCAGCTGGTCGCGAGCAATTTCAACTTGGTGCCACCTTCTCATGCTTTCCCAGAGATGGATTTGCTGCACGACTCTGGAGAAGATAGGTAACTTTGATCTCAGATTCTTGAGTTGTGTTTTTCCTCATTTTTACCTCCCTAGCAGTCATCTTCCTACTGTCTTCTCCCTGTTTATCCAAAGCAGGTTGTGCTGACAAAACAATTCTGACAGTTTGAGGATTCCATTTGAATCATTAGTGTAAAGTCAGCATCATTCTCTGTCCTCCCTGTGTTTGGCAAAGAAACCAAACCTTTTTAATTCCCAAAAGAACAAAATGACAAAATTACTCACACAAAAACTTATTTTAAAAATATACAGATATTTCCGGTATACTTAAAAGGATGTACTCCATAAAGATCAACTGTGCACTGACTTTGACATTTCTTTTACATTTTCCTATAGAGAAAAAATTCTTCAGAAATGCACACTATAGATAGCTTTTAAATAATCCAATGACTACCTCAAAACTCTCAAAACCAATATTAGCTTCTTCATGCATAAAAATGATTATTATTTGAATAGGATTATATATGTCCTAGGGCTTTTCTCTCTTTTTTTCTTGCAGTCTATTTATTACCCTGACTGTTTAAAAAACGGTAAGAAGGAAGTACTTAAAAATTTCCACACAAATTCTTTTCCAGGTCATTATGAAATTTTCGGCTCATTTGAGGAATCAAATATAACATATTGCACCTAAAGACAGGCCCCAAAAGTGAGATGGTTGCACAAAGTAGAAATGCAGGCAAAGGTTAAACATCACAAGTAAATAAAACTAGGAGGGTTTGCCATTCATTGTTCCTTCCCTTTCTGTTTCTGTCTTGTCTCTGAATAGCAAGGCTGCTGCATCAGGAATTGGTTTTATTTTATGATCAGGTACATAGTTCTTGCTTATTAAATACAAATGGAACAAGTTTGAATTATACATAACAACTCTTCACTCTTTTATTCCTGTAGAGAACATGAAATCTCAGGAAATGATAATTACTAAAACAAACTGTTCTGCAGTGATGGCTGTAATCATGATCATACTTTCAGATTAGGTATTACAGTGGTTTCCTCTCGAATACTTCTGTTCACTATCCTGTTGGCATTAATGCTGTGCTGTGGAATCAGACTCAGAGAGAAAACGAATTCTAGTGATGACTGATAAATCAATTCTTCACTACCTTTCCTTTGATTCTATGTATGATTAAAAACCACGCTGCCTTGTTAGAGAAAACTCTTTCTGTATCTTTTTTTTTGTCATTTTCATCCAATACACTTGATAAGCAAAGGACAAATATTCTGGAGAGTCCTCATTTCAGACTCTCAATTTATGATGGTTGCAAAGAAATTACTCTCCTGGAAAATCAGACAAGACTGAGAAAATTACACCCTTTGAGGACGGTTTTCTTGGATACAGTGGAAGCAATTAAATTTCACTGAATTTCTCTTATTTTTTCTTTGAGGCCTGCGCATTCCAAAAAAATGCAAAACTAAACTGTGCCTTAGTAAATGTGGCGAAACTATCAGATGTGCTTGCACAAGTCACTGGGTCGTGATGGGTAGAGGCATTTTCTCAGATTGCCTGTTGCAGGGAAGGGGGATGAGGGGAGAGCCGGGAAAAGACGGCTGCCTCACTATTACGTGTCTCCTGGGTTGCTAAGCTTAATTTTATTTTTGCAGAGGGGGAGCACTCTACCTCCAATGGCAGAAACGTTCCAGCGCACCCTTTAACCCAGGGGCGGCACCTGAAAATGTTGTTTGCTTCCTCCGCTTGGCTGCGTCCCCGCTGTCAGGCGGCAGAAGCAGCCGGCGAGCGGGAAGCGCTCGGGGCAGCGCGGAGGCGGCGAGGGGCGGCCGCGCTCCCTGCGGCTCCCGGCCCTCCTGCGCCGCCGGGGCCGCGGGACGCTCCCGGGGGACGGGGACACNCTGCTGCTTTCCTTGAGGAAACGAGCTTCCAGGGAAATCACCGCTCCTGCGCACGGCCGGGGGCGCTGCTTTAGGACAGGCGCTGGAGCCTCGCGTCTCACCTGCCGGGGGGATGCCCGAAGGAAGGTTTGGCATCTCTTCTTTCCAGCGCGGCTGGGTGGGAAGAAAGGTGGTTAGGTCACCTCACAGGATATTTTCACCTCCTGTGCCCGCAGCTACCTACCTGGCCGTGCCTCAGTCTGATGCTCTGTCATATAAGATGACTGGGCATTTTTTCTCTCCGTTCGTAGCTGCTGCTACAAAAGCCTGGATGTGAAAACGCAGTTGGGCACTCTTCACGTGTAGGTAGTCCCTTATCTTAGCTATGAAAAAGAAGGCAGATTTACAGTCCTTATTTATGATGTTAGCAGTAAGTCAATATACCATACAATCAATACACAATCAATTTTCATAACTGGAGGCAGACAGAAGGGCAGAACTCAGCAGTCATCTTCCCAGCCCTGCAGTGACAAATGACTAGGTGGCAGTTCTGCTTATAAAACACTCCTGGTGGATCCCGTAAAAGATCAGGTCACCTACTTAATGCATGAGAAGGGGCACTGATCTTACTGCAGTAAACCAATTCTGGGCCAGTCTGCCTTCAGGGTTGGGATGGCAGCTGTATTTACTCAACGAATAACACAGCTTCTTATTGAACCTCCTTGCTTTGTTACTGTCCTTTGATGAGTTTATCTGCTTCCAGTCTCTGCCTGAGCATCTCATTGCTCATGGCTACAGTCAGGAAGCCAACCAAAAGTGTTCAGATAAGCTCTTACCAAATATTGGAAATGCACCCACTTCTCACTTTTACTCTTTGATCTAGAAGACTGATCAGCAGCCGCAGACAGCCTGTGCTGTAGGAAGCTCAGAGACTGAGAGGAATTGAATACCAAATAGCAAAACAGCAAAAGCAGAGAGAATCCAAACTCAGATATAGTAAAAATCATCACATCACAGAATACCCTCACCTTTCTGTCTCCTAGGGCCTACTCGAGATATTCTCTGGATTTTACCAAGTGTGTCATTTAAGCTTGATGCATTCATAAAAGCACAGCAAGTGTAACTGGAGAGACAGCCCCGTCTGATTAAAAGTATGACAAACAAGCTTGTGAAGGCTTGTGGTCAGTGCATAAGCAGAAGCAGAGGCAAGAAGCTGTTGTGAGAGAAGTGTTACTATTCTTGTGTCTTCTTTAGGTTGCAATGAAAGAGAAAAGACGTTTTAGATTGGGTCAGCTGTGATAAATGCCTGGGTTGTCATGTACTGGTGTAAAAAACAGCCTTAAGAACATCATGGTCCTCCAAGGTGATTCCCCTGTAACAAGTGGACATGCACCAATTCTTCTGGCCAGCAGAAAAAATTAAACCAGGACACTATCATTTCCTCCATGGCTAAAAAGGCTGTCTTGCTGCCTGAGAAAGAAGAAGGTTTTTTTCCAAAACACTTTTTTTTTTCTGTCATAGACAATAAAAATATTCTGCATCTACTGAGGTCCTTTGTGGTTTTCATTCTGTAATAGGTTTGGTTCCATGCTTTAAAATGCTCTGATAAAGGTGATAAATTTAGGTGTCATTTGTCTCTGAACCAGATTGAAAGCAGAAAAGCAAGTTCATCTCCAGCAGAGGCCAGTGCATATTTCAAAATAAAGCACCTTGCCAAAGGGTGTTTAAGAGACCCATACAGGCATGTTTCTAGAAGTGCTCTCAGCACTCGCTCGCACCAGGCACAGTACTAACATGTGGCACCACCCCTCAGTGCCTTGTTCATCATTTCATAGTCCTTTCTGCCAATTCCTTTCTTTTTTCTGAAGTTCTGCTTCACAGTTTCTTTTCTGACACAAAGTTTTGTATTTGTCTGCATAAATAGAACCAGGATTGTAAAAATATTCTGCTTGGCAGCCAGGCTTGGCAGTTCCAATCAATTAGGCCTGGAAGTCATGATGGGATGGAGAAGGCAGCCCAGGCCCAGGGTGTATAAATGTTCTCATGGCCCAAAAATCCTCTTGGCAACTCCAGCCCCAAGCCATTCAGTCTGCTTAAATTACTGTGTTCTCCACTGTGCTGGTCTACTTTGTTCGCCTCCTATTTCTCGGGATAGTGGTACCTCAAGGATTGTTTCTGGGGTGCTGACAAAGCATTTACTTACCTCGGGGCCTGTGGGTGAGCAACAGGGATAAGAGGTGGTTGACAGATCTCTGGTGAACATTCCCTGTGCATGTGTACGGGCATCCTGAGGCATAAGACAGGAGAGGAGCTGCAGAAGCTCACGGCTTTCTGGACAGCTTTCTGTGGTTGTGGTCAGTCTTCACAAAAATGGTGAAGGTGGCTCTTCTAGCTAAGCTTCACCTGCAATCTGTTCATCTTCTGCAGTGAAACATCGTGCAGCCCAGACAAGCCATGGAGAAAATCCTGATAGGATTTACATTAAAAGTAAGAAACAGTGGTGGCCGTCCAGCCAACAGCTCACACTTTCCCTCTGACTACTCACTGAACAATTCCTAACAGGGAGTTTAGTGCCATGTAGTGCAACACTTGGTAAAATAAAATTCGCTCTTCCTCAGAATTGTGCTGAAATCTGCTACACAAGTGACTTAGAATCAAGATAACTCACCTATATGTTTACTTACACGCCTTATACAGATTCAGCCACAGGGATAAAAGATGTTTGCAACCGCTACCTGTCTGTCCACAGCTGGATACGTGCACTGCAACCCTGTGTTCTGTTAGTTCATCTCAGCTGTCGGGCAGAGCAACAGGGAGAGGCCAGGACCAAAACTAACTACATTATCACTGCAGCTATGGATTCCTTTGTTTCACTGATGCACTGATGCACCTTGTGAAATATAGGTTCAATTTCTCCCATGGGGGCTGCCTTACCTGATACCAGCTCTTGCTGGGTAAAGCAGAGTGTAGTAGTGATTAAGTCAAGAACAGAAGAACTCAAACTCAATATCAGGCTCAACACAGAGTTTGGTTTTGAATTCAACATGGTCTATGGCCAATGAGAAAAAGAAAGAATTCTTTGTCAAAGCTCTGTACTGCAGCCAGTGGGTACCTGTGTGCAGCACTGACTGTAGGCTGTATACACAGAGCTGTGCGTGTTACATACACGTGGTAA
Source organism: Edolisoma coerulescens (assembly GCA_013397115.1). Classification (NCBI taxonomy): domain Eukaryota; kingdom Metazoa; phylum Chordata; class Aves; order Passeriformes; family Campephagidae; genus Edolisoma; species Edolisoma coerulescens. Next base: position 243,240 of record VWZW01002017.1, read on the forward strand.
TAGCTGCTTCTTTCTATCAGATCCTAAAATGTTAGTTTTGGAAAACCATTCTGCTGGAAAAAGTGCTCTGGTTTCAGCAGCAATCTTACTTTGCTGAACTGATGGTTCAGACGCTGTTCTTGTGGGCAGATTAGTCTCAAGGTGTGGGAACAGCCAGACATGACTGAATCCTAATCTTCAGCTCCCTTTCTCAATCTGGTAATTTCAGGCAGCCCTCCTCTGTTCTCAGTACAGCTCCTAGAGTTCCCACCTCCAAACAAGCCCAAGACCAAAATCCCAGGATCCAGGCAACAAATTCAGATCATCTCTCAGACTAACCACAGTGGGAGCTCAGCCTCTTGGTTGCTAACTGCAGGTGATCTTGTAGCCATCTCCTGTTAAAATTCATAATAGGCTTGTTCAGTGGGGTGAGGTATTTTCCCGGTTGTGCTTCTTGCCCCCAGAAAACATGCTTGAAATTGGATCTTTGTTGGTTTTTTTTTACTCTGGCATGGTAAGACCTTTTTGGCCTACTCTTACTTCTTTTCTCCCATAAAGAAAGTCTACTTTGTGTCCTCGTACTATGAGTATTCAAGTTGTCTCTTAGGCCCTGCTTGAGCTTTGCTAAACCCTGCATTGCTTACTTGCCCAACAAATATACAGGCCTCATTTACCTTTTACAGTAACCAAAACTGAAATTATTGATTACCTGTTTCCTTCAGGACACGGTGTTAAACTGCTTCACTTCCAAACCAGAGAAACTGCACACAGCAGAAAATCCCCCTGAAAATGTAAAAAGGTCAGTGGTGCATTTGATGACATGAGTGCTTATGAAGCCACATAATTCATCATTTGTTACTACAGAACTTTTTCCTAGGGGGATTAACATTTGCCAATAAATATACCATATGCTGGATGCTGTATGGAGATTTTTTTAAGCTACTTTACTAAGTCATTAAGGATCTCCCATGACAACTATGACTAAAATGGGCCAAACCCACCAGGGTTCCCTAGGCCAGTGAAGCATGTAGGTTAAAGGATGAAGTCATGTCTCATTCGTGTACCAATTCTTCAGTGAGACGTTTACAATTAAATAGTTTGGTTGTGACTCGTCTTTTGGGGAGAACTATTACTCCTCTGTGAGGATGTGGACTTAACCCTTCCTTCTCTCCAGAAGAAGAATGGAGAAAGAACACAGATGAAAGTAAAGAAGAATTTGAGCAGCTATTAGTGGCTGGTGAGGTTTAAATTCCAACAAGAATCATGGATATTGAGGAAAGGTTATTAGTAGTTTCCTATTACCATTGGATCGTAATGTATTTCTTAAGTAAAAGGACTAAATAAAAGGAATAAAACTAGTTTTTGGAAGCTGGTCTCTCATTGGAAGCTCTTAAATGTTCCACTTTCATGCTGTCATGGTCCTTCCTTAGCAAAGTTGCCTGAAACTGCAGAGAGAGAAAATGGGCTTTCCAGCAACTACAGCAGGAAGCTCTATGAGACGGACACAGGCATGAGCTCACTTGCGGTCTGTAGCTGCCTGTACCAACCAGCTGAGAAAACTCCTTTTGCAGACGGTGAAAAAGCATCAAATTTCTTCTTTGGATCTCAGCTGTCTTCCTGACTCTCATGCCAAAATAGTTAATATTTCCGTTGCCTCCCGTCAGCCTCTCCCATGCTACGCTCTGCCAGTAAATGAAACAATGGCTCTTTAAAACACACAACCTGCCTTTGTGCATGTGCAGGCTCAAGCACTCACACAAAACGTGTTTGCTTTTGATATAAAAACACTGTATATACACACCCAACACTGCATGTGCTGAACTAAAACCTAAATCCCATCACTGCAGCCAAATTCTTTGAAGAATTAAGTATGACTGGGGGCAGGTCCACAGCATGTGAGAAACTCTGAGGATCTCTGGAGATGAAAGACATAACTTAATTTTAAACACTGGGAAAAATTCCCAGTATAGCTGGAAATTAATGACAATATTCCCAAGGAACTTCATTAGAAGGAATATTTGGCTTATGTGACATAGTACAGATGGTTAAATTTTATCATGATGGATACTGTGTAAATGAGTAAATAAAGGAGGAAAAGCCATGATGAAATAAAAACAATAGTAGTAGATATTTTCTAAAGCGATCTTAAAATGGGTGCTCAAAATAGAGGTAATTCTAGGCTTTTGCTTTTTTGAAAAAGTCTTTCCCCTCTTTTAAGCTTCTGTTTGCACTAACAGAGATTTCCTAAAGCAAACCATGCACTAGCAGAGGAAATTCCAGTTCAGGTAATACTCATGTGAGCACATGTCCCACCTGTAGAAATATATATGGCTTCTTTTCTCTACCCACTATATAGGATTCATTCTGCTAGTGAGAACCATCACAAACTTGAAAAATCTGAGAGGAAATAGACTAAGAGAACAGTATGTGTCTGCTTATCTGTTTGAGCTTATTTTTAAATGTGAAAAACTTTCAGTAAAGCCAACCCCAAACAATTAACAACCAGGTAATCCTGTTGGCCTGGCGGATCAAGAAATGGCACTATTTCAGTTCTGCAAAAGAACTGGCACAGGGGACACTTTTTCCACACTAAATTTAAAACAGTTGCAATAGCCAAAATGAGCCAAGGCCAGAGCCATATGTGAAGGTGCTATTTTGAACACACAAAATGAGCTATCTGATTAAAAGAATTATTTTTTGCCTTGCCATGCTTCGGAAACTTCAGTGTCTTTCTTTTTTCTCCCCTATACTTTAAACAACTTTTCATGTCACTGTGTTTGAACAGATAAAAGCTGTTTGTACCTGGTAACTTAAAATGAGTGCTGTGTAAGCAATCCATTCCTCCTGTAATCATGGGTGGTACACAGAAGAAATGATAGATTTTCTGTGTGTGTTTTGGAATACAGAATACTTGAGAGTCCACATTATCCTGACCATTACAGAATGGTTTTGCTCCAAGACATGTCAGGGAAATGACACTGAATGGGCTTTCAGGGAAAAACTGTCTGACAGCCCAACTACTTGCAAATCATTAAGTTGCCAGTTTTTCCTTTCCTATCAATAAAGTAAGATAGAAAGCAGAACAAAGTCATTTAGCCAGATAGGCAGTTAGCAAATGCAAGTTCTTGAGAGCAGAGGATGTTGATTAGCTATGGGACCTGTGAGAAGCCATCTCATCCAGGTAATTATGAGGCCTCTGAGACCTGCTGGTTTATTGCCTGGAGCAATACCATGATTTTTGGCTGCTAGATTTTTTCCAACAGTCATTGCTACAGCCACTGTAGACTTCTAAATCACTATTTTGGCTGATGAAACAGTAAAGGCTGGACTTCATCATCCACAGAATGATCTCACTGCTCTGCAGGTGTCAGGCAGAGATCATCTCTGCTGTCTTTTCAGCCTCGTAACACAGGTTAATTACAAGCATTGTGGTTATAAAAGAGAATGTACTTTTCTTCTCAGTATTCTCACCACCAAAATTTACATCATATTAAGAAGTTTTGAGATAATTAAATATCATTATAGACATGTACTTTTTAACAACAACAGGTTCCCTCTGGTGTGAAGACGGGGTCTCAAACACTCCTTTTGTTCTCTCTCAACAAGGCAGCATCCCAAAAAGCACATATGCACATGCTTCTCTGCTGATTTCGTCAAACCATTTGTGTGTACATATGCATTTCATTAACTTAGAATAAAACAAAATGATTACTACTAAGTCAGTCAACATTCAGAAATATTTTGTCCTGTGCTGGTATGAAGTTACTCATCTATCCCCTGTGATATGCATGTCCACCTACAAGAAAGCAGAGGAGAGCAGTGAAGTCTCATTATTATTCATATCTGTCACTGTTTTGGAAACTTGTATAATCTCATGCTATCTTTACCTTGAGCGTTGCGGGCCACTTTCAGCACTATCTTAAAATGTTACACGCTCTGTCTCCCTCTGGTGATCAGCGAGGCCACAGGGCAGCCAGCATCCCCACGATGTATTTCTGTCACAAAAGCCAAATGATTGTATGCAAACAATACCTGCATTCTTACCCATGTACCTTATATTTTAACAGCTTAGTCCCTGCATCTTGTCAACAGTTTGCTGAAAAATCTTCCTGTAATACTTTGATGCCTGAAGCTAGAGAAAATTTTAGAGACTTATGATTTAAAACTTGGAGCATGCTGCACTCAATGTTGCAAAAAAAAAGAGCATCTGGAATACAGAAACTAATACTCTGAGGATAGTTGCTAATTGGATAATCATACTACTGACATATGATTTTGCAGTTACCGAGTTTCAAATAGAAATCCAAGGCAAGTGGTTTGAACTCGTCTTCTAAAAATTTGTATGTAAAATCTTTCCAAACCATGTTGAATCAAGTTCTAAATATATCATTAGGAGATTTGTGGCTCCTAAGGAGGCTTTTATGTGAAATATTTCTTAAATAGCTCCCTGTTGCCTTGCACAACCTACTTTCAGTGCTTTGAAGTTACTATTATTCTGAATAGGCAGTGTTTGACTGACATATGTTCTGCTCCATAAATCTAGATGAAGGACATAAAATGCCAGAGAAAACCTGTTAGTTTAACAGTAGCTGCCAAGTTATGTTTTGTGTTATACCTGTGTGACATCTTAAATTCTGATGTGTATCTATACATGTGCATATAAATATACACATAAAAGAAAGTATACCTATCCTCATCCATCCACATACTTACAGGACAATGGTAAAAATGAAAAATCAATCTCTGTAGAAATGGATTTCTCCGGTTTCTGGAATTCTGTACTCTCTTTACTTTCAGAACAAATTCATTCTGTTCCCCTACCTGACTTAATAGTCCTAAAGATGGTGACTTCCAACTGCTTCAAATGGTGCCGTTACCGGAGAAGCATGAAGTGGCCTCTTGACGGCCAAGTACTTATCTAAGAGACAGCAATGGAAATCTCCAAGTGGCTTAGCTGCTTTGGTTTTAATCAACACCAAACTCTCTTTTCCTTAGTCTCTGCTGGATATGATCCAGTCTTTGTTTTAAAGGCTGTTCAGAACAGATAACAGACATGCTAAACACACAGACTCTGGTCTAAAAATTTCATGTGGAAGTACAAATCTCTCCTGTCTTTCAGGAGAAACGCTGAAATAGGCATTGAAACAGTTCCCTATAGATGTCTACTACTTGTCATGTGGCAAATTTCTTTACCCAACAAAACTAGAAACTCCAAAAGAGCGTGTTCACTACTTTTCCAGTGGAGGAGTTTCACAAATAGAACCTCAAATTAAATTGGAACATACATATGCATTTGATGTCCAGATGAATATTTTGTCTATTTAACACTGCCTAATGAAAAATGTGCCTATTTAATGTTTGTTTTAAAAGTATAATAAAAAGTAAACTAGGAGAATGCCTGGGGTTTCTTTATTGCTACAGCATAAAAAGGTTTTTCTCCCTGTTTCTTTTACTGTGGTCTGTTTCAGCATATGCTTAGGCTGTTCATGTGAAAACAGCAGAGGCTTTCAATGTGAATATCTACAATGGGATTTCTTTGTAGTAATCTTTGTTCTTAATTTCTTTTAATGCTTTGAAGTACACTTTAAAGCACTTACCTTCCGTACCATAAGGTTTGTGAAGACACATTGCTATTCTACTGAAAACTGGCAAAAATTATCCTCAGTGCTGACACTGGATGTCACTGGATGGCAAATTTCTACCACAGAAATAGAGTTGCTCATGAATATGTTTGACCGCTTTCTAACTACTTCATACTGTAGAGGGAAAACAGCTTCAGAAAAGCCACTTAGTAGAGTATGCCCAGGAACACATCAGGCAAACACATTCAAGACAGTGAGACATCCAAGTGACTTTTAGGTGAGACCAGTCAACACTTTGCCCACAGTGCTGTTTGTACTATTTTAAAAGCAATGCATGTAAAATTATTTCTTGCAAATGCATTCCCAGGAGATCCAGAAATTATAGGCTCTAGATTTTGAGGATATTTCTTTCTTCCTTTAAGATTTTAGGAAATCCAAGTATAATTGTGATCCGTAACATCATCTGTAAGGCATGTACAAAGGATTTTCTCATTACCAAGTGTCTCAGAAAGTAGTTCACACAAATGCAGCCACCTCAGCCATATTTTTGGGATGTAAATCTTCATGGTAAGAGGAAGTTTATTGTCTCCTCTAGGTGAACTGTCAGATGTTATGCTCCAGGAAACAAAAGAACTTAGCTGATTTATTTACTTTTTTATTTGGTAAATAAAGGATCTGGAATAACACAGATCTAATCAGCATCCTATTACGTATTGCCAAGTGAGCTCTTCTTGAGCAACATCAGTGAATCAGCCCCTGACACCAGCAGGAGCACTGCAGCATGTGTGTGCACTGCAGAATGAGGCACTCAAGAGAGCTAGTAGTACCTGCAGCAAATTCACCCAGTGGCATATTACAAACAATTCCCTCTGAAAAACAGTAAAAAGCTGCCCAACAGCCTGTTTTACACATGTGTTTTTACAGTGCAGCTCTCTTCTGTACAGGCCTTGCTCCCATTGCTAGTAAAGCAGACAGTTAGTGGGACACCAGCACTCCTGCCACTTTGCAGGTGTTAGGGCCGGGCAAATCATAGTGGCTATTGCTCAGTGGGAGGCCTGAGTACTTCTGGAAGCAGCTGATGTTGAAGATGCAACTCTTCCGTCCTCTTTTCTTCCCAGAACATGCCATTACCAGCAGCAGGTCTGGCTTTAAAGAGCCCTTCACCAATGTACTCTTTTAATGCCAAAGAACTGAATTCTATTACTGGAATAGCAAATCTTTTTCCTGTTTTGCTAGAAGAAGACACATTTTTCTTGTTGGTATGTCTAAGATGCTTTTTTATGCATATGTCCAGCAAGGCAATGACAGAATCCATGTTTGAACAACAGGGAAGGGAACTAAGAGTGTTAAATACAGGACAGGCTCACTCCCAGGATCTCCATTCTCTCACTCCACACTTGCTCTACTAACTCGCTTGGGCAGTGGAAACTTCTCTTCACCAAAGGTGTACCTTTAGCTGCTGCTCAAGATTCTTCCCTTTAATTAAAGCTGGACTGTTCATTTACCCTCAGTAAGCCATCACAGAATCAGAGAATGTTTAGGTTGGGAAGGGATCACTAAAGGTGAGCTAGTCCAAGCTCCCTGCTCAAGCGGAGGTCCCTAGAGAACATTACTCAGGAGTGTGTTCAGATGTGTTTTGAAGATCTCCACAGAGGAGACTCCACAGCCTCTCTGAGCAGCCTGTTCCAGCACTCACAGTATCCTCACAGTAAAGATATTCCACATTATTCAGGTAGGACTTCCTGTGCTCCAGTTCCTGCCCAATGTCCCTTGTCCTATTGCTTGGTACCACCGAGAAGAGCCTGGTCCATTATCTAGATGTCTTCCCTTCAGATACTCATAGATACTGGTAAGAATCCTTCTCAGCTGTGTCTTCTCCAGGCTAAAGAGCTCCCTCAGCCTTTCCTCATATGAGAGGGGCATCAGTTCCCTTCTGTAGCCCTCTGCTGGACCCATGGAGCTCCATGTCTCTGTTGTCCTGAGGAGCACTCTGGATGAGGCCTCAATAGTGCTGAGTAGAGGGGCAGGATCACCTCCCTCAACCTGGAGGCAATCTCAACTGCTGGCAATGTTCTTCCGAATGCACCCCAGGATTCCACTGGCCTTCTTGGCCACATTGGCTCTATTTTCTCCTGTGCCACTGCTGAGTGTACAGTGAAACCTGAGAATCCTGTAAACAAATCTTTGCCTGTAGTTCCTGGTGTCCAGTGGAAACTGGCATTGCACTGAACAAAATGATTTTATCTTAAAAGACCAGAAGGATATTTTAGAAGCTGTCACGTTTGGGTAGACATTTTCAAGAAAGCTTAAAATTAAGTCATTTATTTGATTCCTTAGCAAACCTGTAGGTGAATCTTATTTGACCAGTGTTCTCAGAAAATAAATGCCTTATCATGGACTGCTGGCAGAATTGTTCCTTGTCTTGACGGTGCTATAAAAGCCACAAGGTGTAAAGACCTCACAGTTTTCCCTTTTAAGTTGATTTTGTTACAACAGAATCACAGACCCATTAAAACAGAAATGTCTGAAGGGGATCTCAGGAGGTCATCCAAGTCCAGCTGCCTGTCCCATGGCATTTCTGATGGCTGTTGCTGGCATGTTGTTTCTGACAGTTGCTTCTCCCACCTGTTCTTAAAATCCTCCAATTACGACTCTCTCACATCTTCTTCCTGGCTGTTCATCACTCGTGCTATCATCACTAGTGGAAAGTTTTGCTAACACATGACCTCCATACCCTTTGCTACAGTTCTATATTTACTGCTTCCTGTTCTGCCCCTAATAGACAATGTGAAGACCAACAAGGAGGGGCATTATTTCTATCCTCCTTTTTAGCTGTGTACAGGAAGACAGTTGTCTTGTCTTTAATGTTTGCATGCATATGCAAACACATAGGTATATGGCCAGGCCACAGCTTTTTGAACTCCAAAGCCCCATAATTGGTCCCTAAGCTGCAGTTTTTCCATACCCTATCTACATGTAAGGTTATGTTCATGTCTGTACAGGAAAGAGGGCAAACTCCTTTCAGGCCTTTTCCCCTCACTTCCAGACCCACATGATTTTTTCTTTTCCTGGAGCAGTATTGCCTTCTGAAAACAAAGATAAAAAGCTAGCTCTGTGTTCTAACAGCATCAGGATTTCTTATCAGTTTCCCAAATATACCCTGAATAATTATTTTCCTTCTTCCTGTACACCGCTTGCCAGTAAGCACACTGGCAGAACACCTAACTGTTAGAGTGGGAAAGGAAGTGAGTCTGCAGCTGTCAAAGAAATGTTCTCCAGGAAACAGATGGCTAGAACTATTATTTACAGCTGACCATATATGTTAGAAAAAAGCAGTTCACGCTACAAAATCTGGAGTATCTGGAAAACTGGTGATGCATTATTAAATGTGTGCAGAGGCTGGTTGATGCTGTGTACATAGCACCCTTCTTTACTTGGAAGAGGTTGTGTGGCATTTTAAGAACCTACCTGATTTCTCCTGTCTAAAGTCTCTGATACTTGGATCAAGGTTACATATTGAGTGGCCATTATAATGAAGAAGAGATGGGTACAAATAGTGAGTAGTACGCCTAGTGGGCACAAGGTGATAGGGCAGGGATATTCTTCAGAGACAGAGGATGAACTGCAGGTAATCCCCTGCCTGGGCTTTTACACTTGGACATAGAGTGCTCAGCATAATTTTGTGTCTGAAAGACACTGTGGTTGCAGGGCATGCGCTGTACCTCTCCTGCACAACTCTTTGCTTACTTCCAACCTCAAAACACAGAGAAACAAGGTTATACAAAAGCTAACTAACAACCCATACTTGGGCACAGCTGATGTACCGTTGGAAAGACATTTTGGAACTTAAAATAGGAAATGAAATATATTTTGAGAAATCATTCCTACTATGCCACTGAAAAACCATTCCATGACAGACAATTAAGCCTTGCAGTTTGATGCTACAAATGCAGGGACTACATTTTAAACAAATCTTTCTGTTGATTTTCATTAAGTAGGTTCTTAAAAATGTAAGAAATATTTCAAGAATATGAGGAGGTGAATCTTAGTCTACGTGCAGACAAAGTTGTCTCACCTTGAGATCCACTCACTAACCCATTAATTCATACCTGGCGTATGATGTGCTGACATTTTTTACTTTAGTTTTGACTGTGTTACATGACCATATTCTGACATTGCTTGTAGGTGATGAAACATGCAACAAATCAGTTCTCAGAGAGCATGATTCTGAGACAGTTACCATTTTGTTATAAATTAGTGGATGTTGGAGTATTTTTTTATTACTGTTATGCTGTCAATCATATTTTGTTATGCCATTGATCTTATGCCAGCTTGATGTTACAAAAAGGTTTCTGAATGACAGTTACAGTGAAATGAATATTAAATCTAAACTGTTTGTCTAACTAGTCTCTTTCATCCACTTCATACAACAGCTATGCTGACTATAGTTATTTTATTCATTAATACCTTACTAAACCAATGTATTTGACCTGTAATTTGGAGACTGAAAGGCAAATAAATAGAATATTACAAAAATGCTGCTCTACTATTGCAGGATAAAGCACATCCCACCATTTTGCTGATGAAATGAAAGCACCATTCTTACAGTTTTGTGTCTGCACGTGTATCCATAAGCTGCTTGTCTCAAATACCAGAACCAAATAAATCAGTGAACCATGAAAAAATCACAAGGCTCTTAGCAAATGATTTTCATTCTTCAAAAAAGGAAAGTCAGAGACTACCTGAAATTGGGAATTCATTTCTGCTCTCTGGCACCCTGTTTATCACCTTTGGTACAGAACTTCAGGCTAAACACAGAGAGGCCTTTTGCTGACATCTTCTGGGTGACAGATAATGGGAAGTTATTCTTTGCATCTGTGGTGTCCAAAGGTACAGTTTTACTAGGGCACACATTGGTTCATTAGCAATTCACTGACTTCTTTGATCAAAAATTTCTGAGTGGATGAAGGAGGATCTTTTATGCAAGAGCTGTAATCAAAATGGGTTTATGTTCCTGTTGAAAGCTGTGGGTAAGTGATATTTTCTGGAGATGTTTGGTTGAAATCCCTGATCATCTCTTCCGCCTCTGGGAAATGCTTATGCTTTGCTGACAGAAGCCTGACTTAGACTCATGCCAGAAGGGATTTGCTTGGAGGATTATAAACTAAACAGAAGGAGTAATGGCACCTGGATTTTATAGCTACTAAGGATACAAACATGCAGAGCAGACAGCTGAAGATCACAGAATCAGCACTTCTCTAATAGGCATGACATCAGAGTGTACCATGTGCAGGATTTGGGGCCCTAGGAAGGAAAGAGACTACAAATTAGGAACAATAAAATCAGCAGTTTATACAACATGAGTTCACCTTAAGCCTTCCAGACACTACTTTCCATGCTTACATCAAGCTGGCCTCTCTTCTGCACTAGCTTGCCCCAACATATCTTTCTGTTGCAATGTGCTCAGAAGCCATGGATATCTTTAACCACAGATCCCAAACATCTTGTAGCATCATCTTGTCTCATGTAGTAATCTGCATTGCCCTAGGATACGTTCATAATTTGACTCTCCACATGCTGTAGAAGAATATACTTTGGAAATTGCTACATTGCAGAGAGCAAGTAACTTCTAAATCCTCAGTCTTTAGAGTAGGCAGTTTCTTACTTCCAGGGTTTGACAATATTTACATCTTGGTTTGCTTCAAATCCTCTCACTGTAATTCAGTTTTATCCCCTGCTTCAGGTAGATACTACAGACTGTGGCAGACTTTACACATCTCCAGTCAGTCAAGATCACTCAGCAGGATTGCTGCTTCTGCTATTCACATGAACACAGTAAACTCTGTTCACATTCTCAAAAATGCAAATTGCCAGTTTGTTTTAAGCCCATCTACCCAACACAGAATCTCCCTTTTTAGTGCTCTTTCACCACTCTGGCAATTGCAGCACATGTGTCTCTTCTCATTTTGCATTCAGATTTTTCACATGCACACAGATGACAGGAGGCCCAGTTAGAGGTATTGCTGTTCCTGGCTCACAGATATTTTTGGAGGTTTGCTTGTTTCTTTAAACAGGTCAGCTAGAGTGCTAGGTTTATCACTTTAGCTAAAAGTCAGAGTGTTGCCAAGTGGCAGATAAGAACTGTGGAAAGAGTTTCTGAATTTCATTTCTGCAAATACAGGCTTTTACTTTTTAATGTTGTTTGGGCTTTGGGGTGGGGTTTTTTTTGTGTATGAGTGTGTATGCGGGGTTTTTTGGTTTGTTTGGTTTTTGGTTTTGGTGGGGCTTTTTTGTTTGGTTGGTTTTTGGTTTATTTTTGTTTGGTTCATTTGGGGTTTTTTTGTTTTGTTTTGGTTTTGGTTTTTTTTGTTGTTTTTCTGGTGTCTCAGCTGGCCCCGCATTATCCAGCAGTACTCTGTGCTTACCCAGAGCCTACAAACAGGGAGCCTGGGGCATTCAGACATCTTGGTCCATGCAAGCTGTGTGGCCAAACGTGACATCACTCTGAAGACTGACATAAAGAAAGACATCTATCTCACCTAATTAAAGGCATCCAAATACTAAGCAACTATTCCAACAGCTTTACTATCTCAGCTCCCCTGCCGTAAATAAGAAGGGATGAGCTGGTTCTCCTGGCAAATAAGATATATCTAATAGGTAGAAGGAATGACATTCAGGAAGTTTCTCTCTCCTCACTGACCATAAATGAAGCTCAACCGTCAAGATAAACACAGCAAAAAAAAAAAAGACAAGAGAAACTGCACAGTAATCAACTCCATTGTAGTTAATCAAAATCCTCATTTTTTTAGTTACTAGTTCTGCATTTGCAGGAATTTAATTATAACAATATCATAATTTTTATGTCCCTGCCCACTACAGGGAGGCTGGAACTCGATGATCTATTAAAGGTCCTGTCCAGCCCAAACCACTTCATGATTCTATGACTGTCTTTGTGACAAATAAAAAATTTCCTTGGCAAACTTCCTTTGACTTCCCTATGTTCTATTAGAACAGTCAGCAAAATAAATCTGCATGAATTTGGATCTTTCTCAGCAAACTGTAGCAGTCTTCAAATGGAAATAAATCAATATAATCAAAATAAAGCAAATATATACACACATATTTGCTATAAATAAATGTGACAAGTAAAGATTGCCTAGTAGTCTGCTTTTGGATGTTGTTCTGCAGGATGCATTTGAAGAAAGTGCTCATAGTTTACCAGAAACAAAGTAAATTAATTCATTTTCTCTGAAAAGTTAAAAGAATGTTCAATAAAGGGATCATGACAGCTTTCAGAGAATGTGGACTACAGTTTCAGCAGATCATGCAGTAATTTCAACAAAGCTGAGCACACTGCCAGTGTTTGGCAAGTCGCAGTAATTGGTAACTTAAAATTGCATTTATACTTTTTATTTCCACATGTTTTAAAGCTGATAAAGGATGACTAAACATTAAAGAGACTCTTGACACAACTAATTGACTGAACTGAAATCTGGAAACTGGATGTTGTCTAATTATCACATGAACACCAAAAAGAACAACAAAAACCTTGAAGCTCAAAAGAGGAAATGAAGTATAGGAAGTATCTGCGCTCAGTGTCTCCTATTAACACTGTCTTTATTTCCTTTTTACAAAAAATAGAAATAACAACAGACAAAACATACTCAAAAAAAATCAATGCTTTTGCCTTGGTCTCACTGAGGAGCTCCTCAGGCAGAGTCCTGGATGAAATTTTGACAGTATATGCTGTTGACAAAGGGAAATAAAGATATATGACAATATATCCATGCAAGACACAAAGTACAAAATGTGTTCTGTGACCTAACAAACACTTTGGAGGTTGCAAGTGTCATAACAATTTTCAAATTGTTACTTCTGCTCACCCATGCCTTTACACAGCACAGCTTACAAACAAGTTACATATACACATATATCATAAAAAAGATTTGTATATGGTCTAACTGATACAAATTAAGGCATCCTAACAGCTGCTGTTTTGCTGGTGAGGGGTATGTCTCATATTAGTGTTTCAAAAGGCTATATTTCAGGTATTTCAAACTAAGTGAGACATCATGATGTGGTTTAGAGGAAGAATTCCTGCAGCTCTGGCTCTTCAGCACTCTTTTGACTGTCAGATTTCTGGATTTTCCAGTTGATGTCATCAAGCCTGGACAAAAAAAAAGAAGAAAATTACTCAATGGTAACACTAAAAATATAGAGGGGTTGGCACTGTGGTTTTTTTACCCTGTTTTGTTCCATTTGCATGTATTGAAATCTGAATTCATCTTTTTCTCTGGGCTTATTTTTCCAGACATATACCACACAAAATACTTTTTAATATTGTGGATTTTTTTCTGTGTTGTAACTTCCATTCTGAAATCAAACCTGGAAAGCAATGGGATGATGAGGAGTGTTTTAAGTCACACTAAATAGTGTCCTGTTGTAATGTTCTGGTAATAATGCACAGAACATCAAAAAATTCCTCGTACTTTAGAGAAAAGTATCATGGTGACAAAAAGATCCACTACAATCAACATTAGACATATCCTATTGGTTTCTGACTCTGCCTGTAATAGAATTATCTTGTCCCCATCAATAATCATCTGAGAGGAATGAATCTATCTGTCTATTGTGCAGGAGAGTCGAATGACAGCTTGCCAATTAGAGTAGAAAAATTAAGCACAACATATTTGTAGCACTCATTTTCTTCACTTTCTTTCATATGTTCTTGTTCTGAATTCCCAGTATGTTCTCCCTCTCTTCAATTGACCTTCCAACTGATTGTCGACTAAGCATCCAGCCCACAGAAGTTAAGAGCCTCACTTTTAGTGACAGGCTTTGCAGGAATGAGTCTGAGGAGGTAAAAGAGCACTTAACTCTTTGCTATACCTACATTTTGGCATTTAACATGCATTGCTGTTATCATAGCGTTAACCATGTAGCTTTACTAAAGGATGCTTTCTAAGGCTAAGATTTACCTGCTGCATTGGCTTAGGCTTGCAGTGCTGAAAGATCCTGTGGGTGAGCCCCCCATGTAGAGGCTCACTAGGCACACCAAAGAACCCCTCTGGCAGCTCTACAGTTGCAATGAGACCTCAAAGAGGAAAATTTTTAGCTAATGCAGATGTCTCTAGATGACAATACCAAACAGACATGCCTTTTGCAACTGTGCCTCCTGACCTGGAAAAAATGTATTACCAATATTGCTAATTAATAACCAAATTCCTAATTACATTTCTAACATCTTGTAGTGCCTGTATCACCACTAATACATCCTCTCCTGCAACAAGCAGCAGTGCACGATTGTAACAGCTCACAAGAGAACAAATGTAAATTTTCTGAGACAAAGTTACTTTCGTATTGATGTTATACCCTACTAGTATGAATTGTTACTATTTTGTTAGACATATAGATAAGCATTCTTTTTCTGGAGGATACACTCAAAGTTGTAATTTATCCAGCATTAGGCCTGACAGTGGAATATGGATTAGGTTAGATCCACTTGCTGTTTTAGAAGCATGCCCAGTTTACTATCTGACAGACATCTGATGGTGGATTCTGCTGAGTGCCCCCACGTAGAACACAATTTTTGCTGTTGATAGCAGTACCTAATACAGGGGTTTATATTGATATGGTGAGTTACTACTTATTTTAATGTAATGCAGATCTCAGATGATTTAAAGTGTGGGAAAGAACTGTTCACTGGCATCCATGTAAGAGCAAAAAAACCTACAAGTATTTGCTTGGAGTTGTAATATGCAAAAACCAGCTAATCCTTCCGAAAGATGAAAAAATATCCCAAACCATCTTGCACATCCAAAATTTCCTCCAAGACTTTAAAAAAAATAGGGTGTATCAAATTTCAAAAGGCCACTAAAAAAATTATCACAGTCCTCTACTATTAAGCTGTGACCAACTTGAAAAAGTAAACTACAATGCCTTAATGTACTTGGGTATCTTGAATGAAAAGGGAAAAAAAAAAAAATGAAAAGAACAGAAGCTGAAGAAAAAGATGCTGGAAACTAGTTGACAGGAACGTCATCTCACTGAAAGTAGACTTTGTATAATGACTTCAGATTTCAGAAAATGCTAATAAAATCCCCTATTATATGGGTGTAGTGTCAAAATGGGCTTGGGACAGTGTTCAGAAATATAACTGCCCAATATAACAATCTATAAAGGTTTAAACCACCAAAGACCGTAATGTTTTCCAAAGAAGTTGTTTTTGTTTTTTTTCCAAAATACTTCTGAAACAGTAATTACAGTCTCCCCAGACTATCCAGGGAAAACTCAAACAGTGCCCAGGAGCTTGTAGTGCACACAGTGGTGATGTTCTTTTAGAATTTAAATGTCACAACTACTGGACATCATGCAGTTGACTAATGACAGGCACTCATTTTGCCGTTCAAAAGTCACAACAGATGCTAAAGGTCATTACAAAGGCTGGCTTAGAAGCTCTGAGAACCTTCAGGTCTGTGTCCTGATTTCTGAAAAGCCCAATACAACTTCCGTTCTTACGTGATATTTGGAAATCTCATGCCACAGACTTTGGTGCATAGTTTGCCCACTTCCTAATTTGTGAGTACTGCAACAGCCTCCTCAAGTGGTGCCCTCCATGCACTCTGCTCCTTGTTTCCTACTCTCTGGTTCTCCATGTGTCCACGGTCATGGGGGCAGCTTTAGGACATGGTGCCTGGACCAGCAGTGCCTGGAGGGATAGCCAAGAGTTCATGCCCAACCATCACCCTCCCAGCAGGTGACTCCACAGCCCTGCAGTGGCAGCCAGACTTTCGCTGTCTCTCACTTCTGGGGAAATGCCACATTGCCACATTTCTCACACAAGAGCAGTCACACAAAGCAAGTGCCAAATTACAGCTGCCTACATCTGGGACATGGCTCTGACATAAGGACGAGATTAATCATTTTGCATTACTCTACAATCTGGACAGGCAGCTGGATGTTTTGACTGGAAGCTGCCTGCTGATGCTCCCTGAAACTGCTGCTATCCAGTTTTCTGCACAGGAGTTTCCCTCTTTGTTTTCAGAAGAGAATGAAACCTCTTGGAAATCTTACTCTTTCTGGTTTCACATACACCGTGCCAACAGCTTCTGAACAAGACTCATATTTCCATTACAGAAATTGAGTTTTTAAGCATGGGAAGGTCCTGGCAATTGAAAACTAGTGAACAGACCCCTCGTCCTCCATATATTAGATACTTAGAAAACACTAACTTGAAAATAACTTAGGCTCTTGAACTGCAGAAGAACTAACATCAAACAAACTATACATTTCAGTTTAACAGAAATTTGTGAGTGTTAAGAGTTATGTGAAAATGACAGGTCATTTTTTAGAAAGCATTTGCTTATAAAATAAACAAACATTTTGTCAAGTGTTGTTTTTTCCAACTTATCTTTATGGAACTGAGGCACTGGTCTGTATCTGCCTGAACAGTCCTGATGGAACAGGAATAAATTAAGGAGTTTGAATACAGCCAGAGTTAATCAGACTTTTAAAAACCAGATTTAACTTCAAAGCCTAAGGGAGAGTAAGAAAAATATGTGAGAATAGAAGACCACTTAGACTTAAAAGTACAGCATTCTGCTTCATGTTCTCTGTATTCTCTATTTCGAGATGAACTGTGGTCTTTTTGCTCTTCTCATGAGAGGAAATTTAATTTCCATTCTCATCTGGTACTTGACTTTTATTCAACAGAGGCAGAATACTCAGCCAAAGTCTGCTATACACCCTGGTGGATTTATGAGCATGAATACTTTCTGTACTTGCTTGGAACTGAAATCCTGTAGCCAGTTCAATGGTGACATCAGCAGAAATCCATCATAAATTTCTGCTTTTCTAGGAATTTCGATGTTCATCTACTTCCCTTCTTGGGAATCAATTGATTCCAGTGTTTCAGTTACAAACAATGTTAACAAACACATACAATTTGAGAAAAGAAGGCAACAGAGATGCTAAACATTACCATGCATAAGCACATACCAAGGATAGTTACACAGAAGTTCTTCATTCAACGTGCAAGAAGAAAGACTGGTGTAGCTGAAGTAAGGATCCTAAGAAAGTATAACATCATATCAGTTAGGAGCATGCACAGAGCCTCCCACATGCATAACATGGAAATGCACTAAAACAGGCAGTCAGATAGCCATAGGAACATTTTAGCTGATTTCTTTTTGCGTCTGAATCTGTTACCTCTTTGAGACCTGTGCTGTGGTCCTTTGGGTTGGTATGAAAACTTATTCTTTCCACCATTCTGATGCTGGCAGCAGTGACATGCAAACATGGCCTTTTCACAGAACAAGCATTTTACAGTGCAAGCATCAATACTGTTAGAAGTACCTCACACAATCCTTCAAATTTCTTAGGGAACTACAAAACCTGCTCACGGCCTTGCACCTATCAGAAAATCTTTGAAGACAGACTGTCTTTTCCCCTGTCACTAGGAAATCTGAATCATTCATTCGAAGAAAAAAAAGCCACTGTGTTATAAAAATACCTTTATGTTAAATTGGCTGTTCGACTAGATGGCGCATGTCTTTAAAGACTCCAATCATTATTTCATACTGTGATTCTGAGTAAACTTTAAGAAATGCAGTCCCACTTCAATTCAGCCCTTTAGATCTCCTTTGAATTTTTCGTGTAGTTTCATTTAATTTCATTTCAGTCTCCTATAGCACTACCAGTCTAACAGCACCCACTAATATGGTCTATTCACTATTTCCCAGTCACCTCTTTCCACTGTTTCTTTTGCCTCCTCCTTGCCTAAGATTTTCCTGTGTTTTTCTCCCATTACCCTGTCAAACTTTTTACAGAATATAATTCACTATTGCTGCTCCTCCTCCTATTGGCGTGCTTTATGATTTTTTTTTGTCTTGAAATTATTCTTTCACCTCAGGTCTTTCCATCCACCACTTCCCTCCCTCCCCGTCTTCCAAAGAGGATTAAATCATCTACCATTCCCTCTCACTCACCTCTACTGTATCTCCAGATGCTCACACTTCTCTCCACTCCACAAATATATTGCAACCCCAGTATTTCCTACATCTTTCTCTTCTATTCAACATAGAATCACAGAAGTAACTAGGTTGGAAAAGATCTTTGAGATCGAGTCCAGCCTATGACCTAACACCCTGAAGGATGCATTTGTTCAAAGTATTTTCTCCTTTCTTTTAAACAAGAGGACCAGCCTCTTAACTGCATACACCCCTCTTTCCCTTGGGATTCCAGAAAAGGCACTCTGTTCACTGCAGAGAGGGGAAGATCTGGATCCAGCACATTTTGTGACAGGCCAACCATATGCTCTGACACAAGAAGACTCTGTGCTATGAGGAGAAGGTGGTCACAGAGGATTTGCGGCTGATAGCTTTCAACACATTGGGTTGCCTTCAGCTCCCACAGAAGCAGGAAGGACCATTTCTGCAATTTTTCCTTGTTCTATTTCTTATTCTGTTGGCCTCATCAGTCTTTGCAGGACAGGACAGGGCTAGTCCTTCAGTTATTTACTCCTCAGAAATCCCATGGGTTCAATACTAACATTCTCATTGTATGTTTTGTCACTCAGTGCAATACAAAACATCTTTCCCATGTGAATCACATCTCTGTGGAAAGCTTTCAACACAGAATATGTGAATCATGTGCTTAAGAGTACAGACTCCGTACATAAGCAATACCTGCCATCCCTTGGAAAATTCTTCCAAAACTAAAAAGTGGATGGGTTTTCTATAGGTCAAATACAATAAAGTATTTGTGTGCATCCTTTTGCTACAGAAAGGCAGAAGGAAGAAGCTGTCAGACTTATGCATAACTTAATGAGACAAGAAAAAAAAGGCCCCTCGTTTCAGTGCACTCACTGGCTTGTTTCTTCCTTTTGAGACAACTGCTGGATTTCCCTTGCTTTCTGTTGTCTTCCTTCCTAATGAGGTAAAAGGCAGCGTTGAGGAGGTTTTGATGAGGTTTGCTGTTTGACAGTTGTTGTTGTTATTTTGGTTGCCGCTCAGTGTCTCCATTATGGACCGAAAGGTTCCAAAAGGCCTTTTCAGCTGGTCCCCCGCATGCTCCCCAGAGCTGGTTGGAGCCCGCATGAGTCCTTTGCTCCGGTCTTTATCCTTTTCCTCACTTAGTTCTGACTCTGCTAGTTCCACCTGCACCACAGGCTCCTCGAAAGTTACTCGAAGTTTCAAATTCTGAGAGGTTCTGCGCTTTGAAGATGGAGACTTGAGAGCACTCTTAGGGCTGGTGGCAACCTTCTGGGCAGTGGCACTGTCTGTGCTGGATGGAGGGTTGTCTTCACAAAACTGGTTCTGAGGTACTGTACCAGACAGATATGGGGCTTCATTATCTGCATCGCTGCTCTCCGAAGTAGGGGAAGGACTGTGGCCATCCACAGACTTAGAGACCCTGATACCAAAAGGGAAACGCCGTCCCGCTGTGGAAGTGTGTTTCTTAAGCATCATGTTCAAACTCTCTGTGCTCTCAACACTCTCCACTATAGGCTGAGGTCTTGGTTTGTCAGTTCTTTTCACAAGCGTGTTCTTGTGGTCCTCAGAATTAGCTGAATCTGTATCAGACTCGCTGAGAGACCGCTGCATCAGTTGCCTCAGTCGGGCTAACTTCAACTCCCTTTTCTCCGGCAAAATCTTCTTCACATTCTTGGAGGATGCATGAGCATCCTGAAACTCCAAAGTCAGCTTTTCCTGCATACAGACATTTTCAGAGATTTCCTTCCCCAACAACTGGCGCAAGATTTTATCTGAGTCCTCATCTTTTATCTTAGCTCGAGCACGACTAGATGTTCCCAAGCTGCCAAGAATCTGAATACTATCTTGGGTGTTCAATTTACTTTTTGGTGGAGACAATTCGTCTGCTTCAGATGGTTTCCACTGGGGTTTGCCAGAAGCAGGAGATGATGGCAAGCTAAAGAAAAAAAGACGAAATGTCACAGCAAAATTAAGGCACATCTGAAATGTGAAACTGCCATTTCCAGTGTATATGTCTGTCTCGGTTTATTGTTACTTATCCTTTTCATCGCTACTCACATGGAATTCATTACTGTGATGCCACAGCAAAGATTACATGAGAAGGATGTAACCCTGCTTCCACTCCTATTTAGAATTTGAGTATCTTCACTTTCTCTTACAAAAAACTCTCCTCAAAACAAAACTTAGAATGGTTATTCAAACACCAAATACGACTTTACAAGGAAAAGTATAGAGAAACTACTCCTATTTGTGTGGGTTGACATGCAAAAAAGCCTCACAAGGCTAAATGCCTACTACCCAAGTCACATCATAATACAAAAGTAGCTTATTCTAAGTCCTGTGAAAGTATCACCTCTCAGCATAGCAATGATTTCATAAATCTAAACTGCATCTGGTATTAACAATAACAACCATAAAAGACCTCATAAAAAGTCAGGGCAATTTGCACTCAAAACCTTTTCAGATATGAAATACTGAAAAGCAAGAGAAAGGTGACATGAATGTATTTCAATACTAATAGAATAATAAATTAAATTTAGAAGTCTGACTGTTTTACAGAAGGAAACAGCAATTTCAACAATGCCTGATTTGCAAAGAATGTAAATTGCAGAGACCTTTTCTTTTCCCATGACATATGCTAGAGTTCATAACACTTCACATTCTTACTTTAAACCACTTTTCCTCTAAGCAAGGACAAGGTGACAAAATTTAGGTTCATGTGAGGCAGGCAAGCACCTTCTGTGCTGATGAGTCCATAGGTCTCACAGCGTACAAAATTCACATGCCTATACTAAATACCTCACTTTCAATTAATTTTATGCTTTTTTTTTTCCTGTGGCAAATCTAAACAGACACCGAAGAACATGCATATCTATAGCACACATTCCTAGTAACAGGAGTAAGTTCTCTTAGATCTGCTACTGCCTCCTTGGATGATGAAAATATCTACAAGTGAGTTCCAACTAGAAGGAAAAGTAGTAGCCAACTATGAAATAAAATAAACAGAGTGTAGTTTTCAGACTTGCTCACTTAGCTAAAATGATGTTGAAGCCTACCCTTTTACAGGAATAATGAATGATGAGGGATCTGCTTTCACCTGATCTTATCTGATACTGAAAGTAAAGCAGTCCTGGTGCTCACCAGAACCCAGGTAAGAGACCACTTGGAAAGACCAGTCAACAAAAATCCCAGAAACCAAATGAGCTCGAAAGCTTTGGTCCCACTGCCACTGTTGAGCTGGCAGACAGGGAAGACAAAGATTCCTAAAAAAAGGCAAAAAATCCTCTCTCCAGTGTGGTTTTCTACTTCATCAGGAGTTTGGAGCTTACAGCCCTTTCCTAGCTGAAATTCCTTTACACAAATGCATCTCCAATCCCAGTATCTTTGTTATCTACAGCTGTAACTGTCTGCACTTGTCTGAAACAGTGACACACGAAATTCAGGGCCATGGAGCACTTGTACAGAAAAATGCTCAAGATTCTGTGAGAATTGAAAAAAATGCACTCATTGACCATACAAGTTCGTACTTGATGACCCAAAGCTCTGATCATCAATGGCTGCAGAAGCTTTTATGCTGGCTTTATAGTTTCACATATATGTAGCTCCCTAACAACTCTGAAACAAGAAGAAGCACTGTATATGTCTTCCAGAGGGGAAAATGGATTATAAAATAAGGATAAACCGAGCTCTATTTATATGTGATTTACTTTATTTCTTTCAAAGTCATCTTCAGATTGCTGTGAGAGCGAAGTCATGCTTGCTTCATCTGCTTCCATGCATCACCCTGTCAGAGAGATCCAGTCCTCTGTCTTTACTGTCCTCCTCTTTAATGTTTGAAACTTAACTTGTGATTCTTTCTGTGACTTCTGACAGGATACATAAAAAACACGTAAAGTTTCAAGAGTTTTGACTTTTTATGCAAGCTACAGCAGGTAAAAGATTTAATGAGTAAAAGGAGCCTCATTAACATGAAAGCAGTTTTTTTTTTGTAACTGGCTTTATAACTTACTGCTAGAAGTAATGTATGATAGACCATCAAAATGTCAAATTTTACAACTTTCCTAGGGGTTTCTAGGATCTTCTCCTGTTCATTTAATTCAAAATGTCCTATATTCCACTACAAAATTGGCTTTCACTCTATTGGGAAGCAGGGACTATTTGGTTCATACTCAGAAATTTCCAATATTTATCAACATTACTTACTGTGAAATTCTAGAAGCCCAGCTTCGAGTCTATGAGGTAAAACCCCTACATTTTCTTTACACAGTATGTCTACTATTTAGCCAGACCACAGCTTCTCCTGATAACCCATATAGTATGAAAGTGTGCAAATCCAGGCTGCAGTACAGTTCCAGTCCCCTTACCTTGGGGACGTGGGCAGTGACTTGCCCTCCGACCGCTGGGCTTCTAAGAGCTGCTGGAGTTGGTTCTGTAATGTCACACGTTCCACGGTCTGCCTGCAAGAAAATGTAAGACTGTTGACCTCAAACTGTAAAACTGACTGCATAAGTAAGTTACAGGAAAACTGATACTACCCCTCCAACTTTGTATTAAAGAAAGAAGTCCTCTTCACCTGTACTTTATGTAGTGAATAGAGCACTTATAAATAAGAACACAGAGAGTTTGTACTTTTGTCTGAATCTCTGCTGACATTTTGTGATCACTTTTTGTACAAGAACAACTCAGAGGAACTCACTTGTCAGATTATTTATTACACTTCATATAAGGACAAGTGTGTGATCATAAGCAGCAGTGAATTGAAACTGAGTGACTCAGACACAAAAATATGGTAAACTTAGGGTCATTTGTTTCTTACTTGTTTGTGGAAAAGAACAGAAAGTGCACAGATTGAGCAGTCACTTCCTAGTGCCTTTATCAGCTGAGCAACAGCTCAGGCAACTGCTCTCTCCCTTTCTATTTGCAAATGAACTCAGAAAGGAGTCTCTGCCCACAGGAAAGGATTGGTCCAAACTTCAGCTGAAGGATGGAGTTAGGTATATGATGTCTGTGTCACATCTTCTTGTTGCCCAGCCTTACCAAAGGTCCTACCTGGGCTCTGCATCCACCTTATCCCAGTGCCATACCTACCCCAGTTTATCCCTTTCAGCGTGGTGTTGTGATCTACACTGTTTTGCAAATAACTTAAGAGACCTACACTTAAAAAATTGCAATAGTACCTAAAAATTGTTAGTAGTACAAGAGTGATATCCATAGTAGAAACTCCATTTACCATTTATCATGTGTAATCACATCTGTTGTCCTGCAGTATACCTATGTCCCTAGGAAGGACTCAGCTGAGCATTATAACCTGCAAACTCTCAAGTAGTTCTACAAGACTGACAGAACAATTTGCCACAAAAAGGTCTTCTTTTCCCTGCCCCCATACAATTCAGACATTCCATTCCCGTTTCAAAACACCCCTTTTTGTCGACCACCACAGATAACATGCAATCTTGTGTCGGGATCTGTAATTTCCAGTGCGTCCAAACACTACACAGACAGAATTATCAGAAAACGTCTAGAAAATTAGAGATTAGGAGATTTTTATTACGGTACATATGCTATCTTTCACCTGAAAGAGACCTGTTACATTGGATTTTATTCCCTGGTCCTGACCAAATGACCATGGGAAAATGACTTTCTACCTGCTTCTCCCAGGCTCTGCTTCTGTTGCTGTCTAAGTAATATGTTTTTAGCATTTTTATTCTTGTTGCATTTGCAGAACTAAGGCAGTTCTCTACCAGTGAGCTGGACACTTTCCTGGCTCACGTGCCATCAGCAGAAGATTTAGCTGAGTTCCAAATGCAGTCTTTATAACTGGCAATGTCAAAGCCAGAAAAAATCCAGAACACTTTTTAGACTAGAGGTTGTACTTGCAGGGCTGGCAGAAAATAAATGTTTTACTTCTAATATATGAAAGTGAGTTTGAAAAGTGCTACAGAAATACAGGTGTGATCTTGACATACAACCTTGCATTTTACAATACAGCCATGCTTTATGCAGATCCTTTCTTCCTTTAATTTTCCATCTTCCTTCCTCTAGCCTACACACTTCCTTAGACTATTTTAAAATTACTCCTACAATCTGTCAACATTAGATTATATTGCAGCTCCCCAGATACTCTCCTATAAGAGCCAGGGAAATTTTCATTTGAGATTAGGTTGTGATGCAATTTATCTGTTTTATTTTCCTTTTATCATTCCTTCAATTTCTATTTCTAAATATCTAAATAATTTAGCTAACAGTTTTTTATGCTTTTAGCTTCAGTGGAAATCTCTGACATGTCTTTGTCTTGAGTTAACGTTCTCATTCCTCTTAAACAATTTCTTGTGCTAGAAGAGTTGAAGTTTACTCCATTTTCACAGTTTAACTAGTTAGTACATAAGTCACAGACACCCACACATCTTGCCAGCACCATCCCTAAAGATAAATAACATAGATATATATATATTCCAAGATAATATTGGAAAGAAGGGATCACAACTTATTGGAACAGCAATACTGCAAAGTATTAAAGCCAGACTGATTTAGGAGACAAGAGCGTTGTAGATTCAGGGGTAAGAGGGTATACTTGTTTTATTAGAATTGATGGCCAAATTCTGGAGGTCTCAGCTTAGACAATGTTCCCAGTGAGTAATATATAAGGACCTTTCTGTGTCTACTTAGACATCTGGGGACCCCAATTACCTCCTTATGAAATCAGGGAGCTCAGTAACTGCAGAGGGAATAGGCTGAGGCACTGGGCTCTACTGGAGTATCTTTCACAGCATGTTTTCTTATTTCTCAATTTTTTTTTTCAAATGGCACAAGAATGACTATGCCACAAAGCAGAATATAAAATGGCTTAACTAATTAAAAAAGAGATGAGCATTGTAAAGTTTACATTGGGCTTCTTACTATATGTCTATATAGTATGTTCTACCCCAAAAAAACTCCAGCAAACCAAAAACCCCATCAACTTGCACACACCTTACCATACCACTACAGAGATTTTTTATTCAGCTATTTTTACAGCTACTCCTCAGAAGTTCCAGGAAAATAATGGATTTCTTTCACAGAATACAGAAAAGTGCCTACAACAGAGAATATTAAATTATTTTCTCAACTTCATCTTTTGACTCATGGTTTGTTTTGACCTTTGCCTTGACAGAGATTTTGGCTTGATAGCATATCAAAAGAATCAGTAGGTGTTTCATTCATTAATTGATTTGCCCATCCAGGCCCATAAATGTAGGACAGTGCAATTTGGAAATGCAGGTCCATCCTCAGGCAGCATTCCAAAAGAGGTTTACGGAAGGATTCACTTTACGTCATTAATTCTGACATGGTCTCTTCAGACCAGGAAAACCCAAATAATACAAGTCATACTGCATGTAGGAATCTTCTACACTGGCAACTACGGATTTTTTTAGGCAGGTGAAATCAGTGAGAGAGTAACTAAGATTGTAAGACCCGTGAAGACCACAGGAAGTAAAATGAAAGCAAACTATTTTGTATAGTCTCTATGGGAAACTTTTGTGACTGTCCTAAGTACTTTGTTTAGTTCAAAAAGTCATACTGGATTGAAAAAAATTCTGTAATTAGCAAGAGATTTAAAGCAAAGCTTGCATTTTGAAGCCAGTAACAGCAGGTCTTTGTGGGCCACTTTCTTTTCTACCTATGGAAAGAATTGCTTGGTTTTTTCCCTTTTGGGGAAACCCTCAGTTAATCCTCCGGTGAAGATTTGAAGGAACATTTGTAACTACCAGCTATTTCCTTCTTTCAAATATAAAGGCTTTTGTCCCTGAATGGAGACTTAGACCCAGCTCAGAATATTCTTCTATACTCCTCTGTATTTATCATCTGAGCTGCTCTGTTCAAAGAGCTGAAAGGTGTGAAGACTGGATGGAAAAATGTGATGTTATTGTTTTCATTTAGTGCCTTCTGTTCAGGAATGGCTCCAAACAGCATGATGGATTGGAATAACTTCTCTGTAGAACTCCTCCGTGTTGCTAGATAACTGGAAGAACTCAAAAAGAGAATGGATGATGATACATCCTTTTCTGGGTTAAAACCTCTGAAGATATAGGTCTTGATAAGTGCTTGTCTAAGACAGTTTCTTCACTGCTTTTCTTTTTGCAGGATATCAACCATGCTAGTCTTCCTGTGGTGGGGGAAATAGTGTTATCAGATAAGGCTCTTATGTTTCATTAATAAGGCACTCAAAATAAAGAAGATTGCACAATCAGCTCATGCTTATGGAAGTTGAGGGAAGGCTGGGAAGCACATAAGGGCTTTCAGTGTTGATAGTGACTGCTCAGGTAATCCATCATGATACAATACCTCTTCTGTCTCTAGAACAATGTTCATTAACCCTGGGAGAAGTAGGTGGAGAAAATCCAGGAAAGCCAGCTCAACTGCCCAAGTTGGAGTTACTCCTATGTAACAGCTGTTTGAAAGAATTAGATAGTAAACTTGACTTCCATCTGTTGCAATCTGATGTCTTCAGGATCTTCAGAACCACTTTCAGGATTTTCAGAGGTGTTGCAGCCAGTGGATTCTCCTGTTGTGATAAAGCTCCCCTTGACAAGCTCCTCCACGGATGTACTTCGTGCCATTCTTGGATTTTTAAGAAGGATGAGGACTGCGAAACAGGGCAAGAGCCTTCTTCCATCATCCCCTCTGGCTCCCAAGCATGAGCCTCTGAACATGGTCCATTGCTTCTATCAAAACCACTTGTGGCCTCAGGCCTGCAGCCCAAATAGCCATGCAGAAGCTGCTCCTTCAAGCATAAAATAGATTATTTCACTGCCTCAGTAAACTGCAACAGGGTTGCACAAGAGACATCTCTTTGTAGAAGAGGGAGAAAAGGCTGCTGCTGCACTTACTGAAACTAATCTGAAGCCTGAAAAATAGGCTGCTGAAGGGAAGCAGAGTTAACTCCAGCTGAAACAAGCAAAGAAACTCATCAGGAGCCAGGTAAGAATCATTTAAATGACTTCCTATGGATGCAGTCTGTGAGACAACAGTGGGGATACTTGGAAAAGTGTTAATGCTTTTGTCATGAAAGTCACAACCAGACTATTTCCGTGCGAGTAAGCAGCCTGCTGACTCACATAACAACTCCTTTTTTTCCATATGAGGTAAAACTTTTATCAAGTACTGGGTGAGAATAGAAAAGAACTGAAACATGGGTATTCTGTAACTGCTACCTCTACTTCCTGGTGTATGGTTTTCCTTTTTTTTTTTTTCTGCTGAATTATGGGGAAAATATATTTTATGATACATTGATATGAGTCAGATGCTAATGTTGTCTTCTAGGGAAATGCCCTATGTTCATTTTTTTTTCTTTATGTCAGTTGATTGTATTTCTGAGCAAATGGACCAAGTACAACCAGGTACATTGACATATCCAGGGAACATTGTAAGGCTGTAAAATTATGGAAACTGTAAATATTATAATGATCCTCAGTTCAGGGTTTGTATTTTTGACAGTATAAATGTAAAAAAATGAAGATATTGCGAAGAGAAAATGTCAAGGTAAAGACAGAGAAATCACTTCCCAGTGACTGTCATGGGCAAAAGAGATTCAGTGTGGGGAATTTAACTTAATTAATGGTTAATTAGCATAAATATTCCATTATTGGTTCAGGTATTGAGAAACAAAAAAGGACAGACATTTAAAACATCTATTCTCCCCTTTCCAAGCTCAACTTCTCTCCCGGATTCATCTGCACTCCTAGCTCCTCTTCTCCACCATTCTCAGGCTTCACTCCAGACACTCTTCCCCTCTTGTCACTGCTGCAGGTTACCCCTAGTTTTTCAGTAAGCCAACAGGCAGCACAGGACAGGGTTCATATGTAGCAGTTTCTCTCTGTTGCTCCCTTTTTCCCACTATTTCCTGTTCTCTAATGTGGGTCTTCAACAGGCTGCATTCCAGTCAGGAAATCACTGGCTCTGGGCTCGTGCATGGGCTGCAGCCCTTTCAAGGGATGTACCTGCTCTACCATGGCTACTCCATGGGCAACAGTCCCTTTGGGAGTGTGCTTTCTCCACCATGGTGCACCTCCAGCTCCTCTGACCTTGCTGTTCCCTCTGATTGTCACTCTTCTGTTTTCTTATCCTCTCTGGCATTTTCTGCTCTTTTTTAGGTGTGTTTTCACAGAAGTGCTACAAGAATGACAGGTGGGCCTTAGCTGTGTCCTGCAGTGGGTCTACTGCAGAGAGTTCTGTCCAGCAAAGGGAAGCCCCTTGCTTGTTCTCACTGAGGGCACTCTGCAGCTCCCCTGCTAGCAGAGTATTGTAATTTATATCCAATACAATTAGCTACACGTTGCTTGCATAAAATGATATGGTCTCCATGAAACACGGGGTTATCAGAAGTCATTTTCATGGATTGTGACAGCTGACATCTTGATCACATATCTACACTGGAACAATGTTAGGTCAGTGCTGATGGTTTCTAAGAGTCTTATGAGAATATTGACATGTTAAGCCACAGTAACTGCATCTACAATTAAAGCAAGTAATTAGAATATTTTGTGTTTCAAAATAATAGGCTCTTCACAGAATGTTTAATAAAAACCACACCAAAATATTAAAACCAGTTCATATGAAGAAATACAGAACAGAAGATATTTCCTGAGTAGCCATTGTAGGTTTTGGTGACTTTCCAAGTCCAAAAAAAATCCTTCCAACTACTATTTCTACTATTCCTCCCAACATCAACATCCAGCACTGTAAAGGGGAAGAGCCACTCACCGTATATAAAAGCATGCTGTATGAACAGAAACAATGATCTGTAAGGATGTGATCGCAAGACATGCAAAGGGAAAAGGGGCTGATTGCTTCATACATACCATTTTCAGCTGCCACTCCCTTTATGTATGTTCACAGCAAACTGCCACAAAAATAACAGCTGAAAAACTGAGCTGCTAAAGGTGAAGGGGCAAATACTTCATGGCAGGAAAGAGTGGAGAAATAAGGTAGAAATATAACTTTAAAATGTCACATATAAGAAGAAAACGGACACTGCTAATAAACTGAAGATGAAGTAGGGTATTGTTTTAAGATCAATCCCTCTTGCTAACAATGAAACACTTACTCCTTCAGCTGCTTAGTCAGCTTGACAACCTGAGAGGCCAGTGACATACATGTCTCCACAACTACTAAGTAGCGGGAACACATGGTGTGCCCGTGTCGCTCAGCACTCTGTGAGGGTTTCTCTCCCATGTGGTTTTGCATGGTGACATTTGCTCCATATTCAACCAATGTCTGTAAAAACATAAAAGGGAACAATGACATCTCTAAGCATAAGTCTATGTTGTGACTTCTGATCAGTACAAGAATGGCTGGACAAAATGCACTTCCGAATAAAATGCTTGAAAAATGTTAGTCTAAGACAGTAATTTTTAAAATTCAGTCACTGACAAATCTGTATGCAGCTTGAATTCAAACCACATTTCAATAAAATCTACCACTCAGGTGAAGAGAATAGTGAGCTGCAGTTCAGAAGAGCTATAAAAAGACTATATTTTATATATTATTCCTTCCTCTCCCCCTGAAGTTCTACTCAATTTATTTGTTTTCAGTTCATTCATTTGTACAGCATAGCATCACCTGTAGCATTCATTCAGTGAGTGGGACTACCAAATGAAAACAGGACTTTCATTTGGTCAGCTATTGATTCTCTCCTGCACCACAGTAATAAACGTTTGCAGATGCATCTCCCTGTGCATTACAGAACATTGTGATAACTTTACACGTGGCAGACCTAGAAAAGAAGACACAGGACATCTGTTCTAGATCACATCAGGGTCCAGAGCAGCATGAACACATTGCTAGCCAGTTTATAGTGGGTGGTGATGAGCTGTACTGGCTTACCAGATCTGTTCTTGGGATCTCCACACTGCGCGGTATTGCAACACACCCTTAGAATCTCATTTTAGGAATGTCTTTGCTACAGTATTTGCTGACTCCTTTTGTGGTTTAGCTGTCCATTTTCTATCACAGCAGAATCCCTACGTTTAAAACTCTCAAAAGGGCAGTATCAGTGCTCTGATTCCTTAGCTAAGTAATGCTTAGATATGAAAGATAGGGCAGATACTTTAGGTCAGACAGGCACAAATTTCTTATTGCAGATAAAGAACTGTACCATGACTTTATCAACCTGGTTGGAATTTTGGGGGGGTTAGGTCACTGTGGATTTTTAAAGCTGAGAGAAATCTCATTACTTTGCACTTGCTTGGTTAGTCACTATTTTCCTTTGAAGACATACTGAAATATGTGTCAGCTTTTAGTCTTCAAGAAAAATATCTTATACTCTGATGTATATCCCTGTGTTACTCACAGTACCAGCAGAGAATCCTATCTTGCTGCTGGAGAACCATCCAGGTTGTAAGCATGACATTTGAGTTATTCTGAGACTAGAATAAAGAGTGTTCTATGTGCAAAAGAAGTTCTGTCAGGCCGACCTGAAGACATCCACTACCTGAAGCAAGATTTGAGACCAAGTCTTTCCTCTTTATGATCTATTTGCGATAATCAGTGTTAGGAGCTCTTTGCATTACTGGAGTAGGTAAAATAGGACCTAAATGTTCTCAGCAATGCTTTGACACACATTGATACCAGCCCCTTGGAAAACTTGTGATCCTACACATCCAGGAACTACAGCGTGATTAACTTTATGCACAAGCAAGCAGAAGAGGAATTGCATAGCTGGGCTCTTGGCTGACTTATCCAAGCAGAGCTGGTAAACCACTGAGGATTGGAGCGACTTTGTTGACCACAAACAGCAGACACAGAGACCTCTACATCTGCTGACAGAGAAGTGGAATGGGTGGTCTGTCTGATCTGTTAAAACCATACAAAGGTTTTAACTTTCCAACAGAAAGGAAAGTTATGAACTCTTGCACTGCATCTCATTTCAACAGATTGGGCTTAATTTGTCAAGAAAGAAAACAAAGGAGAGTTATGACCTTGCAGAAAGTAATCAAATAGTTTGAAACATGATAGGAGCGTCATCTGCTCATAAACACAGTGAATAAGAGGGCCAGAGAATCACTGACAGCCTGTGATTCTTCATTTTTTATGCTGCTGCTTATAGTTTCCCTGTTTCCTTTATCACTTCTTTCCTCTTACCAGATTATTCACTGTACATTATTTTAAAGTAGACTACAAGCTTACTGGGCATAGGGCTTATTTTTTTCCACAGCACAACAAAATATCAACTACACTTAAGACTGTGAGGTGTTAGTGAAGTGATATTACTAACATTGTGTATTTTTATCCTCACTAGATATTTTCATAACTTACTTCTCATGGCCTCACTTCAACAGAAAGCACTTGTTGAATTGCATATTTACCTAAAATAAAATAATCTTGAGAGTTCTAAGCCATTTATTAAAGTTAATTCTTCTCAGGGAAAGCAGGGCTAGTCTCCTTGTTGTTTAGTTTTATCCATGAAAACAGCCTGCAGATGTCACCACTCTGTTCAAAATCATCTACACTCCTTTCTCCTTCAAATGCATTGCACATCTTGATGGGGCACTGTTGAGATAGCAACCCTAAACACACACTCCATGGCAACCCTAAGCACACCCTCTACCACAACAATGCTCCCCACCAGTAAATCATGAACATTTCTTCTGTCCGTTTTTTTCCAACTGATCACAGCAATTGGCTACAATACAGTAATAAATCCACTAGATTCAGTGTGGATGTGATGGTTTGTTTATTTTATTCTCGTATGAGTTTCTACAGGGTCCATTCCTCACATCTTTAAGAAAAAAGACATGTCTCCTCAATAAAAAAATGCACAGATGGTCGTGTTCTCCAAATCTATTTGACTGTCTTCAAGTCTATTAATTCAGCTCAGCCTGTTTTTCTTTTTTTATTATGCAATACTCTCAAACTGGCTTTTATTGAGTTATGTCTTCTTGGTGACCAAATATGTAAAGAGGTTACTATAATAATAACAACAACAACAACAACAATAATAATAATAGTAAGCAGCTCTGCAGCTGTAGATCCAACATAACAATGTGCACAAATATATTTAGCTCTCTGAAGAGGTTAGCTAATGAAAATTCACTA
Source organism: Edolisoma coerulescens (assembly GCA_013397115.1). Lineage (NCBI taxonomy): Eukaryota > Metazoa > Chordata > Aves > Passeriformes > Campephagidae > Edolisoma > Edolisoma coerulescens. Next base: position 275,866 of record VWZW01002017.1, read on the forward strand.
GCTGTATTTCTCTTAGGGCTGGACTAATACCAATGTTCTGTATTTGCAGTGGCCTGAAAGGTGACGTGGATCAGTTCACGTGTGGTAACAGGAATAACATGTTTACTGATACATATCTGAGTCCTTTGAGAATTACTGCTCCTGCTTAGACATGTTTTCCTCCCTAACTTGACCTAATCACTTTAATTTTTATTTCTTGCCTTTCTGCCAAGAGGTTTTTTATTCTTTTATCTGTTCTTCTCCAGTGACTAGTTTGTTTATCAAATACCTCTCTGCAATTTCCTGGAATAATTTTATTATTATTTCTTCTCCAAACAGCTTTTGCTCAAAGTGCTGACAACACAAACACTGAAATGTACTCCTGTGACTATACTAATGGTTCTAGCAAAGTTGATAGGCAGAGGGTACATCTGCAATTAACACAAAGTTAAGTTGCTTCACCTTCAATATTTACCAGAAGCACTGATCAACCAGGGAGGTTCCAGTGACTGGAAGTTATCAAGTCTGGCATTCATCTATAACAAGGGTTTGAAGAAGGATCCAGGGAAGAACAGGCCTGTCAGCCTGATCTCAGTGCCACACAAGTTCATAGAGCAGATCACCTTGACTATCCTCACGCAACAAGTACAGGACAACCAGGGGATCTCACCCACAGCATGGCTTTATAAGAGGCATGTTCTGCTTGAGCAACCTGATCTCATTCTATGACAAAATGACCTGCCTAGTGGATGAGGAAAAGGCTGTAGATGTGTTTACCTAGATTTTAGTAAAGCCTTTGACACGGTTTCCCAAAGTATTCTTCCAGAGAAACTAGATGCCCATGGTGTGGATGTACTGTTCGCTGAGTGAAAAATTGGCTGGATGGCAGATAGTGGTGGTGAGTGTATTTACATCCAGATTGTGGCTCGTCATTGGTGGTGTTCCCCAGGGCTCAGTGTTGGGGCCAGTCCTGTTTAATGTAGTCAACAACATGGATGAGGGGATCAAGCACATTGTCAGTAAGTTCACAGACTACACCAAGTTGGGTGGGAGTGGTGATCTACTGGAGGGCAGGAAAGCTCTGCAGAGGGATCTTCACAGACTGGATCGAAGGGCTGAGACCAACTAGATGAGTTTCAACTGCACTTGGACCACCCCAAGCAGCACAACAGGCTGGGAGCAGAGTGGCTGGGAAGCTGCCTGGCAGAAAAGGACCTGGGGGTGCTGGGTGACAGCGGCTCAATGTGAGCCAGTGTGTGTGACCAGGTGGCCAAGAAGGCCAATGGCATCCTGGCCTGTATCAGCAACACTGGCCAGCGGGCATTGGTGAGGCCACACCTGAAGCCCTATGACCAGTTCTGGGCCCCTCACAACAAGAAAGACACTGAGGTGCTGGAGCAAATCCAGAGAAGGGCAACAGAGCTGGGGAAGGATCTGGAGCACAAGGCATGTGAGGTTGAGGGAGATGGGGTTGTTTAGCCTGGAGAAAAGGACACTGAGGGGGGACATTGCTCTCTACAACTGCCTGATCTGAGGTTGTAGCCAGGTGGGGATCGGCCTCTTCTCCCAGGTAAAAAGTTAACAGGATGAGAGGAAGTGGCCTCAAGTTGTGCCACGGGCAGTTTAGACCAGGTATCAGGAAACAAATTTTCACAGAAAGGGTTGTTAAGCACTGGAACAGACTGACCATTGAAGTGGTGGAGTCATTGTCCCTGGCAGTGTTCAAAACCAGTGTGGATGTGGCACTTGAAGATACGGTTTAATGGTGAACATGGTGGTGGTGCTAGTTTGGTCGGACTTGATGATCTTTGAGGTTTTTTCCAACCTTAATGGTTCTGTGACTCTATGACCAGCCCTCCAGTCCAACTCCATGCCTATTTTGGTATGTCTGCACTGAACACAGGTACTGGACAGAGGTATCCAAACTGGTTTATTCAGACCTGGCTCCCATAATTACTGTAGATATGTAAGCCTTCTCAGTTGGACAAATTACCATTTTTAGCACCTCTGTACAACAGAACTATATTGTTTTCACTGGCCAAGATGATTCACTGAGAATTAGCTAGAAATCAGCATCACTCTTCATTGTATAGCACAGATTCATTCCAGGATGATAAGTCTGAAAAAAATGGTTTACTCAAGGTGTAAATCCTTCAACAAACCTACCTTTTACAGTTGCCCTAAGCTGGAGAGCTACAACTACTCAATGGAAAAAGAAACAAAAGGAAAACTATCAGAGTAGTAAGAAAAGTATGGATATCTGCACTGGCTGCCCTTTTGTAACACAAAAACATACACACTAGCTGCTTATGTATAAACAATATAATCACGCTTTCATCTTGAAATACAAGTTAGTTTAGGCTCACAACAGCATAATTGAGAATAGAATCAAAAACCCAGAGCTTTTCACTATTTCAGTCTGACTCCTACTGGTTTAAAGTTCTTCCTTCTGATATATTTTAATGTATCAATAATTATTCCCACTTAGATTTCCCATAATAATTTTTTTGTCATTCAAGCTTGAAGTTTAGAGGTTTCTGCTATAGCTATCACTCTACCTGTATGCATCCTAGATAGCCATGTTGAGCAGCTATATGAACAGCAGTATTTCCATCCTGGTCAATTTCATCCAGTGAAATCCCTTGTTCTTGCATAAACTGAAGAAGCCACAGAAGGATTTTCTCCTAGGGGCAAAGAAATGTCACAAAAGATAAGAAATGATGAAAAGCTGAATATACTAGAGGAATACTGGTACTGTCATCTGTTACTAATACTATCCAATAATTCCTTCTTTTCAGTCTCTCTCAACTTTGTAGGACTTAGTGCATCATGGGACTCTGGTTTGGCTTCTAGGGGGTTTTGGGTTTCTTTTATCGCCCCAAGGGAAAAAGCTGAAATACTTTATTTATAAAAAGACATAATAGGAAAAATATGAGTACTGCAACATATTCTGAGAAATTGTACATAAAAATCATGTGTGCGTCTGTGTTGGTGATGAAACCTGAGGGAGAACAATCCATGTATCAATCTGAAAATCAGGTTGTGAAATTTGGTCAAAATTCACAAGCCTCTCTGGAAAATTAAAACGGGATTATACTCAGATCACAGCACTGAGCAGTTAGAATCTTCAGATCTATAATCATTCCCCATCTCCATGCAGTTCTGCTAAAGAAGCAACACAACGAAAACCAGAAAATAATGCTACCATAAGATCTCAGTGTACTGACTCATGGACCATTTGTATGTCCTGCCTTTTAGGAAGGGTGGGGAGACTTGGACTGCAAAAACTTGTCACTGAAAGTCTGGAAGCCAAAACTGAGGTAGAAACTTGGGTTTTATAACATCACTTTTTGTGTGTTTATGTAGGTACAATACACAGTTATTTGGGTATTTTATTCTAACAATGGAGAGTTATATTTGTGCACTGAGCTTTTTGATTTCTTATTTTCTCTAGCAAGTTTATTTGGAATAAATTTCTTCTCTCTAGGAACTTTCCATGCCTCTCCATATTAAATTTCATTTTTCCCTACTCAACATGATACGTATTGAAAATCAAGAATAAATCTATAGATCACATAGAAAGGTGGGGTCCATTAAAGGGTAGCTGACTACAGCTGCTTTCCCAGTTTTTCTATCTGTACAGGTGAAAAGACTAAATTACTTCCTAGCTTAAAACTTTTTTATTTAAACATGTATTTTTTAACATCTTGCATTGATATCTATCATACGTTGTACTGTCTCAGAGCTCCAGTTCAAAGGGGGATTCTAGCGTGGATTTTAGTGTTGCTGAGGCAAACACTGATCCACAGACTTTACCTGCACCATCTCAGTAGCTTCAGTAACACATAAGTACATAATCACCCAAAATCAGCAATGTGGAAAACTATAGTATACCTAAATAAAATAGTATTGAAAGCACATCTAGGACTCTGAGCATTAATTACTCAGAAAAGAGTAAGAATAAAAATGAAGAAAGGGAATTCTAAAAAGGTTGGATATAAACCTGTATTTTTTGTGTAAAAGTACCACAGAAATTTTTATCTCAATGAAAAGGAGAGGGACTGTCAGACTCTTCTAGAGCTACTCCAGATGATTCTGCCCATTCAAGCATCAGGGTCTCTGCTTACTCCTTCAGAGGGCTACTCTGTTTGATACTTATCTTCTCCATATCTTCACTTTAGCAGCAATTTTGTTCTTATTACAGGGTGAAGACATAGGTATTTTGACTTCTCCTTGGCTGACTGCCCAATACAGCTGACAGCCAGCATGGAGAGATGACTTCAGATCATATATCCCTTTAAAAATACTTTTGAGCAAATTCTCAACATGTTGGTGGTGTTGGCCAGCAATGAAGAAGGATTATACTACTCCTATGAATTGCCCCTATGTTTTAATAATTAAAAGAAAAATATTTTAGCAAAACTTACTGCAGAATTGGAAGACAACTATAGCTTTGGAATCATATATTTCTTTGGAACGTCATAGGTACCAGAATGTTAAGCATGTTCTGTAATCCTATGATCACAATGAGCATGGAGAAAATGATGCTTTCTAGTCATTTATCTTATCAACAAGGAAGTCAAGTGGCTGGGGGGCTCTATTCAATTATCTGTACTTAGGACTATCTGTGCACCAAGTGATCACAGGCACAAAGTCATAGTTCTACTCAAACAGTTTGTGTTTCAACAAATTTATCCTTGACCAAAAAAACCCAAGAAAACAAATATATTTTCACTTAAAACCAAGGAAAACAAAACCATCATATCACTTTATTAGCACTCATATTATGTATTTGCAAGAAAAATGTCTTCAGGAATAGATATATAGTCTTCAACTCAGTTTATTTTGACAAAATGCAAGATAGTAAGGAAATTCATCAGATGAAGATAATGAAAATTAATCGCTTTTTTGTTATGTAATAGGAACTTATAAATACTGATAAATTATTCAGTATTTCTGTTACTTTTAAGACTTACGATCGTCTTAAAATGCTCTAGCAGTTATTAACATCCCTTTGGCATATTCTAGACCGATGATAATTCAAATCTCTCTATAAAAAGACTTCAGTAAAATTTGGGACAGGCTGCTGAGTTTGGTTCCATCAGATGACTTTTGGAGAAGGAAGTAGAACTAACATGGACCATTTAAATCATTACATGGCCTACAAAGGGAAGGGTTAGCATGCTGAAGAGTACTGACTCTGCAGCTAGTCCTTGCCCCACCACTTGATATTAATTAAATAAAGAGGCCTTCCCAGTATCCCTTCAAAGTAGAGGAGTAGGAGTGAGTGAAAACAACACACTACCCTTGTAAAAATGACATTAGACAGACATTAGACTGAGGTGTAAATAAAGGTGTTTTGTTTGGTATCTGCATATCTGAATGTCATCATCTCCTTCCCACTGTGCTCTCCAGAACTGTACCACCATCAAGGTGTGCACGGGATCCCTTCTAGGTCCTCAGTCATGCTTTAGGTTGGTTCCCCAAAGTGCCCCTATATTCTCTGGGGCTCAGAAACCACAAACCGTTGGCATTCCCCACCCTCTGCCTCTTACCTGTGCAGTCCACACTACCACAACATCCCTGCTGGAAAGCCTTTCCAGCCCTGTGAAGCTCTTAGTCAGGCCTAGGATGACGTGCACCTAGGACAGCACACCAGCTCACTGTGACATGGTGGCTGGGCCAGGCGCAGCTGGCACACCCTGTACTCATGACTCATGCCCAGTGTGAAGAGGCCTGCCAACCATCATGGTTTCTCTCGCATAATCTCATGCTTAAAGAAACCCCTTGTAGGAGATATGCTGACCAGGCTACAGGTCGACTTTGAGCTTTTGTTCTCTTCAATCAGATTAACTTATGTGGTCCCTCTCTCACTGGAAAAATATAATGTTGGTGACATGTCCTTGGAGACAGGCCATGACTGTAGTCTGATGACCTTTAACATAGGAACTTTGCTATGAACTCCCTTCTGCTGCCCATTCTAAATTATAATTCTTGAAGAAAAATATGGCATGCATGTTAATGCCTGGGGAAACAATGGATGGACTGACTCTTTTAGAAAAAGATTCAATAACAGGTCTTCCTTGTAGAAATATTACTCTTGTAATTCTGCCAAGACCAGTGTTTACATGGATTATCTCTCGTGTAAGTAACGGTAAAATAAATTAAAGCTTCAAGGACAGCGCCAAGTAAGCATTTAAATTTCTCAAAGTTTTTTTTTTTTCTTAACACACTTGGGTAAGATAGTCTGGCATCCCTTCAGCCTCAACATTCCCTCGTGTTTGCAGGTTGTTTATTGATCATAAAAAAAAGATAACTGACATCACATATGAACTTTCTTTGGCATTCAGCTAAATAAGAAAATTTGGCAGCAATTTATATAACACCTTTGCAAATTTCAAGGGTGGCTGATTGTAGCTGGTGTTTCTTAAGTGGTAGAGCTTCCGTTCTGCTCTGAAAAGAATCTAGATAAAGTGTGCCAGATCTGTTTCTGGCAGCATATAGCATAGCTCACTGAAAAAGCCCCAAAGCTTCATTGGCTTTAGTTTATATAAATATCTTTAGAGATGAGGACAAAATTAGGTCAATCAAGTGAAGATACGACGTTAAGTTCACATGCAACTTTCCCTTCCAAACTCTTTCTTCCCAGTAGCAAACACTCTTTTCTCTAATCCAGTTCTGGTCCGGCTCACATATTCCCTATCCTCAGTGCTGGGTTTACAGCGAACTTGCTAACACCATCAATCTGAATATCCAGCAGGGTCCTATCTCACACCAGTAACATCTGCACAGTAGGTAAGTGCAAAAAAAGGAGGTCCTTGCACAGCATGAAATCAAGGGTGTCAGTGTGCCTGTGGAAACAGCAGGAGAAAGGGTAGACTTCCAGCTCCATAACCTTCCAAACCTGCCTCTCTTTCCTTTCCCCTACAGCACATGCCTGGACAGAAGCAGTTAGCAGCAGAAATATGCCACAGTAATCATATGACATTGAATGAGACAACCACACTTACACAGCAAAGAATGATTTACTTAGTGGTTTTGTTTGTTCTCTCTTAACAAGAGTAAAAAGCATTAGCACAAAATCAGTGAGGTTTAGTGTCCCTGCCAGTGTTGGGGGGATTGGAGCTAGATGATCTTAAGACCCTTTCCAACGCAAACCATTCTATGATTCTGCGATTCTATAATTTATCTTTAATGTCTGTTGAAGAAACTGTGGGATAAAATGGTCCATCTGCCAAAGAGATTAGAGAAGAATATCTGTTCACTATTCCTTCCATAGCAGATCCTGGAGAAGGTCCCCTGAAGAGGGGTTATTGCGAGGTCTACTTAGGTAAAAACAGATTTTGTGGGAAGAGAAAGCAGCGTAATTAAGTGGCATATATGGTCCTCCAGATATTAGCCAAGCACTAGAGTGCTGTACTTCAGTGGTGTCTCACTGTTATAATAATAGACAAGTTAGGTGTGAAACAGGATTGACTTACAATTTGCTCAGATGGGTAGAGCATGGTACTAATAACACCAAGCTTGTGGGATCAATCCCCATATGGGCCATTTAAGAGTTGGACTTGATGATCCTTGTGGTCCCTTCCAACTCAGAATATTCTGTGAATCTACAACATATTTTTGTGTGTAGTTTTCAATGAAAGTGGCTAAAGCTAGACAGATGATGTTCAAGTTCCACCATACTTCACTGCCAGTACAAAGAATTCTTAAACTGCAAAATTTTGTTGCTCTTCTGATGTGTCCTATGAGTCCTCTAGATGACAGCTAATCTCTGTAGATGTTCTTGGGATTTACTGGTTGGGCTAATATGCCAGCTAATCTTCTTCTTGCCATTACTCAAAGCTTATAAAACAAAAACCAATCAACCAAAAAACAAATAAACAATATTAGAGGGAAAATGCTGAAAAAATTACACAGATTAAGTTGGGAAAGATTTTACTACACTTGAACTAATTCAGAACACCTGTAATTAAAAGCCATGAAATGACACACATGCTTTAATTTAAATTCTTCTATAAGCATCCAAGCAATCTATTTGAAAATGTAAAAGAAGGTCATACCTGGCCATAGCAACCTGCATAATGAATAAGGCTTGGGTGGTCTTTTGAGCAACTGAGTTCTGCAATAGCTTCTGTTTCGCTCACCATCCATCGAACACACTCCAGCTGACCATTCTAAACAAGCAAAAAAAAAAGTGTAAATTCCAGCTGTTTCCATTCTAAACACATCTACTAGAGAGCAAAAAGCTTATCAGAATTGTTAAAAATTTCTAGTTTGATTAAAAATTTAAAGAAGAAGCCAATAAAACCTTTTGTCTTTCTCCACAGAAAGGCTGGCTGACTTAACAACTGGTTCCTTTACTTTCAATAATACTTGAGCACACTTTGTCATTCACAGAAGCGAGCGTAAATGTGATGGAGTTCTTCCTGTAAGTGAGGGTGCTCCAGCACAAGTATCTAATGATGACCTGCATGACTCATGACTGGACTTGTCCTGGGTCAATGCAATGTCCTGTAAGGGCCTTTAAGTGATCTGGCATTACTAAATTTTGTGGCTCTTGATCCTTACTTCCAGAGTGGTTTTCAACACTGACACAATGACACTTATTTTTCTTGCTCTTCCGTTATACCATTGTAACTCCCATAATGTTGTACTATATGGGGTGTGCACCTATTTTCCATAAAAGTGATAAATATCAGAATTCATTGGCTTACAAACACATTATATACCTACCTTGAAAAAACAAGAAAGAAAAATTGCTAAAATTTTGTAGGACTTTAAATTGGCAGACTGTAACTAAACAGTTTGATACGGGCCAAGATATCGGAGCATTTCATTAGTATAATTAGGTATCAGTTTAATTTTCTATTCATATGGCTTGACCCAGAAAAATCAAAAAACCCAACTCTGCCACCTGCCCTAGGGCCCTAGGTCATTGAAATGATACCTCAAATATGCAAAACTGCAGGCTGGAATCCACTACTCTTTTATCAGTTTTTTAACTTTTCCCAGGAAGCAAATAACAATAAACCCCCCAAAGAAAGAGAAACTCCTGTATTATATTTCACCCCTTCCCTTCTTTGTTCTTAAGGTATTTAGAGGGTAAAAGGGGTGACATGCAACCATTCAGTCTCACTTACTAAAGAACCAGAATCACCATGGTTGAATTATCGGCCTTCCTGCACTATCTTTTATTTTATTGTAGTAACACCATGAATTTTCATATTTTCCTACATAGTAAGTTTTCCTGAAAACTTGGACAATAATTTTTTTTCAGATTTTAACAGGTTGTTCTGCACCATGTACATTTTAACTTCGATGCCACTGCTTTAGACAACTGGGAATTTTCACTGCCAGGTGCTTTTATGCTTTGTAAACTTGTTCTCACACTTGTCCTCACACTTGTCTTACAAGATTATGCCAGTATTTGGAAAAAACCAAGAAACTGTTACGCTCCCTAAAGAAACAACTGAATCCAAGTTAAGTGAAAGCTGCTTAAAATATAACAAATAGTCTTTAGAGTCAGTAGATTGATTTAAAAATTAATGTAAATGCTTGGACAACAATGTAAAAATCGTCAGTGTTATACAGTATATTACATCTTGCGTAGTAATCCATTTTACTTTGCTTATGTAGGACCAGCCAACAGGATTTTTTTTTTCTCACTTAAAAAGCTTGAAAAATAACATCCTGCTGGATGCATTTCTTATTGCCATCACAGGAGGAAACTAAATGACCTTAATGTCACATTACAGTAGAGAAAGGGCCTGTTACCTTTATTGCTAATCCAGCTGGAGTTAGCTGCTCAATGTTTCGTTCATTCAAACAGTCTTCACCCATCAAAGAAGTGAGATGCTGCAGGCATTCTGCATGTCCCTTTGATGCTGCTACATGCAACAGATTGTTGTCACATTCATCATGGATCTTATCCAGATTATCTGCTGCTAAATGTGGCTGTTAAAAAAAGCCATGTGTTAGTTACAACTAAGGATTAAAAGATACATTTATCCTCACAGACCAAGACACAAGCCAAACACAAGGAGGCTTCCCAACAGTCATGTTCTTTCATAAGTCAAAATCCGTAGTTTTTCACTTCACTGTGTAGAACCCAGGTACTATTAGCATAAGGACAGAGGTGGGATGTTTGCTGGCTTGATTGATTGGGAAGTTTCCTTCTCACCCAATTGTCATGCAACAGTGCAAGATCTAGAGTGGGCTTAACTCTTTGCACTCGTCTGATCAATGAAGTAGCTGCAAAAATACGCATATTTTAATAATTCCTGTCTATTTTGTGTTTTCTCTCCCACTCTTTTTTTTTTTTTGGCATTATATTGATGAGTAATTGAAGTGAAAACATTCATGACTTCTGAAAGACATTCCTGATTAATTTTACTCATCACAAAAGTGGTAGCTTATGTTAAGCACCATTTAAAATGTAGTTAAAGCACATGACAGAAGAGTTTTATGTGATAGCTTGTTTCCATGAAAAAATCTCTTTGGATATTTACTCAAAGTTCTACACCACCATGATGTAATACATTATTTCTGCCCAATTCTAATTCAAAGACAAAACAATTGGATTGAGAAACTCCAAAAGGAAAACAGAAGACTGAAGACAGAGTCAAGGAGTAGCAATAACTACATTCCTAGAGTTATGCAGTCTTGCCAGAGTTTTGTTCCACGAGTGTACTTCTTGAAGATGTTTCAACTGGTTGGGAAAAAATACATATTTTCTTACCTATGATGTCCTCTTTTTTCACCCCAATTCCTATTTCAGGATGAATTTAACTTGCTTTTATTTCTTAATGACTAATTAATATTCTCTTCTGCCTCTGTCTAGTTTTGAATATATTTCTTTGTTCTTGCTTCTATGTTAATAGCATGCCTTTGTGCTTGAGCTAGGCTGGTAAACAGGGAAGCTAAACAAAAATCTAACAAACAAAACCAGTTTTTATACATACATTGTGCCTTGACCAGCTGTTCCCTGTGGAGATCACATGCTCTGCATCATTGTGCTAACTTGCAACCAGTTACTTTGGAAACCATCATTGACAGTGCCTAATCACAGTGCTAGAATTTACTAAAAAAACTTCATATGGGTCAGAGGCCAACGAGGCTTTAGAGAAAGCTCCTGCCTGAGAATGCTGCTGCAGCAAGACAGTATAAACACTCCTGAATAATAATCAGAATACCACAGAAGCCTCTCTGTTCCCATCATCAACCTCTGCATAACAACAGTGGTAAACCAGAAATAATTGAGCAAAGTGACCCACAAATGTGAAAGGCAAAACTCAGTTGGATTTAAATTTGATATTTAAGTGATCCTATTAGTTAAAATGTCTGCCTTCTTTATAATTTCAGTGTACTGCATAAAACAGCAATCTTGGCCATGCAGACATAAAACTAGTATCTTGGTTTTGCTATATATTTTATTTAAATATTAATGCTTTCCATTTGGAAGCCCATACACTTAATTTCTACGGAGTCTACAAGATAAAAAGTGCAGTGGTTCAAAATATGAACTTCATCAGCTTAGCTGGCTTAATAAACCACATCACAGATCACTTTTATTCTATGTTTTTTATAAAAAAAGATGATACTTACCAGTAAAGAGATTTGGCCTTCCTTTACAATGTTTAAGATGCTCTTAATTTTTTTCACCTCTTCGCTCCTCTCTTCTGGTCCCCCTGCACTGCTCCAGTTCATACTCAGTTCCTCTAGCTGCTTGCTTTCTGCCACTGCTGTCTGCAGGTGGAAAGTCCTCCGGTGGCAGTTCAGCATAGTCTTCTCAGCTTTGTGAGCATGAGGATCAACAAGAGTCCTGCTGAGGAAGCCCTTGCCTTGGGCTTCAGATTCATGGGCTGAGCTACACTTAGCTAAAGGCTGGGAAAGCTCTAATTCTTCTGCTGAATGCTTGTGCTGATCAAGGACAATGGGCTGGGTTTTTCTCAGCTGAGCGCCTTTCACAGGAGACAGCACACAGAACTGCGTCCCGCCAGCAGGCGAGCTCTCTGTGCTCCCTGCAGAACAGCTCTTGCCACTTAGACCATTCACGGTTGAACACACACTCAAAAGTTTTTTCTCAGGAGTTACCTTTGTGAAAGGAACAGGTTGCTGACTTGATTTAATGTAAGGCACATCCAAAATTTCATCCATATCCAGGTCATAGTGCTCCAGCTCTCCAAGCAGAACAGCAGGCTCAGCGCTTTTGCTTTTAAGGCTCTCTCCTTCTCCTGGACTCTGGTCATCATTTGGAGGTGCAGACTGAGAATCACTGCCTTTCTGGTACTCTCCCTTCTGGTTCTTCTGGTCATCACTTTCATTGTTCTCAGAGCTTTCTGGCTGGTGCTTCAATGGGGAAACCCTCTTCACTGGTCTGAATTTGTTGCACACATCTGCAATTCCTGTTGGTTTCTGTGCATTTCCAAGAAGAGTTGAGACCCCACAGTTCCAGCTGCTGCTGGAAACTAGAAACACAGGAATTTGATTTAGCAGTAAGTGCTATCTGACATGTGACATGATAGCATGCTTTAAAGATATACCTGGCCAAACACTGGAAACAAGAATTATATGATAACATGCTGCATGCACATCTAAACAGATTTAACAGCATCTCTATCAAAACTGAAGAATCTGACATTCCTGAAAAGAAACTTTCTTCAAGGACATCCATTGTAATAGTTACAAATAATTAGTTCTAATCAAGTTTTAACCAAGAACACAAGTCATCCATGAGCCAACAATGTGTGCTTGTGCCCAAGAAGGCCAATGGTATCCTGGGATGCATTAGGAAGAGCATTGCCAGCAAGGATCTAGAGGTGATCCTGCCCCTTTATTTGGCCCAGATGAGGCCACGTCTGGAGTGCTGTGTCCAGTTCTGGGCTCCTCAGTACAAGAGAGACATAGAGCTCCTTGAGTGGGTCCAGCAGAGGGCTGTTACCATTAAGGGACAGGACCATCTCTCTAATGAGGAAAGGCTGAGGGAGATGGGCCTGTTCAGCCTTGAGAAGAGACAACTGAG
>VWZW01002017.1:289241-321400 GCA_013397115.1 Edolisoma coerulescens
ATGTGCTCTGGGATGGCCCTGCTTGAGCAGGGAGGTTGAACCAGATGACCCGCTGTGGTCCCTTCCAACCCGACCCATTCTGTGCACAATAGCCTAGTGGCATTTACAGTGGTCCTGTCCAACTGTGCTAGTTTGCACTCTGCTCTGCATTGAGAGGCATCATAAGAGTAGGATGATTTTCTGTGAGGGCAACAAAAGAGTTAGTCAAAACTTTTTAGTGGATTTGTTTCAGCACCAGTAACAACAACTCAATTTTTAAGGTCTGTTTCCTCTGGAAGATGGATTTTTCTTACAAGAACTAGAAATTCATGAACAGCAACTGAGACCTGAGACTTTTCAGCATGGGGAAGCAAAGGGTCAGGAGGAATCTCATCACTGAGAAGAGGTAACAAGGCTCTTCTCCATGACAGGACAAGAGGCAACAGCACAAAGTAAAATATAAGAAATTCTATCTGAACACAAGAAAACACTTTTTTAATTGTAAGGTTGGTCAAACACTGGCACAGTTGCCCAGAGACTTTGTGAAATCTCCATCCTTAGAGATACTCAGAATTCAACTGGACACAGACCTGTCTTAACCTGCTCTACCTACCCCTGCTTAAGCACAGTCATTGAACTAGATGATCTTAAGTGGACACTGCCAACCTAAACAATTTTGTGATTCTCTGATCTAAAAATTAAGCCTACTTATCGAGGTATGATGTTTCCTTCTGATTTTCTCCTCTCTATGTTGGGCTTCTCTGTCAAACTTTCCATCCCGTATACGTATAACCTGTGTACACCCACACCCACGCACACATAGACACCTACAGCTCTGGACCTTCCAGACAATTATGTCAGGGTACTGCAGGATAGTTTTACCAGTGAATCTGACTTGGGAGAAGGAGAGGAGCGCAGGTCAACCAGACTCTTAATCCTACTGAACTTAAACTCAATCCTACTGAATTTGCACTCTTTCACACAGTCCCAGCTGGTGATATTTATGATCTACATAATCAGTGGAATTCTGGCAAAGAGTTTTCTTTCTTTTGTTTTTTTTTCAGTTGAGGGACAGCACTAAAACCACAAAAGCATTTAGGCAGTTACTGTGCCCCTTTCAATGTACACCAAGCGTTAATGCATTCTGAAAGTGAAGAACACTGTTTAAACAAAGCAGATTTATAACATGTGCTAACTGTGTATCAGTGGGATCTAATTTGTGGTCAAAACACACAATTTGCCATGAACACCTTCCTAAGGAAACAGATATATACACTTCCAGTGCAACATTAATATCTGAAGTAAAAGATTAGTATGGCTTAGTAGTTATGGATGTCTGAAAATTACATTAATACTCTTGGAAGTGCTTAAGAAAACATTTCCGAAGAAGAAATAAACATAATAATAATCAAAAGGCATGTAACTTAGTGGGCCAATACAAAGAACGCACTGTACTGACTTATTTATGTATTGTATAAGATTCTAGGTTCAAAGGCCTACACTTTTATGTTGGTTTTATTTACATGTGAAATTTTTTCCAAGTGATACAGGGAAATGGATACCATATGTTTCCCAGCTGTTTTGTTCTGACAGGAACTATTAAGCACTCAGTATGGAAATGAATTCTGTCTGAGTTTTATGAAAACACTGCTTTCAACACAGGGGTCTAGACAGAGGAAAATGCACCAACATTTTATTTGTCGTCACTTTATTTAAGCTTACATTTATTTTGTTGCTTCACTTTCTCCACTTTTAACTTTAATAACATGCATTTACATAAACCACTGCTGACCGAATTGTAAAATAGGACACTGAGAAAAGGCAATGACGTTTGTTACAAATCTGCCTCCGATAATTGTGAAGTAATGTATTTCTCCTTTCTTTCACTAAAGTTAGAGCAGAGTAAGGTACTTCCATTTTTCATTGTTTTTCTTCCCAACATCTCTTTACAAACACTGTTTTTCCAGAAAAAAAACTGGAACACCGAAACCAGTTAGCAATATTTTTACTGACTTAAAAACATCCTCTTTACTTAACTGAGATGATGAATTTACATTGCTTTTAATAAAGGATTAGAGGATAGCGTTTAACCATATAGCTGAAGGGAAGAAAGACCAGCAAACACAGTATTTCTTTGTGCCATTTACTCCTTGGGAGCTGCATCAGTCCTTAGGCAGTTATAGCATGGTTTCCCTCTGCATGACACTGAAGCCATAGCCTGGAGTGGACCAGGACACAGCTTGAATCTCTTTCATTCTGCTTTCAGATGCTTGTTCCCCGAAGAAGCAAAAGCAAGTGTTGCCTATAGCCTCCAAAGCACCAGCCCAGCAGGAGTTATGTTGGTAGTCTTAAACAGCTGCTCCAGAGGAAAAGCCTCTTGCTCATCTCTCCATACTTATGAACTCAGACAGGGGCCATTAAAAGTCTGGGTCAAATAAATACTTTGATTTTTTTATAAACAACAGTAAAAGATGGTCTGAGTTTAAGGCAGGAGGCTAGAATGTGGAGCAGCTAGTTTGATTCCAGAATCTGACAAATAATTCTGGTACACTCCTAAAAGGTGACGAAATTTTTTTTCCCCAGCTATGTGTCAAAATTATTTCCTAAACTTTTATTCATGAATATAAGAGACTTGGATAATCCTACTGTTGTATTATTGAAGTAAAAAGAGAGAGGAACACAAAAACTGCACTTTATTCACATCAGTAAAGAAATGTTAGCTGCCTGATAGACCCAAGGTGCCAAAGTATTTCTCTGGCACAAAAAAAACCTAACTGATGAAAACTTGCAAGGGTCAAATTAGCAGATGTAGTTCTTCACCATATATTCTGCTCTATGTTCTTCCTGAAGAAGACAAAACACAAAAAAATCCAGAGGCGTGCAGGCTTATTTATAGGTTTTTTAAATCTATTTATTTACTTACAGATGTCCTAGAACTACTGCAGCAAATAAGCAGAAAAGGGGGCAATCCAGAAGCAACTTCTCTTTCAATTTAATCCCCATCTGATTCTATTTTCAGAAATCAAAATTGATCCTTATAACATGTTTCCAGTTGGAAGCATCTGTTGACTTCAGAGTATTTTTCAATCGTCTCTATGTCTACAGCACAGGGAGATGAGAGGGGGAGTTTTATCTGGTATACAAGCATCTGTAGAGCTACAGGTAACTGAGTTTTCTACAACCATCAAGACAGCCTCATGCACAGGTGACTCTTTACCCTTCTGACAGGCAGTTTCTGTGATACTTACAGTCTAATGCCAAACATCAGAACACCTCTAAATTGTCAATTTTTAATGGACATTAACCATCATTAACTGAGTATAATGAAAATAACAATGGCATGTTTTACATTAAGAAAGCCTGTGAATAGCATTGACAACTGCCCATATTTTTTTGAATGCAGTATTTCAACATATTGCTTGTGTAACATTGAGAGGATTAGCCTGCAGTATGTTTGGAGTTTTACTGTCATTTGAAAGAAATGCCTGAGCTTCTTCCTTGTGATACGCCTTCAGCAGAGACTCTTGAATCGATTAAGACTCACATTAATTCCAGGTCCACCTAAAGCACTGTGATTCTGACTCTGTATACAGGTGCTGAGGTGTTGACTATACTAGGGAAATTCAGAAAACTCGTGGTTGTTATCACCAATGTATCTCCAACATTGGCAGGAGTATGCGGGCTCCATCTGATAGAGGAAGGGGTATCTCTCACAAATCGATGGATAATCAGAGCCAGACCTGAATATCTATGTATTCCTTTATTAATATCACAAAATTCATATTTAACTGAATTCATTTTAACTGAAGGTGGCACTGTTTTACAGTTTGAATATATCAATAACCTGCACCAGAATACATATTAGAGGTCTTTAACATAAACTCTAGAGCATGAGAACCTGAATTAAAGAACAACCCTGCACAGATAAGAATGGAGAGGGTTTGTTCCCATTTAAGTGGAATTCCAAGTCATTCTAAAGAAGAAAGAAAGAGTATACAGGGTAAATAACAATTTACATTTTTAAATAACAGTGCATCTTTTCCAGGTAGTTCAAGCATGAATGGATGAATATTTTTCTTATCTTGGCTTGAAGAAGAATAATACTAAAGCTGTCATTCTCAAGTAGAGAATATAGGAAAGGCAAAGAAAATTTTGAAATTAATAAATTGGGTTTACTCTTGTATAGACTGATCTATGGATGTAAAAGGAAGGTAGCAAGCAAAGTTCTAATAAAAAAATCAGAAGAGACCATTCTGGCACAAAATGTGTGAAAAAGGAAGAGGAAGGATGCAAAAATTAGGTAGGAAAAGAGCTTATATGCAGTTAGCACAATTGTTTTTTTACCAAGAAAATTCTTCAGTATTCTACCAAGGAATGATCCAACCAGTATTGTATTGTTTCAGACATATTTAGCTGGGAGATATTTGGAAAACAAGTCTTTGAAACTGATGGCTTTTAACACTGCTTCCAAATCAAATATTACTTTATTTTCTCATACCAAGAGCTTGAGACAGAAATTTTCTGTAATTTTCTGTTCATTGATTTATTCATTTTTCTGGATTAGGAAACTAGATTTTGAATATATTTTCAAATGGCAGTTACTTTGGGAATGAATAAAGCAGTGCAGAAGGGTAACTGCTGGACTTTAAAGGTGAATTTTTTTTTACCAATCTGTGAATAAAGATCTAGAGTAGTATATTGCCTTCATTTGAAACATCCATTTAATGACAACAGAAAGTCATCACAGATGACAGAATATACATCAACAATGACATGGTTCAGTGAAGCTTGTTGGACACAGACGTCTTGAACCATTTTTTCAAGTGTCCTTAGAAAATTTGCCCAGAAAGAATGCAACCAATTTCATGCTTAACAACAAAAGCATAAAGGACTGATTTCTGTTTCAGGTCATCAGCCTATATTAAACAATGCTAGAAATCAGCAGGTACTCTGGCTAACACTTCATTTCAGGAAAAATGTGCTAGCTAGGTCCATTTCTAAACTACATTCTTTAATTTTCTATCTTTGAAGATAAACAATGGCAGAATCACAGAATATTCTGAGTTGGAAGAGACCCATATGGAACATTGAGTCCAGCTCTTAAGTGAATGGCCTGTACAGGGCTTAAACCCACAATCTTGGAGTTAATTAGCACCTTGCACTAAACAACTGAGATAATGTCCACCATAGTGGTTATACTACCTAAAAGATCATTATCTTGATGCATGATTGTAGAAAAAACAATTACCCTTAATCACACTTTATTGTGGATAAACCATGATTTTTCCTGCAATTTTTCATCAATCCCATATATCTTTCCCCTTGTAATCTGGGGGCACTGGCACATATACTTTGGCTGCGAGGATCCCTTGGAATTTTCCTGAGTCAGAATTCCCTAAATCTGAGAAGGACTCAGAGAAGTCATAAAGGACTTGGACACAGGACTAGAATACTAAGTAAGTTTGCAGATGATACAAAATTAGGATGAGCTCTTTGCTCCCTCTGAAGACAGAGAGGCCTGCAGAGAGACCTCAACAAATCAGAGGCCTGGGCAATCACCAACTGTATGAAGTTTCACAAAGGAAAGTGATGCATTCTGCTCCGCAGATGGGGTAACCCTGGGCGTATGGACAGACTAGGAAATGAGAGGCTGGAGAGCAGGGCCGTGGAAAGGGACCTGGGAGTCTTGGTCTGTGGCAAGTTGAATATGATTCAGCAGTGCCCTGGCAGCCAGGAGGGCCACCCGTGTCCTGGGGTACATCAGGCCCAGCATCGCCAGCCGGGCAAGGGAGGGGATTGTCCCGCTCTGCACTGGGGCAGCCTCACCTCGAGTGCTGGGGGCGGGTCTGTGTGCCACAATATAAGGAGGATCTAAAGCTATTAGAGTGCCCAAAGGAGGGCAACAAAGATGGTGAAGAGCCTTGAGAGGAACCCTTATGAGGAGTGGCTGAGGTCACTTGGTCTGTTCACCCTGGAGGAGACTGAGGGGAGACCTCACAGCAGTTCTGCAGTTTCCTCATGAGGGGAAGCAAGAGAGGCAGACACTGATCTCTTCTCTGTGCTGACCAGTGACAGGACTCAAGAGAACAGCATGAAACTCTGTCAGGAGAGGTTTAGGTTTGATCTTAGGATAAGGTTGTTCACCCAGAGGGTGGCTGGGCACTGAACAGGCTCCCCAGGGCAGTGGTCACAGCACCAGCCTGACAGAGCTCAAGAAAGGTTTGGGCAATGTTCTCAGGCACATGAAGTGACTCTGGGGGTGTCCTGTGCAGCGCCCGGGGCTGGGCTTTGATGGTCCTTGTGGGTACTTTTGAACTCAGAATATTCTGTGATTCTTTGATTCAGAGTCAGGACTGAGATTATGCTGCTGCATGACTTTCATGCACATCTTGTAAAAGGATGAGGAAGGAACAGGACCTTTCCAACAACACACAACACCGGCCAGTGCTGGCCAATAAAGGGAGGTGATGGTGGGATTTCAAGGAGAAAAAACTACACACTAGGAAAATGTTTGTCAGACTTTCTAATACCTCCCTTTCCAAAAGAACAAGTAATTTGAGCAAAAGTTACAGGCAGTCAGAAATAGTTAAAAAAATCCCAAAAAATCTGCTGAAGGAATTACATGAAATGCTTGAGAAAGCACACTGACTTCTAAACATGAGTATTTGCCTAGGATTAGAAGTGCTTGGAGTAATTTGAAAACAATGTAACCAAATACTTTCATATATTACTAACTTATTATTCAATGTTTACATGAAAGGGGGAAAGAAAATGGGAATTACAGGGCTATTTACCAAACTTATCTGCAAACAATTAACAGTAAGACTTCCACATTATTAGCCATATAGTTAAGAAATGTAATTCCGTAATGAGGAACTACCTGGTTTAAATCTGTTCTAACAATCCTGCTGGTGAAAATGGTTGCCCATATATGTAATTATTTTTTTAAGTATAGAATTGAAGCTTACTTTCTCCATAATTTTGTCTTAACTATCTCAGTGAACTAAGTATTTTCCTGAGACAAAGATGACAGACAATTGCTTTTTAGACTATGACATATCTTCTCTATGGTCAACTTTTGCTTAACTTTTAGTTCTGAAAAAATAATTCTTGGATAGTTCTACTTTCATAGTTCTCTCTGTTTTAAAGCAGAAATGCAACCTCTAACTAAGCAGGAGTCAGTATGAGGCAGGAAGTTGGATCAGTTCTTTGTAAAACCTCTGAGTTTTTCTATTTGTAACTACTTGAATTAAAAATGGAATACAGATATAAAATAGTATGAATGCTTCATGCTGTAGTATAAAAGATTTATTACATAATCCATCTTCATATAAAATAGCACATAACATCAATACTTTGGCAACATTATTGTAATGATTTACAGTATAGGGAAGGCAAAAGACTGTGTCAAAAGCAACTATGGAAAGTCATCAAATTGGGCCTTACACAATGTTGACTAATCCAGCTCTGCTGATATTTCAAGATACTTGAGATACTGAAGTCTGTATAGAGATGTGAAGTGATACACTCCCATTCAGCACTATATTATTACTCAGTGACTAAGTAGAGTAAAAATAAAAAGATTTTAGTACTATCTCCTATTCATCAAAGTAAGTGGTAAGTAGCAAGAAAAATGAGCTTTTAGGACTGTTTCCACTTTGCCAATACTACCATCAGTGCTAAAGGCCTCTTTTTTACTCAAGACTTTTAACCAATCTGCAATTAACTTCCACTGGCAGACTCCCCAGAGCTACTGCTGTCTCCCAGCAATCCCTGTATTTGCCTCTGTCAACCCTTTTTCAAGGGAACAGATGAGTACTGATGTAATTAAAATCATAATCGAAAAATGTCCGTCTGCAGAGGCAACGATGGTACAAGAGAGACACACAGTAAGTTGTCAGCATCCCACAATCTAAAGGAAGAGCTCATAACCAGTATTTCATCCTTACTATTGGTCTGCATTTTACTTTATGACTACTACCTGAATTTTAAATGGAGAAAGAAGAATGGGAGGAGGAGCATGGGAGAGAATGGTGAGAGCATGTCTGGAGCAATGAGGGATTAAATGCTATGGAGAATGGCAGGGAAGAACGAGGAGCAGAAGGGAGAAGAAGTGGGTGAAAAAGAGGAAAGAGGAGAGGAGGAGGTAGGAGGAATGACAGAAGAATGGGAATAGTGTGGAGAAATGGTGTGACAATAGGAAAATAGGGAGAGAATGCAGAGAATGGGACTAAGAACGGGTAAGAAGAAGGGAAGGAGTTAGGAAGAGAGGGGGAAGGAGATGGGACAAAAGGGGAAGATGGTAGGATGCAAGGCATGAGGAAGGGGGCAAGAACCAGCAAAAAGGTAGGAAAGAGAGGGAAAAAAAGGGATAGGGATGAGGCAGGAGAAGGATAGAAGGGTGTAATGGGGCAGGATGGGAAGAATGAGGGGAATATGGAGGGGAGGATGGGGGAGGATGGAGGGGACCGGGGCAGAATGAGATAGGGCAAATGGAGGGGGGTGAATCAGGAGTCTTCACCTTTTACACTTCTGCCCTGCTTTTGCTCGCAACAAGTAATACTGCGTGGGCAACCACTGCTGTGCCCTGTGTGGGCAGTGACTTGCAAGCAAGTATGGTAAGGAGAGTTTTGCTTCCCTTTACTGCCAAGGACAGTGGCATGTGATGACCTGGCCTTCAATGACTCTGTTAGAAGGAGTAGCAATCAGAAAGTTTCAACTTAAGTTAAACACATTAGAAATTTTTTAAGGTCTGAAAGGAAATACAGAAATAAGCATGGTTCTTAAGTCCTTCTATCATCCCATGAATTACAGATCTCCTGTTTCTGTTATAAAAGTACTTGATGAAACAACATTAACAAAAGTTCAATTAAAAGATCAAAAAGCACAATAAACTTTTCATAGCTCAACAAAAATGCTTCTCTTACCAATTCATTTCTCCTCCACCAGGAAGAGAAAAATAAAAGCGGATTAATCTGATTTACAGAGTGAAAAACAACACTGAATGCACTTTTTGTCAGGGGCAGGGGGAAGGTCTCCAGCTGGTTCTCATCTATATGCCATGATTCTTCATTTAGTTTACACTATTAAACTAAAAAACTCAGCTTTAATCTTAACTATTACAGTATGCCTCAGAGTAGATTCTATCATGTAGCATCCTTGATATAGTTTCAGACTCTGGCAAAACATCACCCCTTAGACTGGTCGTGGCCATATGGGTAGTAAATGTATCCAACATTTTTTCATTGGCGCCTACGTTATTACGTCTTGTCACCAATGGTTTCTCGGGTTTTCAAGTAAATTGTTGCACATACTGTGGTTTGGAGCTGCTGAGATGAAGCCCTACATTTATCTGTATACAGCCAAATCCTTTTTTGGAACTTTCTTTCCTTCTAATGAACTAACATCTGTTGAAAAAAGAGAAACTCATGTTTCCAGAACACTGTACAGAAATGAGAAAAAACAAAACAGCAGGACACTGCCAAGAAGCTATTGTTGCCAAATTGTACATGATTTAAAAAAAAGCCTAGAAAATTATGGGTAGACAGAAGTGGGCATCATACCTGATCTGTCTTCATTTTGTGAATCACACCTTCTACATAATTCTGGGATGGTCTTGAGAGAAGTTACAGAATACTGTAAAAAAGGAAAAAAAAATGTATAGAGGCAATAATTAAAAAAGATAAAAGTAGGATTTTTGAGAGGTTCAAATGTCATGGACACTAACTAAATCTACAAACCAAGGGTACTTCTGGCAGTCTGATGGTCTTCTTAGGTTGCATGAGAAAAGCAGATGGCACCTGCTTTTGTTTCCCACCTTGAGGCATGCGAAACAGACTTTCAAAGCTAGAGCAAAGCACCTCCTCACCTCAGATTTCTCCTTCCTGCAGGTCACCATTATTCAAGGCACAAATACAATGCAACACAATGTGAGATAGATTGGAGATCAGAACGCATCCAGACTTCACCGTAAACCTCAAGGGTCTCACTTTGCCCACCTGGGCATCTGTTACGGGGATTGCACTGCAACAATCACCACACTTAAAAACTGGAATTCAAGCTGTCACAAACCAATACAAGTAAAAGAGATCCGGAATATTTGTGCTGTAGAGATCTGATTTCAAGAGGGGTGTGTGCACCCATATATATCAAATGACAGGCTCATTTCTCTAGCCTGGGCCTAATTAAAGCAAACTTGTATTATTATTTTGATGTGACAAAACACATAGGATATGAATCAGCATGTTATTCTCTGCATTAACCATTTAAAAATGGGAAAAAACCACCACAAGTGCCACAGGTATTCTACTAAACAGAATTTTTATCTTTATAAACTTGTGGAATACCTTTGGAAAGACACAAGATTCAGTGTTATAAAACCATACATTCTGACATGCAGTTGCTTTTATATCAGTCTTCCTTAATCCAATGCTTAAATGTTACAGGAATCTCCACTTAAAGAAATGAAAATCATTATGTCTGTGAAAGAAATATCAATTACTTTGCTTATACAAAGAAGACCCTATTAAAAACAGTATTTTGGAAACTAAAACAGAAAAAAAGGATTTAGGATTAGCACAACTGAAATTTTTCTAAAAATACATAAACACCATATGTTTTGAAAGAAACATATTTTTAGTTGGTGTGCTATTGACCAATGAAGGAAAACAACTACATATAAAACCATATGAACTTTCCACACAAAAAAGAAACAGTGATACGTTGTTCTGGTTTTTGCTGACAGTTTGTCATTCAGTGTTTGACGTGTTTCTAAAGCACAGCTGGCCATCTCCTTCAAAATAATCTAAATTCAAGCTCATGTGACCAATTGCAGAGTAATTTACTTTTCTGGTGCAAGTTAAAGACTGTTACTCAAATGACTGTAGTTACTTCATTAAGCCTAGAAAACCTCCCAGGCCTTACTTTTTTCCTTGCCGACCTAATTCAGGGATATATTGAAAAACCTCAATCACAAGAAGAAACCCTCATAAGTATTCCCAGGATCAACACTGAACTTATTAGTTAAAATGTGCAGCAGCACTCCCGAACTACCCAGTGATTCCAATCCCCCTTAAACAAGGGGCTGTCTATAAGGCTTTGATGCCTTCAGGATGTGACAGCCTAATGCAAAAAAGAACAGAGCAGAGACAGGGAGAAGGATGCTACAAAAGACAAATTAATACAACTTAAACACAGACATGGACAAACACCATGTGCTGTGCTTCACTTTATTGTTTAATAAAGCCTGAGCTGTTAAGCTATACATCTGCTATTTCAGCACAAAGACTTAGAATGCAATGTTGAACTGGTGTAGTAAGATTCTTAAAAGAATCCAAGGAGCATGTCTCTAAGGAATATGGTAGCTTTGTAAGACCAGCTGTTGCAGTTTAAACTATTACACAGTTTGTAATTCAATTAGAAGGAGGCCTTTTGTATTCTATTGCTATGTGCTTTGTCAGGCAACTTCAAAAACAGAAAGCCATCTTTCTTTTTGTCTTTTTCCTGTTCTTTCTTGGAAGAACAGATTTTTTTCTGTTTCAACATTGCTTTAAAATGTATGCAGTTACCTCATCCCACCGCCAAAAATCTATTAAATGTTTATAAATCTGTTATGCATTTTAATAATATCGGTTTGATTTCATTAAAAGATTTCCTCTCACTTACCTCTATCCTCAGAAAGATTCCTGCAAACTTACATTTCTGCCTTCTGTATTTTGTGCTAAAATTTAAAGAACCAGCTTTTGGTCCAGGAAACAACTAAAATTACTTTTTCAAGTGGACCTGTCCCAGCCATACAAACAATCCATTCCCAGCTCTTCCCACTAGAACCAATTTATCACATATTCTAGCTCCAGTTCTAATCATCAGCAATATTTTCTAGCTTTTCTTCAACCATAAATTTGAAGGTTACACAGGACATCAAAAGAGGATGAGATTGCAACCTTTCCCTGGAACAGAATTTTAGACTTAAAGCTTATCCAACAGCATTTAAAATTAATTACCTCCAACTCTTCATTCAATAATTTCAATTTTTTTTTGCATACAAAATTAACACCACTTCTCACATTTCACCAGTGGAGTAACCAATCAGCCAGAGTTGGGGGCCATGCCCAAAGGCATAACTGACAATGTAAGAGCTGAGCAAATCATGTCACTTCGTTAGTCAATGCTTACTGGGATCTTTGGTATTTAATTAAAGACCGTCGTGGTTGATGGTGACATTCAGTAACAAACTAAAGGCTTGTTCCCAAGATAATACATATAATGGAATTTTTGATTACTGTTTGAGGTTGGGGTTCTTTTTCTGCATTTATTGCCTATGTCCAACCAGAAATAGTGAATTCTAATAAACCCCTAAAGAACTTTGTAAAATGGAAGAGCAGTATCAACAGCAAACAAGACAAGAAGCATTCCATGCAAATGCAAGATATTTCCAGCTCTTTCCAACAGGCACTGCTAATTCAGGGAAAAACAGGACTTCCGTCATAATACAATACATTTGTTCATTATGTAACACTGCACTACAGAATCTGAATTAATGCCAATGTTAACCTTTTAAATTTCACATGGTTTTCAAATTTTAATGGAATGAGTTTTAAACAAAACACATGAGAAAAAGTATCTTTAATAGGGCTGTTCTGCTCTGTGCCACTTGTCCACCACTTGCAGATGCACTTGTGTCCAAGAAGTATCAGAAAGAAGAAATAACTGATCATGAATAATAGCACAGAAATATATACAAAATAGTAAAAAACCAAGTAAATTAAAAACAAAAGTTACTTTTCAGTGTTCTGTTGTACGCAAAATGGAGTCAAAGTGCAAAGCTGTAGGCACAGTGTGGCTCTCAGACCACATCATCATAACCATGACACCCCCAAAAGCATGAAGGACCATGTCCAACTCCTACTGTTTGCCGTATCAGAACTCAAATCATTTACCGCCACTGGATCAAGACACCAATGACTTTGTCCTGCTCTTAAATTCACAGATCTTTGTTTTCATTTTGTTACTGAAAACAGGCACCTCTACCTTCCTACAGCAAATTTTTTTCCAAGTGTTTCCAAGTAAACAGTTTAGCAGTCTCATTTCAGTTTATTTGCTTTAGTGGAAAACAAAATGTTTAATTGATAATAAAAACCTACTAAATTACTAAGTTTACAATACATTTTCTTAATCATTTATTAACTGTGCAATGCCACCATCTTTCTGAGACATTTATTTGGGAGTAGCAAGCTGTATTGAGAAAAAGTAAAGGAACAATACTTGGCCTGATGTTGCAGCAAGATTTTTCTCAATAGTAGTGTCAATTTAAGCAGCTTCCAAACAAAAAACAGAGAAGGAAAGAGATCATATTGGTACTGTGCATGTAGGAAATATCACCTCCCCAAAATAAATGTCTTTCTTACAGCTGTGATGAGTATTTTTGGAGCACTGGGTAATTTGTGCTATGTGTTGTTGATCGCATCTTATGAAGACACTTGATATGTTATTCTTCCTTTTAGCTTCAAAGGGGACACTGTTAGAGGTACAAAATGAGGTTATCTTGTATTATTTCTGTAAACCAAAAAATAAAATAGTTGCAATTTGCTCAATTTGGCAGTGCAATAGAAATCCTGCATTTCAATCAAAGCGTTAGGAAACCTTCAGGTAACCATACCAACAGCATAAAACTTCAGAGCAGGAATAAATTTATAGTGAAAATCAGGAGAAATGTGAAAAAGGTGAAAGCGTAAAAACACATTTGATAATTTGTCTATCATTTAATGAAACTTAAAGGACTTTTTTTTCCCTTTCCTGTCTGGGAGAAGTTATTCATGATAAAATAAATGAAAATATTCAGCTGGGTTGCTTAATGTCACTGCAGCCAGAATATTATTTTTGTTTAATGTAAACAAGAGCCCCAGAAACCTATTCTGCTGTCTGAACTACAGACAAATAGACTATACCATTTAGATCTGGAATGGAACCATCTTAGATTATAAAATAAGCATCATATTTGCATTCCAGAGCCCTAATGGAGTTGGTAGATGTAGCTGCTATGCCACCCCCAATAATATTTCAGAAGTCATAGCAGTCAGTCTCCAATGACTGGACAAAAGAGAATATCACATTCATTTTTAACAAGGATAAAAAGAAGAGCCTCAGGAACTACCAGCAGGTCAGCCATGCGCTGGTGTCCAGTAAGAGCATGGAACAGATCCTCCTGGAAGCTATGCTGAAACATACGGATGGCAGAGAGGTGATTAGAGATATCCAGCATGGGTTCACAAAGGGAAAATTGTGCCTAAGATAGTGGCCTCCTACAATGGACTGACAAGACCTACAGATGTCATCTGCCTCAGCTTCTGTAAGGCCTATGGCACACTGTATCCAAGTGCAACCTCCTCGCCCCTAATTTGGAGAGATATGGGTTTGATGGATAGACGGACAAGGAACTGGCCATGTCCATCGAGTTACAACCAACAGCTCAGTTTCCAAGTGAAACTCAATAGTGAGTGGTGTCCCTCAAGGATGCATACTGCAACCAATAGTATTTAATATCTCTGTCAAGGACATCGACGATGGGATTGCGTGCAAGCTTAGCAAGTTTTCATATGATACCAAGCTGAGTGGTGTAGTTGATTTGCTGGAGGGATGGAATGCCATCCCTTGAGAAGGGTTGTGGTGTGAGCCCATGTGAACCTCATAAAGTTCAACAAGGTCTGTCCATGTGTCAGAGCAATGCCCAGTATCCATACAGACTTGGGTACTAAGAGCAGCCCTGCAGAGAAGAACTTGGCATACTGGAGGATGAACAATTTGTCATAAACTGGCAATGCTCACTTGCAGACCAGAAAACCAGTTGTATCCTGCCGCACAAGAAGTCTGGCCAGCAGAGTTTGGGAGGTGATCCTCCCCCTGGACTTCATTCTTGGGAGAGTCTACCTGGAGTACTGCCTCCAGCTCAGGAGTCCCTGGGACAAAAAAGACATGGACCTGTTCAGTGGTCCAGAAGAAGACCATGAAAACAGTCAGGGGGCTGGAACACCTCTGCTGTGAAGTAAGACTGAGACAGCTGGGGCTCTTCATCTTGGAGAACAGGATGCTGCAGGGAGACTTTCTTGTGGCCTTCCAGTATGTTGGGGAAGATGAAACAGGAAAATCTTATAAATATGACTGCTTGGATTTTGAGAATATGAAACCTGTAAGTGAAGTAGAACTAAAAGCACAATTTGATGTCTAAGATGCCAAGACCTAGTTACTGAACAACTAGGAAACCATAGCATGGCCAGCCAAAGATCTCCTCCTCTTGATTAAACAATGCCCCTCTCCCCTTATCAATGATCAAAGGTCACCTAGTATGATAATGTAAGGATTCTTACTGGCTGTATGTAAATGCTTTAAGATTTGCATCATGTACTAAGATTGGTTAGTGTAAATTAGAATGTTCAGGAGGGAAAGATTCAAGAGTTGAGGAGCCTGGTGGGCTCGCTCTCTTACACGCTTCCCCTCCTGCACGCTTACTCTCTTGCACACGTGCTCTCCTGCCCTCTCTCTCTCTTGCTCTCTCCTGGGGCTGCGAAGAGTTGCTCCTTGCAGCTCTCTGCAGCTCCCCGTTTTTCACCCACGCCCTGAGCAATAAACCACATGCTCCAAGACCAGCCGTGACTCTAGAGACCTCTCGTCCCCATCCGTCTCTTCACCGCACAGACTGTCCGAGCAGCGTTCTTACACCAGTATACAAAGAAGGCTTATAAGAAAAATAGAGAAAGACTGTTTTCCAGTGACAGCACAAGGGGCAAATGAAAGAACATCAATTTAGATTGAATACAACAAAGACATTTTTTACAATGGGGGTAGTGAGACACTGCAACAGGCTGCCCAGAGAAGTTGTGGATGCCCACCATACATGACTGTATTTGGTTCATGTGGCAAACTAAGAGCGGGGGCTGCTCCCATGTAGGATCGGCCACTGGCAAAGGCTGAGCCCATCAGAGATATTGGTAGCACCTCTGGGAAAACAGATTTAAGAAAGGGTAAAAAAACCTGCATAACAGCAGCTGGAAGAGAGGAATAAAAAAATGTGAGACCATGGTCAGTGAAGAAGTAGGGGAAGGCAGTGTTCCAGGTGCTGGAGCAGAGATACCCTTGAAGTCACAGGAGAACACTATGGTAGAGCAGATACCCAGCCTTCAGCCCACAGAGGACCTCACACAGGAGTGTGTGGGATGTGCCCTGAAGAAACCTGCAGCCCGTGGAAAGACAGTGCTGGAGCAGGCTCCTGCCAGGAACTAATGCCTGTAGAGAGGAGACCACATAGGAGCAGATTTTGTGTCAGGAATTGTGCCCTTGTGTGAGACCCATGCCAGAGCAGTCTGCTCCTGAAGGATTGTATCTCATGGAAAGGATGCATGCTGGTGCAGTCCATGAAGAACTGCAGCCTATGGGAAGGACTCACACTGGAGAAGTTCACAGAGGACTGTCTGCAGTGGGTGGGACCCCACGCTGGTACAGGCATGAAGAGGATGAGGGGGAGGGAACAGCAGAGACACTATGTGACAACCTGAATGCAAACCTCATCCTCCCCTATCCCCCTGCACTTATCGAGGCAGCAAGGCAAAGAACTCAGGAGTGAAGCTGAGACTGCGAAGAGGAAGGGG
This sequence comes from Edolisoma coerulescens, assembly GCA_013397115.1. Lineage (NCBI taxonomy): Eukaryota > Metazoa > Chordata > Aves > Passeriformes > Campephagidae > Edolisoma > Edolisoma coerulescens. The sequence goes on from VWZW01002017.1 coordinate 305,861, forward strand.
TGGGGAAAAAGTGCTTTTAGATTTGTCCTTGTTTCTCATTATCCTGTGCTGTTTGATTGGCAATAAATTAATATTGCCAAGAGGAGTCTATTTGCCCATGACAGTAATTGATGAGTGGTGTCCCCCTCCTTAAAGCACAAGCTTTAAAGTGGAGTGGGAGTGACAGACTGGCTTGGTGGCCACCTGGTGACCACACAATGTCAACCCATCACAATGAGCCTTGGAGCAACCTGATCTAGTGGAAGGTGTCCCTACCTATGACAGGGAGATTGGAACTGAATGACCTTTGAAGGTCCCTTCCAACCAAAACCATTCTATGATTCTGTGATAAAGGAGAAATGTACAGTTTCTTTTTTTCATTAACAAATGCAACATAAAAAAAGCCAACAAAGGAAAACAAAACAAAAACCCAAACAAACTCCCTGCCCCCCCTTTCCCTTACTTACATATGTATTTGCCTTTTAAAACAAATTCCTGTCTTCCTGTCTATCTTTTTCACTATCACATTTTGGTCAGTTTTGCTGAAATGGACTACAAGGATCTGGACTACAAACAGTGGCTTTCCAACTGAGGTACATTTGTAAGTGCATCATTTTAACAGCCTTCTTGCTGCCTTTATTATTAGTTACTTTTCTGCACTGGATTAGAACCAGAGGGCTAACAGGAATAATATAATTTGCTAATACAGATGCTATGCAGCTGCTCTTACCAAAGCAGGCTAATGATATAATGTGAAGGTCAGGTATTTCTGAACTGTGTATGATGAGATATGAGTAGAGCACTAGAGTAACCATGAATTCTCTTGTTCATCTGGCAACAAATCCTTTGTCCTCTTACCTGCTAAAGCAGGGAGTAAAACTGCTACCTCAATCATTTGTGATGTTTTTTTATTCAGTGTTCAGCATCCACTGAAAGTACAGGCTATTGGAGCAGGCAGCCTGAGCTGTTTAGCAGAAAAGTGAGTAACCTAACCCACCAGTATGCAGCAACAGCCACAGTGGGAGGGACATGGAAAGGTTACATCTATTATGTTTTACAGTTTTACAAAACTGAGTATAGAAACAGATATCAGGACATAATCTAGCACATAACAGTAATAAAAAGAAAGTTGCCCATTATAAGGTATTCACTCAAGATTGGCTCATTGTCTTGTAATATTTTGGGCATTTGCCATATTCTGCTTTAATAAAAATTCAACAGTACAATAGATAGAAAAAAAAATTCCTCTTCAAAAGGAATTTGTCAGTGAATAAAGCATCTGGAATGTTTTAAAATGAATCAAAAGTCCCAAATGCTAACGGGAAAACGAGGCCCTTAGTAAAAAAAAAAAAAAACTTAAACTATAAAACTATGAAACATGTGGAAAGAGATGGTGGCATACCTTCATCTGAAAATTGAATTAATAAATTCTCTTACAGGAGATTTAATTTATGTAGTCAAGTATATTTTTTATTGAACATTAAACATGTGAACAACTCTGTTGCACAAAAAGCAGAAACACTGGCAGTAGGAATAGTACTATGAATAATAGAGAAATACATGGTATCAGTGCCTCCTATAAGAACACAAACAACGTAGACAGTAACACAGTAACACAGGATTTTTGCTTGCAATTATGGCTGCAGTTGTTTTATTTGTGACACTAAGGATCACTGCTGCCTACAAATCCCTGGAAGTCTTTCTATCTCCTGTACTCTACCACATCACACCTATTCATAAATACTGCTGTACTGGGAAATGGCTGCTGGTGAAAAGGGCAGAGGTGAGAGAAGCAGGTTTTTTACACTGAAATACATTCAATTAAAGGTAAACTTAAAATTTTGGCATCTAAGGCTAGCTCTACAGCACATATAGTTCATTCAGGACAATACAGGAGAGAAGCAATTCAGAAATGAAACTAATTTATTAATTTGATTTGCAAGTAATTTTTACTACCTGAAGGAGAGAAATCAAGTTTTCATTTCAAGCTTATTAGAGAGATTTCCTTTACAAAGCATCTGATTTTTATTCTAGATTCAACCTATCTAAACATTCCTTTATATGAAGTAAAAAGAAGTGTGGCTTCTAACAACAGTGTTGCTTTTTACATCAGGACTGAGATATCTAAGGTTGTATCAACTTGAACAAGTAAAATAAGGCTTGTACTTACCGATATATCATCACTAAAATCTATTTCATCCAAATCAAGGTATTCAGGGGCTTCCATTATTCTTCTATGGACATTTTGGGTGAGTCAGCACATCAGTAAAGACCTAATTAAGAGAACAGAAATGGATTGTCTTTACAGAGTCAAAGCCACACAGAAGTGATTTCATATAGCTGCTAGATTACTGAAACATTTAACTTGGAGAGTAAAGTCTTCCATAACTTAATTCTAGAAGCTAAATATGATTTGCCACCTCTACTCCACATATTGTGAAGAAGACATTTCAATTTTTTGGAAGAACAGGTAAGTGCTACTTGAAGTAAAAGTCAAAAATACTTGATTCAGCATCACTCAGTCCCTCCAGAAATTCAATACAGGTATAAAGACTTAAGCTGTTGAACACCCTCATGACCTTGCAACTGCATCTGTGTTAATGATGTGCGGTGTCTTAAGGATGAGACATTTACTCACAGCAACTCCTGTTATCGTAGTTTTCCTCTGCCCAAGATGGCAGAAAAGAACTGAGAATCCTGCTGTGCACAGACAGCAAAATCCTATCACACCTTATCTCTGCTTACAAGCAGTCTAACACACAATGCAGCCAGTGCTTCACAGATTAATGGTTTACCACCCCTCAGGCTGTGAGCGCACATCCCCCAGAACAAAAACAAATGCAATGCCAGAATTATATCACGTGCACTAATTATCAGGGGCATTAACCATTTTCTTACAGCAAGACAAAAAGAAGAACAAATTCTCTTGAAAAGCAAGAAATTTGGCTGGAAAAGTCAATATTAGATCTGAATAAATTGAAGCTTCAACAACCAAAAGATCAAAGAAAATAAACCCCTCATTTTCAATACTAACTAGAATGAAGGTGTCTGTTATCATTACAGATAAGTGCAACAGAAGTAAAAGTGGAAAAGGAAGGTATTTTAAAGGAAGCTGAACAATGAAAGTGCAATGCATTTTTAAATAATGTGAGGCATTACATAAGGATTAAGTATTATTATAGAAGAACATTAAATCCTCCAGTACATGTACATAACAAAAGAAAATACCTTAAGGAAAAAAAAAAATAACACAAACCCAATTTATTCACATGACAACTACCAAGAAATATGTATACGAATAATGAAATCAGCTGTGTAGGCCTAAATTAAATCACTGTGTGAAATATTCACATGCATTTAAAAATGTCCTATGATACAGGGTTTGAAAAAAACTCTTCTCTGCAAGTGTCACTGGCAAATGAAACTTTAGTAATTAATCTCCCTAATAACACACTATCCAAGCACAAAGCTGACCTTAACACACCTGTTCTTGAGAAGCTATTAGAAAGAGAACCAGTAGGCAAAATTCCAGTATTATGCTAAAATAGCTGGAAAGCAAATTTTTGTTTCTCACTGAGTTACTGAAGCACTATCAGCATCATTTTCTCATTAAGTGAATGTTCTGGTTTTGGCTGGGACGGAGTTCATTTTCTTTACAGTAGATACTGTGGGGCTGGGATTGGGATTTGTACTGGAAATAGAGTTGATAACTCAGGGATGCTTTCATTACTGCTGTGCAGGGCTTACACAGAGCCAAGGACTTTTCTGCTCCTTACCCCTCCCCCTGTGAGCAGGCTGGGGGTGCTAAAGGAGTTGGGACAGCCAGGACAGGTGATCCCAACTGACTCAATGAGATATTCCACAGCAGATGACATCATGATCTGCATATAAAGCTGGAGTAAGGTAAAAGCGGAATGTTTGGAGTGATGGAGTTTGTGTCTTCCCAGGTCAGCGTTACGCATGATGGAGCCCTGCTCTCCTGGAGATGGCCAAACACCTGCCTGCCCATGTGAAATGGTGAATTAATTCCTTGCTTTGCTCTGCTTGCATGCACAGCTTTTGCTTTCCCTACTAAACTGTCTCAACCCAAGCGTTTTCTCACTTCTATTCTCCAAGCAGCTGTGCGGTGACGCTGGAGGACAGCAGCATGTAAGAACAACCTCGGCTACCTATAATTTGCTCTCACTGTGACTGTTAGACTTGAGTGAAGCAGTAGGAAAAGAGAAGGCTATAGAAAGGTAAAATTGGAAGTGTCTCTATTGTGAAACTCATCAGAAGCTTTTTATTTTGCACATTCCCAAATGCTACGTTTATTCTCAGAGGGAACCACTAAAATCAGACAAAAGCCTGACAATGAAAGGAAACAGCTGTTGTGCAAAGGTATGACACATTCAAGTCTACAAATTTCTGCATTACAGATTTTCCTTAACAGAAACATAACATTTCAGTATATTTTTAAAAGATTTATGTATTTGGGAGACATTACAGCTTACTTGTGACAAAGTGCACTACCAATGTATTGCAGTGATCGGCAAGGCAAGGTTTTGGTAGTGGGAGAGTTATGGGGTTGGCTTCTGAGAGAAAATGCTAGAAGTTTCTGCTGTGTCTGATGGAGCCAGTGCCAGATGACTCCAAGACAGACCCATCACTGACCAGAGCTGAGCCCCTCAGTGATGGTGGTTGCATCTCTGGGATAAGAGATTTAGGAAAGGGAAAAATTTACTGTGCAACAGCAGCCAGGAGAGAGGAGTGAGAATATGTGAGAGCAACAGCCCTGCAGACACTAAGGTCAGTGAAGGAGGGGGACAAAGTGCTCCAGGTGCTAGAGCTGGGATTCCCCTGCAGCCCATGGTGAAAAGCATGGTGAGGCAGCTGTGTCCCTGCAGCCCATGGAGGTCCATGGGGGAGCCCGTGGGGGACCCCAAGTCAGAGCAGTTGGATGCTCAGAGGAGGCTGTGATCCCATGGAAAGTCCATGCTGGAGCAGGCTCCTTGCAGGACCTGTGAGCCTGTGGAGAATGGAGACCATGCAGAAGCAGTTTGCAGGCAGGACTTGTGACCTCCCTCCAGAGAAGTAGAGACTGGCTGTCAGCCTATCACTGTGACTATTGACACCAGCTCAAACCAAATTACTGTCAGTTTTTGAAGTAAGACAAATGCTGACTGTATATGCCAGCCACCAGAGGGTGGTTGGGCACTGGAACAAGTTTCCCAGGGAACTGGTTCAGCACCAAGCCTGACAGAGTTCAAGGTTTGTTTGGACAATGAGCTCTGACACATGGTGTGANTGTGACTCTTGGGGCTTTCTGTGAAGGGCCAGAAGCTGGATTCGATGATCCTTGTGGTCCCCTTCAAACTCAGAATATTTTTGTATGATTGTATGATTCAGTATGTACTATCTGACACAAATTAAAGGTCTGTGTTACTACATAAGGTGATAAATACATGAAGTAGGAATGAGCACTAAAATCTAAGTTTAAAGGTTAAAAACATATATGGACCATATAACATACAAATAGTCTGAAAACAAACCAAAGCTTCAATGAGTTTCAGTTTTTCACTAGAATTAAATGGATTAAAAGCTGCCCACCCACTATATTTAAAAATCTACAGAAGAGAAAAATAAAGCTACTTTAAACATGTCATGTAAGGAAGAATCAAGAAGTGACCCAGAGGTTTTTTTTTTTCAACTAAAAATGAAATTAGTCAGTTGCAATTGAATTATAAATTTTTTTTAAATAAAACTTTGAAATACTTTTTAAAAGGTAAAATTAAATAATTCACTTAATAAAATTATTCAGTTAATAAAAACTCCAGTAAAAAAAACTCCATACCTTTAGTAAAAGAACTGTTATTCCTGGTTATGACATATCTCAAGATTTTAGAACAGAAAGATCTCAGCCTTTCAAACTTATTTTTTCACTCTAAATTGGAAGAAGCCATTGAAGCAAAAAAAAATTTGCTGTATCCATGCACAGCTGACAAAAAGACTTCATTCCACCTAGTGATGCACAAAACCCATGAAGTCAGCCCACAGTCCTGCATCATTACTTCCCCAAAATGTTATCTTCTGTCTTTTCAGAACTTAAAGACTATGAAACACACAAAGGCTGAAGAGAAAGTCAATAACCAAAACAAAGACATTTTCTCTATGGAAAACTTTCTGAAAATAGAGTTGAGTTATATGAAAAGAAAGGGCAAGAGATTAATGTATTCTCTTTGCTACAAGATTTTAATTTTCTTCTTGATAAAGTAAAACTGGACAGCACCTCAAGACAATTACTAAGACTAAATAAGATTTCTCATGACTATACTTGGAGATTTACACAAAAGGTGTACTTTTTGGATACAATTTAACACAGTAGAACTCCGCCATGCATAACACAAACCATATGGTAAGGGTAGTACTCAGAGCTGTGACTATTTTGAGAGCTTTGTGATGGCTGAATCCAGCACACCACCAGAAGCACAAACAATCTGAATAGGATTCACAGGAAGATCATAAGCACAAGTGGTCAAATTCAAGGTAGAAATAATTGCAACCAAAATTGCAACTGCCAGCAGCAGCTGACATGAGATGAATAATATGTTTCCAGCACCAACATCAAAGCAATACAGATGACAGTCTCTAGCTTGTCAGCAGAAATGTCTGACATTTAACCTATAAATGCTCCTAACTGTATTTTGGAACTAGTAATTTAATATTCCACAAAATTTTAACCCCAAAAAGGGCATTTCCTGTCTGGCAATTTGACTTGCAGAGAGACATATGCACACACATGTATGTCTTATACAGGTTAAAGAAATCTGGTCGGCTCTCAGAATTCACAACCAAAAGAAGAAAACCACATAAACATCATCCATAAGTACTCGGGGAAAAAATTTGGCTTTTTACAATTTTGTGAACCAGTTCACCAGGAGAAATCAAGCTAAAAATTACTACATAGAAATGGGGTAATAGTAGTATTATCGGTCCAATATTGCATACGTTGCATTGCAACAGATAGTAGTATTTGAAACCAAACTCATCCTTCTCCTTTTCAAACATGAGATACAACCACTGTTTTTTCCAAAACAGATTTCCTCTGCTGTTTTCATTCTCAGCTAAAACTAGACACATGAGCCCAAATCCAGTTGTTAACATTCAATAAAATCAGATGAATGAAGGAAAAAAGGGACAAAAAGAGCAACTTCCAGAATAATGCTAATATTACTAATAATAGTAGCAATGAAGTATTAGATCCAGGGAACAAATCCATCAACTTCTGCAAACACCAAAACCCACTCTGGATTGACAGCACATATTACCAACAGAGGTAATGCCTACAATTGTCAACAGATTTAGTTTCTAAGGTAGATCAAGGCTTGGATTTATCTCTCCACACAGTCTCAAACAGCCACACCATCAGGAATCCCTAGGGGCCAGTGTGCCCTTTGAGGATGAAATAGATGCTGCAGGAACAGCAGGAATGCTTTAAGAGTCAGGTCAGCTGTATCACGTAACCCATACTAGTGCTCATAGGCAAGAACAAGGCCATTCAGGTGAGCATTTGCTGTCAGGCAATTAACTGAGTAAATGAGGAGGCAGGAGATATGCAACCATCAGGTTCAGGTTGTCGTTCTGATTGATCAACACAAAACCGTAGAACAAACCAGCGTAACTGATTTGTAGTGATGCCTTTGCCACAAGGCTGTAGTGAATTCAGTAGCTTCGAAAGGAAACTGATCCAGTATCTCAGACAAAAGCAGTCTCAGAGTAGCATGCGAAAGACTAAATCCAAGAAGGAGCACAGGGAAAATGTCGTTAATTGAGCAAAATAAAACAAGTAATTGAAAATGCATAATTTTAATTATTTATGGATACATAAAACCCAAGAACAAATAACAATAAAAGATCTGCTGTCAATTAAATCTTTATTTCAGTTGTAACTCAAAGAAATCCTGCTAAATGCCACATGGGATTTTATTTTCCACATGTCAGAACTACTTTAACAAAATATTTGGGGAATTACTTAAACATTCAATCAAATATAAAGTGAATCAGATGTAAAAGACTTCTAAGTTTCCTTTAGCACAGCTAATATTAAAGATTTAGGCTTTAAATGCCAGAATGCCATGATAGTTGCTTTTTAATTAGGGGATAAGGTTACATTTTTCAATTATAGGTCTAAGATAACAAAATAAACATATGGTCCTTTCCTAAGCATCAGGAGCTATAGTAGCTCAAGATGAACAAGATCTGTGGGCAGAAATGAAAGACTTTACATCTTCAATTTAAGCACACAGTATGTGTTTCAACTAATGCTTGAAATCTGGTAAGCATCTGAATTTTATTCCCTACCATTAAGAAATACCAAGATCATAACCCCAAAATTCTTCACTTTCAAACAAATAGAACTGTGTAACATTACGTTAAATCCATTCAGCATGCAATGCAAAGCCCAGCACCCAATTAAAATCTACTGTCGAGGAAGGCATGTCAGCACTAGGAAACGCCTAAAACTGAATTCAGTTCCTCCATCCTCATATCCTACTGTAACACCTAAGTTCTACCAAAAAGTAATTTGGCCTTCCACCTCTATTTAATATGCAATGTGTGGAAAGCACTACAGTACGCCCAGGAGCACTGCCGTAACTGGGGGATGTGAGAACTGGACTGCTGAGAGAAGGCAAGAAAGCTTAGTTGCTGGGTCCTAGCAGAGGTACTCTGGGCTAACGCTACCACCTCTCTAGCTCTCCCACCACTTCTTATGCTCCCTGGTGCCTGGCTGTGTGTTGTCTCCTACTAAAGATTACATGATCTTCGAGTCAGGGATTGCATGGTCACTCTACATTTGTCTGGCTTTTTGTACAGCTGGCATCCTTGTCTATTAACAGAGCTTTGTGGCGCAAGAGTAATTCAATTAAATATAAACACAATGCAAATACACTACAGCAGGCCCTGGAAGAGGACACATTCGAAGCTTTGTAGAAGATCCCCAGGACAACATCTTTATTCACCAAATACAGATAGTGCCTTTGCAGGTGATAAATGCAGAAGTCAAGGAGAAAGCATCAGAGAAAGCATACGGTTTCATTAGAATAGAATAGAATAGTTCAGTTGGAAGGGACCTACCACGATCATCTAGGTACGAGTAATAGTTTAACACTATACACATATACACTCTTAGAAGACCCCAGCTTACAACTCATATTTATATTATCTTCATTATCTCTAAGGGGGGACTTACTTGGATATAAGCAATAAATTTTTAAGCAACATGATTTCAGGAATATAAAGAGTGACAATGAAGCTCAAATGGAGGTTTATTTGCTTTTCAAGCTTAAACTTTAACTTCATGCATAAATAAAATGGCAACACGATAGATGGTTAGACTGTGTTGATATTTTTAAGTCATATAAGGGTTTGTGATAATATAATGTACTCTGAACTGCATTGTGCAACCAATTTTTGTTACCCTCTAGATCTCCCTAAGTGTTTTTTCTAATTATGTGGTGTAACATTTTTTCTATAACTTGTCATTGAAATTACCTATCAAGTCAGATCTTAAGTATAAAAATATAAAGGGAAGGCTCAATAGGAACAGTAGGAGATATTAAAGAGTTAAGATGAATTTTAAATAATAATTTATTAAAAAAAAGGAAATAAGTTAGAGTGAAGCTGAAAAATTAAGTGATTTATTTCAGTGAAGGAATGTAGTCTGCAACCAGGATTACCTAATCCCTTATTGCATTTATTCAGAAATACTCCTGAGTTTAAAAGTTCACAGCAGCAATTCATAATAGTATGATACTTCTAAAGCAAGTAAAAACAAAAGCACTGCTTTTAATCACCACTCAAGTACTATCAATGCACAAGCTACACTGATAGCACAGGAAGACAGAACTCAGCAAAGCACAACAATTTTTAAAGACCAAAAGATGCTGTCTGTAAAATTTTACTTCAGAAAAACTGCATTCCAGACATGTGGAAACAATCCACCTACAGCCCTGAATAGTCACAAATACTGAACCCAGTTCTGTTCCTAAGGAAGCCAGTGTACATACAGGACTGGTGTAAGATAAGAACAAATGTATTTATTCCTGGCCAAACATAACTGAACTTCTCCTAGTCATATACCCAGACCTCGAGAACATGTGCTCATCCATGCTGGTTGCATATAAAGGGCGGGACTGTCCCGCTCTGCTCTGCACTGGGGCGACCTCACCTTGAGGCCTGTGTGAAGTTTTGGGCACCACAATATAAGAAGGACCTAAAGCTATTAGAAAGTTTCCGGAGGAGAGGTATGAAGATGGTGAAGGGCCTTGAGAGGAACCCATATGAGGTGCAGTCAGTTTGGTCTGTTCACCCTGGAGGAGACTGAGGGGAGACCTCACTGTAGTTCTGCAGTTTCCTCGTGCAGAGAAGCAGAGAGGCAGACACTGATCTCTTCTCTGTGCTGACCAGTGACAGGACTCAAGGGAATGGCATGGAACTCTGTCACAGGAGGTTTAGGTTTGATCTTAGGATAAGGTTGTTCACCCAGAGGGTGGCTGGGCACTGAACAGGCTCCCCAGGGNTCTTTATCATCACCCACTGGAAAGATCAACTCACCCAAACCTGCCAGAGCTCAAGGAACATTTGGACAACGCTCTCAGGCACATGGTAGGATTCTTGGGGCTGTCCTGTGGAGGGCCTGGAGCTGGACTTTGATGATTCTTGTGTTTATCTACTGATTCGGGATTTTCTACACTTCTATGATTCTATGATTCAATCCTGTGGAGTCTTAAGGGAGATGCACAAACTATGTGCACAATTTCTGCAGCCCAGAAAGCCAAACATGTCCAAACCAAAAGAAGCATGACCACCAGGTCAAGGGAGGGGATTCTGCCCCTCTACTCTGCTCTCATGAGATTTCAGCTCGAGTACTGTGGCCAGTTTTGGGGTCCTTAGCACAGGAAAGGACCTGTTGGAGTGGGTCCACAGAAGGACCACAAAAATAACCAGAGGGAGGGAACACCTTTCCTAGGAAGAAAGGCCAAAAGAGTCAGGGATGTTCAGTCTGAAGAAAAGAAGGGTCCAAGGAGACCTTACTGAGGCTTTTCAATACTTCAAAGAGGGCTTACAAGAAATATGGGGACAGATTTTTAGTAGGGACTGTAGTGATAGAACAAAATGTAATATTTAGTTAGTTTAAACTAGACATAAGGAATATTTTTTTTTTGCAATGTGGGTGGTGAAACACTGGAACAAGTTGACAACTTGTCATCTGTCAATTATCCCTACCAATACGCCAGGTTGGACTGGGCTCTGAGCAACCTGATCTAGTTGAAGATGTCCCTGCTCAATTGCAAGGGATTTAGACCTGATGACCTTTCAAAATCCCTATTATTCTATGATTTTGAAGAAGTCATGTGCAAGTTGATAATAGTATATGGTTCACCTACTCTTCTACTTCCATGAAATGAAAGGAAAATTCATCACAACCTCAGGCATTTTAACATCAAATATCTTTAACTTCTACAAAGACTGACACTATGTAGTCTGTAAGATGTATGTCAGCACACACAGGGTAAAGAAAAAGCATGCTTATTAAGACACAGTTCCTCATGTTTGTCAGAGGTTTTTTTAGCACACTGAATAATACTTCAGGTAACTCCTGCAAATGATACCCTGAGGATGACATCTGAGCTGCAGTAGCATACAACCAAGCTTTGCCATTGATTATCTGTATGACTAAGATATTACCCACCTCAAGGCAAGGAGTGTCTAGGTGGCTGTTGGAAGCATCTCCTTGCTTTTTAAAATTCTGGTCCATTTAGTTGTCTCATGAACAACCACAACAATTAGTATTAAAAGAGAGTGATTCTACTCCTTGATTTAAAAAATAACACAACAACCTAATACAAAGAAACTAATATTCAGGCCACTGCGTGATCTGACTAACTAAAGAGTTGTTTAACCCAACTTGAAAGACATCTGCTCACTGCAAACCATCTCGGATTTCTTATAAAAAACCCATTCTTTCCATGGAATAGTTTTTTATTCCTTCAGTATTCAAGTATAAAGAAATGTGGACTCTAAGCATTCAGCCAGAAATATGCACTGGAGCATTTTGGAGCGAGGCCTAGAAAAATAAAGTTGTTTGTTTCAATTAGCCTTGAAAGAGAAACCTTACAAGTTGGAAATTTATAGCTGTTATTTCAAAACTGCCACAGCATACAATTCAAACACTGTAAAAAAGCTAATACACTGTCTGCTTAACTTTAATGACAGGATCAAAACAAGTAAGAGGTCAACTGATCTGTTGAAGAATATATAATTGGCTGTATTTGATTAATTTATGGTTTTATTCCCTTTGAAGTACTATATGGTTATTTGTTCTTAATATGAAATATCCCACAGTCATGCAAAATTAATACGCTTATCTCATTGCAATCTTGCTTATATGGCAACTGCCTCAGTTATTTCAGACCAGCTAACTCTTTCTATATGCTTTAGGACTTATCGACATGCAGATCAAAATCAGATCAAACAACCTCCCTTTGTAAATAATGTATGTACATATACACGTAAAAGTAGAAAAAGACGGGGCAAAAACCTCACTAGAATGCAGAGTATGAATAAACACTACTCCATTATCACAACTTGTTTCTACTATACCACTGTTGGTAGTGATCTACTGACAAGAGAGGCCAGAGTGGGACGGTGGCTGCACTGGACACTCTGTGTTTGGAGTGAAACATAGTGTGCTGCCTCGGATGTAGCCCCAGACAAACTGTAAGAAAAGCAGGTGGTGGGATTTACTTCAACTTGAAATGTCTTAACTTTTGCACTAGAAGTGGAATCGGGTCTGGCTTTGCCACTTACCCAGTTGTCAGCTCATGCCAGTAAGAAAAGCATTGCTTTATCCAGGTACCACCACAGAGGTACAGTTTGTGCTGAGTGCACTGCAGCAGCATCCTCTCCTCTCCACAGTGACATGCTGTTATATTTGCACACAGGGACCACAGAGTAACTTTAACCATTAATGTCTATAAGCTCATTCCTTATTTAGTAATTTTCCATATTAAGAAAAGAGGCTCTCCCTGTGAGGGGAGATTAAATGAAACAATGCACTATTCATTCTTAGCCATTTTTTGTTAATGGCCATTTAACTAGTCAAGCATAGAAAAAATAGCCTGTAGTTCTACTTATTTCTACTGCTGCTTCCATGCCACTTTCCTAAGCTGTGGAGTATTACTTCCTGCCAGCCACTGACCCAATTAGGGCATGAGGTCTGCTCCCTCCACTTGTTTAAAAAGGGTCTTTAAATGGTAATGAACTTCTGCTTCTTCCTTTATACTGCTCTGTGAATATGCATTTATTATCATGTTATCTTCAGTTACCACTTGTTCTCAAAATGAATCTGTTAAGTCTTCCCATTAAACATTTTTGTAACAGTGTGACTCTAAAATAACAAAGTGTTTCTGCTTAATGCAGAGAATAATAGTTCTCAAATCTCTATGACAAGAGAAATACTAATGTCCATTTGAAATTTCCTACTTGTAAATTTAAAAACCTGTCATCCAGAGGCATATGGAATAGTCACAAATAAAGTGAGTGTCATGGTTTAAGCCACTTAAAGCATGAAGTTTTTATCATTCATGTATGAAATCGCCACTTCTGACAAAAAAGACCAGCATCATCTCCATGACATATAATCTATTTTCTCAAAAGAAATGTTCCTATAATTTCAAAAAGGACAATTGATGTAAACACTGCATTTACAAGAAGAAACTGTAACAGCAAAAACTCTATTAAAAAATATTTTCCATCAACAAAAATCAATTTTTAGAAGAGAAAATTCATTTTCTCAAAGGAAAAAATGAAAAAGTGAGCAAACACATTTTAAACAGCTTTATATATCCTCAGAAATAACTGGTAGATAAATCAACATTATCACCCAAAATAGCAGCACAGAGTAGGTGAGGTTAAAGCACAGAATGTCATAGGCTGAAAGGGTCTGCCTGAGTTCATTTAGTTCAACCCCTCTGCTCACACAAGGTCAGGTAGAGCAGGTTAAATCCAGGACTGCACCCAGCTGGTTTCTGAATATCTCTAAGGATAGATACTCCAAAATGTCTCTGGGCAACCTGGGCCAGTGTGTGACCAGCCTCACAGCAAAAAAGTGTTTCCTTGTGTTTAGATGGAATTTCATGTGTTTCACTTTGTGCCAATGGCTTCTTGTTCTGTCAGTGTGCACCGGAGAAGTCTTTATGAAGAAGAGCCTCACTATGCTTCACTCTATCTCATCAGGTATTTATACACTTCAACGAGATTCTTCCCTCTCATCTTAAGATTAACCTGGGATTCCTGTGGCCTGTCATACCAGTAGATTGACACTAGCAGATTGACACCAGTAGCTTGACACCAGTAGACTGACACAAGACTTGAGTACCTTGGCCTCTTCTGAGTCCTGTGCCACCAGTTCCCACGCCCAGCAGTGGGTTCATGCTCTCTCCAGTCTTTCTTTTACTGTTTATGTACTTACTGAAGCCTTTTTATGTTACCCTTCACATCCTTTGCCACTCAGGTCAGCTTGGGCCTCCAAGGTCAACTCCAGATCAGCTTGGGCTTTCCTAGCCCCATCCACACAAGATCAGACAACAACAATATATTGGTCCTGAGTCACTTGACTGCATTTTCACCACTTGTACCTTTCATGTCTGAGTTCAGCCAGGAGCTCCTGGTTCATCCATGCACCAAGAGACTGACTCCTGCCACCTGTGCTTGATTTCTGCTTATTGGGATGGACTTTTCTTGGGTTGGAAGAAGTGCTTCTACAGGTAGAAAAGGATGTCAAAGACAGAAAGGAAGGTCATCCCCCAAAAAACAATGCTGGCAAACTGGTAACAGTGGAAGAGGAGAAGGCTGAGGGACTCAGCAACTTTTTTGCCTCAGTCTTCAGTGGCAAATTCTCATCCCACACCTCTCAAGTGGATTGACAGCAGGATGGGACTGGGGACCAAAGTGCTTCCTACTACAAATGAAGATCAGGTTCATGAACACCTGAGAAACCTGAATACACATAAATTGATAGGACCTCATAGATGCATCCCAGAGTCCTGAGGGAATTGGCTGATGTAATTGCCAAGCCACTCTCCATGATATTTGAAAAGTCATGGCAGTCAGGGGAAGTCCCAGGTTACAGGAAAAAGGGAAACATTGTACCCATCTTTAAAAAGGATGGAAAGGAGGAACCTGGGAGCTACCAACCTGCCAGGCTCACCTCTGTGCCTGGGAAGATCATGGGACAGATCATCCTTCAAGCTTAGTAAAGGCACATGGAGGACAGGGAGGTGACTTGAGACAGCATGGCTGCACCAAGGGTGAGTCCTGCCTGACCAGCCTGGAGATCTTCAGTGGACAAGTAGTCACTCTGTGGACAAGGAAAGGGCTACAGATGTTATTTTTCTGGACAGTCCCCTCCAACATCTGTCTCACTAAACTAGAGGAAGATTGGTTAGATGAGTGGACTGTTAGGCAGATAAAGAATTGTTTGGATGATCACATGGAAAGGGTAGTGGTCAATGGTTCAGA
>VWZW01002019.1:2920-15014 GCA_013397115.1 Edolisoma coerulescens
CGGCGGCCCCCGGGAGGGTCCCCGGGCCGGTTCTCGGGATGTTCCCGTGGTCGCTTCCCCCGGGATGGATCCCCAGGGTGGTTTCCCTTCCTGGGAATGCCCCCTGGGAATATTTTTTGGGGGAGATTCCCTATGGGAAGCGCCCCTGGAATTCCCCCAGGGAGGGAATCCACCTCAGCTCCTTCCCACAGTTTCCAGCCCCTCAAATCCCAGTTTTTCCCGGCCAATTCCCGGCTTGTTCCCAAATTCCGAGCTCATTCCCGAATTCCCCTCGCATTCCCGAATTCCCGGCCCATTCCCGAATTCCCCTCACATCCCGAATTCCCCTCTCATTCCCGAATTCCCGGCCCGTTTCCCAGCTGGCCGAGCTGAAGCAGGAGTGCCTGGCCCGGGGGCTGGAAGCCAAAGGCAACAAGCAGGACCTGATCCATCGGCTCCAGGCCTACCTGGAGGAGCACGGTGGGTGTCCCAAATCCCGGGAATCCCACGGAATTCCAGGAAATCCTGGTTTTCCTGGGGTTCCCTGCCATTCCAACCCTTCCCTGCTTTCCTTTCCCAGCGGAGGAAGAAGCCAACGAGGAGGACGTGCTGGGAGAGGAGATTGAGGTGAGGATTTTTGGGATGATCCCGCTTTTCCAGGCGGGAATGGGGCAGCGTTCCGACCCCCTGTGGGATTTAAGCTCCTTTTCCATCCCTTTTGGCTCGAAATCTCTTGGATTTGGGGCTCAGGGATGGCTGGGACCGCGGGAATTTGGGATGGGGGATCCCGGATTTTGGGATCCCAGGTTTTGGGGTTGGTCCCACCCTGGGTTTTGTCGCCAATCCCGGCTGGGATCGGGGATTTTAAGGATATTTGGGATTTTTAAGGCTGGCCAGCAGCGGGATCAAGCCGTGCTGCTGGAAAATCCCGCCTGGAAAAGGAATTTTGGGCCAAAAAAAACCCCTCAGGAATTGAATTTTCCCGCTGGGCAGGTGAAGGAAATGGGGGATTTTCCTTTTTTTCCATGGAATATTTGGGATGGGCGTTGCTGGGAATGTCACACTGGGATCGCTCCCAGCAGCCCAGACCTCCTGGAGCTTGGAAAAGTCAGGGATTTGGGCAGAAATCCGGGAATTCCGGGGCCGGATGGTGGATTGGTGCCCTGGGAACAAATTCTGGGGTGGATTTCATGGATTTTCCATGGAATTCCAGGAGGAGGAGCCGAAGGCGCCGGAGCCGCCCGTGAAGGTGGAGGAGGCGCCGGTGAAGTCGCCCGAACTGTGAGAGCCCCGCGGGATTCCCGGGAAAAGCTCGGGAATGAGGGATTCGGGAATCCTGGGGGGGCCACGGGGGCTGGGATCGGGGATTCCCTGGAGTTGGGATTCCCTGGATTTGGGGTTCTGTGGATTTGGTGTTCCTGGGGCTGGGATTCCCTGGATTTGGGATTCCTTGGATTCCTGAGGCTGGAATTCCATGGGATTGAGGTTCCTGGGGCTGGNTTGGAGTTGGGATTCCCTGGATTCCTGAGGCTGGAATTCCATGGGATTGAGGTTCCTGGGGCTGGGATTTTTTGACTTTGGGATTCTGTGGATTAAGAGAATTCCGTGGAGTTGGGATTCCTGGGGCTGGGATTCCTTGGAGTTGGGATTCCCTGGATTCCTGAGGCTGGAATTCCATGGGATTTGGGATTCCGTGGATTTGGGATTCCGTGGATTTGGGATTCCGTGGATTTGGGATTCCGTGGATTTGGGATTCCGTGGATTTGGGATTCCGTGGATTTGGGATTCCTGGAGTTGGGATTCCTTGGAGTGAGAGGATTCTGTGGATTAAGAGAATTCCATGGGATTGGGATTCTTTGGGGTTGGGATTTTTTCCATGGGGCTGGGATTCTATGGATCAAGAGGATTCCTTGGGATTCACTCCTTAGGCCCAAGATTCCGGGCAGGAGGGAGCATCCCGAGCCCATCCCGATCCCGATCCCGGCTGGAATCGCTTCCTCTGCCATTCCTGGAGCCCTTCCCACCTTCCCCAGGCAGAAATCCCGGGAATTCTGCGAGATTTGGGAACAAAACTCCCACATTTCCCCCTTGAGGAGCCCTGGCTGCTCCCACCGTTTTATGGGATCCCTTTGGAGCCTCTGGAATTCTTCCCAGGAGCTTCCCAAGTTTCCCTCATCCCCTTTTGTGTTTCCGCCTCCATCCCAGGCTCTGTTTTCCATGGAAAATTCCCATTCCACGAGGTTTTCCTGGGGGTTTTTCCCACATTTTGGGAGGCAGAGCGAGCTGGGATCCACAGGGAATTCCCACAGAAAACAGGGAATTTTCTCCCACAAGGAATTCCCACAGAAAACAGGGAATTTTCTCCCATGAACTTTTTTTTGCACACCCTTTGTATGCCAGAGCCACAAAGGAATAAATTCCTACAGAATTCCGGGATTTGGGAGCCTCCAGCCAGGCAGGAGGAGCTCTTCCCGGGGTTTTATTCCCAATCCCAATTTTTGGGGGCATTCCCAGCCCCCCTGGAATTGTTTTCCCTGCCTTGAGGGAATCCAGGTGACTTTTCCCACCCCAAACATTCCCGAAATTCCACTCCGAGCTTTTCCAGGCCCCTCTGGAATCCATCCCAGGCCTCCAAATTCCATGGAAAATCCCCAAAGCCTTGGGAATGGGGGGGACGGGAGCAGATCCCGAATCCCATTCCTGCCTGGAGCAGCCTCTGGAGCTCCCCTGACCTTTCCCTTTCTTTCCCAAACTTTTCCAGGATCCAGGAGAAGAAAGTGGTGAAAATCACCTCGGAGATCTCCCAGATGGAGGTAAAATTGCTGCTTTTCCAGAGGCTCCCAGCGAGTTCCAGGTTGATTTTTTGGGGGGATTTTCCAGCTCTGGAATTGGATTTTCCGTCCTTGGAATTATCCCAGGAGCCCCCTGGGATAGGGAAAGGTGGGATGGGATGGGATTTAAGTTCCTTCCCATCCCATTCCAGGATTTTTCCGAGGGTTTCTCCTACTGATCCCAGGCTGGAGCAGCTTTTCCTGCATTCCCAGCTGTTCATTTTCCCGGGATCTTGGAATCATTGGGATCCTGAGGGATCCTTTTCCTTCCAGGAGAGCCACAGAGGGATTCGGGATGGGCCAAGGGGGGGATTCCTGATGGGATTTTGGGAAGGATTCCCTGCCTGGGACAGAATTCCCGAAGGATTCCCTATCCTTGGAATTATCCCAGGCACCACCCGGGATTGGGGAATGCTGGAAAAGGGGGATTTTGTGGGATTTTGGGAAGGAATTCCTGCCTGGGACAGAATTCCCAGAGGATTCCCCCATCCCTGGAATGTCCCAGGAGCCACCTGGAATAACGGGAATGTGGAAAAAGGGGAATTTTGTGGGATTTTGGGAAGGAATTTTTCCCTGGAATGGAGAATTCCCAGAGAATTCCCCATCCCTGGAATTATCCCAGACCAGGCTGGAGCCACCTGGGATCGGGGAATGCTGGAAAAGAGGAATTTCATGGGATTTTGGGAAGGAATTCCCACCTGGAACAGAATTCCCAGAGCATTCCCCACTCCTGGGAACACCCTGGGATTTTGGGAATGTTTCCCCTGCATCGGGATCAGCCCCAATCCCCTCCCCACCCCCATTCCCCCATCCCACGATCCCATTTTTTCCTCCTCTTTTCCCACTTTTTGGGCTCCCTGAAGCCCTCCCGGGACCCTCTGGAAAAGCTCCGAGTTCCAGGAATCTCCTCGTGCTCCTTTAATCCTCCCCCTGCTCCCCGTGCCAGCAGAATTCCCGCTGTTTTTTCCCGCTGTTTTCTGGGATTTAGGGATTTAATCTCCTGTTTGGGCCTGGCCGATTCCCGCTGGCGCCGGAGCGGGATCGTGACCTTGGAGAGGGAACGGGGAGGGAAAAATCGGGATCTGGGCAGGGATCTCCGGGATTCTGCTGCTGCTTTTTGCTTTTCCCTCCGAATCCCGGGAGGTTTTCCACTGGATTCCCCTTTTTTTTGTGGCGTTGAGTGTGGGTTTGGGGAGGGTTGGGGGAAAATCTGGGAGTTTTTTAAGGAAGGGGATTCCCAAAGTTTCAGGGGCTCCGAATCCGGGCGGGTTCGGAAAAGCAGGGCAGGAATCCCTGGGAGAATCCAGGAGAAAGGGATGGAAAAGGGAGGAAATTCTGGGAATTCTGCAGCTCAGGGAGGGGTTCCCACTGGGAAAGGGGGGATTTTGGGAAGGAATTCTCCCCTGGGATGGAATTCCCAGAGGATTCCCCATCCCTGGAATTGCCCCAGGCCAGGTTGGCCTTTCCCACCCTTATTTCCCTCCTTTTCCCACTTTTTCTTTCCTTCTCCCACTTTTTTTCCCCCTCCTTTATTCCCCTTTTCCCATCTTTATTTCCCTTCCTTTTCCAACCTTTTTCCACTTTTTTCTTTCCTTTCCCACCTTTTTTTCCTTCCCTTTTCCTCCTTTATTTTCCTTCCGTTTCCCATGTTTATTTCCCTTTCTTTTCCCACTTTTTTCCCTTTCCCACTTTTCTTTTCCTTCCCTTTTCTCCTTTATTTTCCTTCTTTTTTTCCTTCCCTTCCCTACTTTTATTTTCCACCTTTTTCCCACCTTTATTCCTTCCTTTTTCCCTCTTTATTTCCTTCCCTTTTCCCACCTTTTTTCCTTCCTTTTTCCCCCCTTTTTTCTTCCCGTTTTCCCCTTTTTCCCCGCTTTATTCCCGATTTTCCGGCTCCATTCCCACTCCAGCTTTTCCTCCCATTCCCGTTTTTCCCGGGGCTGTTTGGCCTCTCCTGCTGTTCCCAGCAAACATTCCCAAAGGAATAAATTCCCTGGGGGGGAAAAAAACC
This sequence comes from Edolisoma coerulescens, assembly GCA_013397115.1. Classification (NCBI taxonomy): domain Eukaryota; kingdom Metazoa; phylum Chordata; class Aves; order Passeriformes; family Campephagidae; genus Edolisoma; species Edolisoma coerulescens. The sequence continues at coordinate 7,742 of VWZW01002019.1, forward strand.
CTTTTGGAGCACAATTCCCGGGATTTTTGATGGAAAGGGAGAGTGGGAATTGCTGGGATCCCTGGAGCTGATTCCAGCGGGGATTTAGGGGCTCCCTTTCCCTGCCTTGGGAATTCCTTGGGAATTCCAGGGCAGCTCTGGGCTCAGCCATCCCAAAATTCCCATCTGGGCCTGCTCCTGTTTTCCCCTAGAATATCCTGGAGGAAAAATGGGATTTCCCACCAGGATTTCCATGGAATTTTGGGGCTGAGGTGGCTCCAGGGTGATCCCAACAGGAATCCAGGGAATCCAAGGGGGTTTTATTCCCAGTTCCCCCTGGAAGATCCCTGTTTTCCATGGAAAATCCTCATTCCCTTTGGAAAATCCCCATTTTCCCTGGGAAATCCCCATTTTTCCTGTGGAAAATCCCCATGCCCAGCTGGAAAATCCCCATTCCCCCCTGGAAAATCCCCATTTTCCACGGAAAATCCCCATTCCCTGTGGAAAATCCCTATTTTCCCTGGGAAATCCCCATTCCCTGTGGAAAATCCCTATTTTCCCTGGGAAATCCCCATTCCCTGTGGAAAATCCCCATTTTCCCTGGAAAATCCCCTTTCCCAGCTGGAAAACTCCCATTCCCCCTGGAAAATCCCTGTTTTCCCTGGAAAATCCCCGTTCCCCCTTGGAAAATCCCCATTTTTCCCTGGAAAATCCCCGTTTTCCCTGGGAAATCCCCATTCCCAGCTGGAAAATCCCCATTCCCTGTGGAAAATCCCCATTTTCCCTGGAAAATCCCCTTTCCCAGTTGGAAAACTCCCATTCCCCTTGAAAAATCCCTGTTTTCCGTGGAAAATCCCCGTTCCCCCTTGGAAAATCCCCATTTTTCCCTGGAAGATCCCCGTTTTCCCTGGAAAATCCCCTTTCCTAGCTGGAAAACTCCTATTCCCCCTGGAAAACCCCATTTTTCCCTGGAAAATCCCAATTTTCCCTGGGAAATCCCCATTCCCTGTGGAAAATCCCAATTTTCTCTGGGAAATCCCCATTCCCTGTGGAAAATCCCCGTTTTCCCTGGGAAATCCCCATTCCCTGTGGAAAATCCCCATTTTTCCCTGGAAAGGCCCCGTTTTCCCGCCGTTGCCGGCATTCCCGCTGTCCCTTTTCCCGTTTTTCCAGAGGATGCAGAAGAGGGCCGAGCGCTTCAACGTCCCCGTCAGCCTGGAGAGCAAAAAGGCCGCCAGGGCTGCCCGGTGAGTCCGGAATTCCGGGAATTCCCCACCCCTGGAATGTCCCAGGAGCCGCCTGGGATACGGGAATGTTGGGAAAAGGGGAATTTTGGGGGATTTTTTGGGATTTTGGGAAGGAATTCCTGCCTGGAACAGAATTCCCAGAGGATTCCTCATCCCTGGGATTACCCCAGACCAGGCTGGGATAACGGGAAGGTTTCCCGGTGGGAATTCTGTGGGATTCCAGCTCCCTCCCATCCCATTCCTAGATTTTTCCATGGAAAAGCCTCTCCAGGCCCCTCCAGGGGGGTCCAACAGCTGGAGAACCCCTGGAAAACAAAAGTTTGGGATTTGCCTGGATTCGGGGGAGGGAATTTGGGGAAAACCTGGGAATCCCTGCAGGAATTCCAAACATTTCCCAGCCAATCCCAAAGCAGGGGAGATCCTGGGAAGGAGAAGCCTCCGGGGCCTGGGATATTCCCAAAATTCCAGCCCTGATTCCCGGTTTTTTTTTCCATTCCCACAGGTTCGGCTTGGCCACAATTCCCACCAAAGGTGAGGAGAGGGAGCAGGGAATGGGAATTCCCGGAATTCTCCATTCCCTGGGATTGAAAATGTCCCATTCCCGCATTCCCCGCAGCAGGAATTTTGGGATCAGTTGGGAAAGGACCCTCACCCCCCTCCCAATTATCCCGGATTTTCCCGGGATTTCCCATCCCGAGCCAACGGGGATCGGGATTTTTCCGCGGCTCCTGGAATTCCTCACTCCCGGAATTCCATCCCAGGGAGCCAAAAATGCGGATTCGGGGCTGGAAAAGCCGGGAATGGACCCAGAGCTCCCTCCTGGCCCCAAAATCCGGGAAGAGCCGGGTGGGAATTCCCATTTCCGGGCTGAAATCCTGGGATTTTGGCCGATTCCTGACGGGAATTTTCCTTCTCTCCCCTCATCCCAGGGCTCTCCGCAGACTCCAAACCCACGGTGAGGAAAGCCGGGATTGGGGTGGGATTTTGGGAAGAGGAGCTGGAATTCTGGGAACAAAGCTGGAATTTTGGAAGGGAAAAGGAGCTGGAATTCTGGGTGGGAGCAGGAGCTGGAATTTTGGGAATTCAGCTGGAATTTTGGGATCTCAGCAGGAATTTTGGGTGGGAAGAGGAGCTGGAATTGTGGGAATTCAGGTGGAATTTTGGGAGTAGGAGCTGGAATTTCAGTGGGGAAACTCAGCTGGAATTTTGGGTGGGAAGAGGAGCTGGAATTTTGGGAACTCGTTGGGAATTCCGGATGGGATCACAGCTGGAATTTGGGTTGGAACTTCCCAAAAATCCGTGGGGTTTTTTCGGGATGAGTTTTTTCGGGATCAATCCTTCTGGAAAAACCGCTGGGAATGGGGTGGAGGGAGGGGAGGGGGAGCTTCCCAAACCCGGGGATTTCCCGGGAGTTTCTCCCGGAATTTTCCCCTTTGGAAGTCGAGGCCTCGCCCCCGTCCCCGAATCCCGAGGGTCCCAATCCCAAATCCCATCCCGGATTCCCTTTTCCCGCAGATAAACCTGGAGAAGCTCAAGGAAAGGGCCCAGAGGTTCGGCCTCAACGTCTCCTCCCTCTCCAAGAAGGTGAGGATCGGGAATTCTGGGAATCTCCGGGATCTGGGAGAAACCCCCGGGATTTGCGTGGAATTTTCGGGATCTGGAAGGGTTTTGAGGGTCTTTTTCCCTGGGATTTGCGTGGAATTTTTGGGATCTCGGAGGAATTTTCGGGATCTGAGTGGATTCTCCAACCTCTGGAAGGGTTTGAGGGATTTTTTCCCGGGATTTGTGGGGAATTTTCGGGATCTGAGTGGAATCTCTGGGATCTGGGTGGAATTCTTGGGATCTCTGTGGAATCTCTGGCTCTGGAAGGGCCTTGGAGGATTTTGTGGGACTTGAGGAAGGAATTCTTGCCTGGAACAGAATTCCCAGAGGATTCCCCACCCCTGGAATTATCCCAGGCCAAGCTGGAGTCTCCTGGGATAGGGGAACACCGGGAAAAGGGGGAATTTGTGGGATTTTATGGGATTTGGGGAAGGAATTCCTGCCTGAGAGGTCTGGGCTGGAATTCCCAGGGGATTCCCCATCCTTGGAATGGCCCAGGAGCCCCCTGGGACAGGAGAACGCCGGGAAAAGGAGGAATTTATGGGATTTTGTGGAATTTTATGGGATTTTGGGAAGGAATCCCTGCCTGGGGCAGAATTCCCAGAGGATTCCCCGTCCCTGGGATCACGGGAATGTTTCCCTGCCCTGGAATGGGATCGGGAGCGATCCCAGGGATCCATTCCTGCTGTTCTCGACCCCATTCCCGACATTCCCGACCCCATTCCCGACATTCCCGACCCCATTCCCGACCCCATTCCCACCATTCCCGACCCCTGCAGAGCGAGGAGGACGAGAAGCTGAAGAAGAGGAAGGAAAGGTTCGGGATCGTCACCGGAGCCGGAGCCGCCGAGGACTCCGAGGTGGGGCCGGAATTCCCGGGATTTGGGGCCGGGAATTCCCGGGAACCCCTCAGCTCGTCCCAAACCCACTTCCCTATTCCCAATCCTAGCGGGATCCAGGGATTTGGGGGGGTTCTCCATGGATTTGGGGGGGTTCTCCATGGATTTAGAGAGGTTTTCCATGGATTTGAGGGGTTCTGCATGGATTTGAGAGGGTTTTCCATGGATTTAGGGAGGTTTTCCATGGATTTAGGGAGATTCTCCATGGATTTGAGAGGGTTTTCCATGGATTTAGGGAGGTTTTCCGTGGATTTAGGGAGGTTTTCCATGGATTTGAGAGGGTTTTCCGTGGATTTAGGGAGGTTTTCCATGGATTTGAGAGGGTTTTCCATGGATTTGAGGGGGTTCTCCATGGATTTGAGAGGGTTTTCCATGGATTTAGGGAGGTTCTCCATGGATTTGAGGGGGTTTTCCGTGGATTTGAGGGGGGTTTCCGTGGATTTGAGGGGGTTTTCCATGGATTTGAGGGGGTTCTCCATGGATTTGAGAGGGTTTTCCGTGGATTTAGGGAGGTTTTCCATGGATTTGAGAGGGTTTTCCATGGATTTGAGGGGGTTCTCCATGGATTTGAGAGGGTTTTCCGTGGATTTAGGGAGGTTTTCCATGGATCTCAGGGGGTTTCCATAGATTCGGGGCTGTTTTTCCAAGGATTTGGGGCCATTTTCGCAGGGATTTGGAGTTGTTTTTCCAGGGATTTGGAGGTGTTTTTCCAGGGATTTGGGGCTTTTTTTCCAGGAGGGGAACATTCCCAGATTTTATGCCAATGCAGGTGGGATTTGGGATTGTTTTTCCAGGGATTTTTGGGGGTTGATTTTCCAGGAATTTGGAGTTGCTTTTCCAGGGATTTTGGGCCCGTTTTTCCAAGAATTTCAGGGCCCTTTTCCCAAGGATTTTGGGGCTGTTTTCCCAGGAATTTGGGGTCGTTTTTCCCGGGATTTCAGGGCTGTTTTCCCAGGGATTTTGGGGCTGTTTTCCCAGGAATTTGGGGTCGTTTTTCCCGGGGTTTCAGGGCTGTTTTCCCAGGGATTTTGGGGCTGTTTTCCCAGGAATTTGGGGTCGTTTTTCCCAGGATTTCGGGGCTGTTTTCCCAGGGATTTTGGGGCTGTTTTCCCAGGAATTTGGGATCATTCTTCCAGGAATTTCAGGGCCGTTTTTCCAAGGATTCAGGGCTGCTTTTCCGGGGATTTCTGCTTTGGAATTCTTCACCTTTGAGCCTCTTTCCCTCGGGAAAACCCCCCTGGAGCCAGCGCTTCCCAACCCGCAGATCCCAGGATTTTCCCACCCCTTGGCACCTGGAATTTCCCCATTCCCAGCCCAAATTCCCAACCCCCTCCCTGTCCCCCTTTTTCCCGGGATTCTCCCCATGGGTTCACCGGGATTTTCCCTCTTTTTGGGCATTCCCGATCCAGGCAAAGAAGCGGAAAAGGGCGGAAAGGTTCGGGATCGTCTGAGCTGCTCCGGAGCTCCGCGCCCTGCTCAGGTCAGGATCCCCTTTTCCCTCCTTCCCGCTTTTCCATGGAATTTTCAGGCCCCTCGCAGGGAATTCTCCCTTTCTTTGCAGGATTTTGCTCCTCAGTTTTTTTTTTGATTTTTCCCAAAAAAAAATCTGAGGGAAAAAGGAGGAGCTGGGATTTGGGGAGGGAGGGAGGGAATTCCTGAATCCTGGGGCGCAATTCCCAAAATGTCGGGGGTTTCCAGGGATTTGGGGCTCTTTTCCCAGGGATTTTGGGGCTGTTTTCCAGGGATTTCAGGGCCCATTTTTCCCAGGGATTTTGGGGCTGTTTCCCAGGGATTTCAGGGCTCTTTTCCCAGGGATTTTGGGGCTGTTTTTCCAGGGATTTGGGCCCATTTTTCCAGGAACTTGGGGCCCATTTCCCAGGGATTTTGGGGCTGTTTTTCCAGGGATTTGGGCCCATTTTTCCAGGAACTTGGGGCCCATTTCCCAGGGATTTTGAGAATTTTTTCCCAGGAATTTTGGGGCTCTTCTTCCAGGGATTTCCTGGCATTCCCAGGGCTGGAATTCTCCCTTACCCCCAGCTCAGGGTTTGTTTTTCCCAAACCAGGAGCTTTTCCCTGGAATCAGGTGTGGATTCCCAGGGGTTTTGCGGGATCACGGCTCTTCCTGCTTCCCCAACATCCCGTTTTTGGGGAAATCCGGGAAAAATCCCTGGAATTTTGGGGAAATCCAGGAAAAATCCCTGGAATTTTGGGGCAGCCTTTCCACCTTGGATTTGGGGGGATTCATGGAGCAGCTCCGGTGGGAATCGCAGGATTCCAATCCCGTGGGATTTTTGGGATCTTCTGGGGCCTCGTTCCCAAGGAATCGGAGCAGGAATTCCAGGGATTTCTTGGATTTCCAGGTGGGCGTTGCCTGAACCCTTCCCCCGTTGAAGACTTGAGCTCCCAGGATTTGTCGTTCCCGGCGGGAATCCCGGGAATTTTATCCCGGAGCCTTGGGAGCGGCGGGGCCGGGGCCATTCCCGGAATTCTGGGGCCGTTCCCGGAATTCTGGGGCCATTCCCGGCCGAGAGATTCTATTTTTTTGGGAATTCTCCAAACTCCTCCTTTTCCGTGAGCATTTCCCACCCTCGGGATCCTCGGAGACACCGGAAAATTCCTGGGGTGCTCCTTCCCATCCCGAAAATCCTCGGGATCCGGGGACATCCCGGTGTCCCGGTGGCTCCCTGGCTCCTCCCTCATTCCCAGTTTTCCTCAGTTTTCCTCAGTTTTCCTCAGTTTTTCCCAGGTTTTTCCCGTTTTCCCGGCGTTCCGGCCGCTGCCGGGTTTTCTATTCCCGGTTTTTTTCTATTTTCCCGGTTTTTCCCTCGGAAGGGTCGGGCGCTGCCTCTCATCCCGGATTTCCCAATAAAAAACTTCCCTTTTCCAAGGAAATCCCGTTTTTTTCCCGGGGGTTTGGGTGTGCGTGGGGTGGGAGCTGTGGGAAAAGCCCCGGAATTCCCTCCTTTCCTGGGGTATTCCCAAGCTTTTCCAGGAGTTCTCGGTGTTATCCAGGTTTTCCCAACGTTTTCCAGCTGTTCCTGAGCTTATCCAGGTGTTCCCGAGGTTATCCAGGTGTTCCTGGGGTTTTTCCGGGATTTCCTGAGGTTATCCAGGGATTCCTGAGGTTATCCAGGAGTTCCCGAGGTTATCCTGGAATTCCCGGGGTTATCCAGGAGTTCCCGGGGTTATCCAGGAATTCCCGGGGTTATCCTGGAATTCCCAGGGTTATCCAGGAATTCCTGGTGTATCCCTGCTCCCGTTCCCGGTCCCTCCTCAGCTCCGGGATCGCTGCCCCGGCTCCGTCCCCTCTGTCCCTCCTTGGGGACAATTCCCAAATTCCCGAGGCCGTGATCCCAAACCCGGGGTCCCTCCCGGGATCTTTGGGGGTGGCCCCAAAACCCCCAACCCCGGAACCACGGGAATCCTGGGAATCTTGGGGGTGGCACCAAACCCGGATCCGCGGTGCAGCTCGGGGGCTGAGCCCCGGAAATCCCGGCATCTTTTGGGGACCTTTGGAATGTCCCAAACCCCGTCCCTGCCGCAGCC
>VWZW01002020.1:694-11200 GCA_013397115.1 Edolisoma coerulescens
GACTTCTGTGGGGTGCTACGGTCAGTGATGATTGTTTTGGCATTTCAGCTGCTCTCCGAAGCCTCTCTGAAGGCACCACAGCCCCTTCCCGGCCACCCCGCTGTCCTCGGGGTCCCCACTCCTGTCCCCAGGGCGATGGGTGGGCACTGGGTTCTCTGCTGGTCAGAACGGGTGGGTCCCCCAGGGCTGCCCCCTGGCCGTGCAGGTGTTGTGGGGGCATCTTGTCCCTCTGGGTGACCAGGCAGAGGTGTCCTGGAGCTGTCCTGGAGCTGTCCTGGAGCAGGGGTGGCTGCAGGGAAGAGCTGCACCTCTGGACCCTGCAATGGGGCTGCTCTGCCCTCCCAGCAGAGGCTGTTCCAGTTGCACCAGTTCCAGCAGCAGCTCCAGCGGGTCAGGGTTACTGGGAGCACGTGAAGGGCACTGGGATGGAGGGAGGGGCTTTGCCTGGTCTGACTGGAAAGCAGAGAGCTCTAGCAGGGATGAAGGGACAGGTCCTGGTGGGACAGGGCTGGGGACTTCCCTCCCATGGCAGGATCCGGGCTGTGCCATCTCCTTGAGTCCCCAGGTTGTGCCAGTGCCTGGAGGGGTCTGGCCGTGGGATGAGGGGGTGGGGGGTCTTCTGCAGCCTCTGAGATCAGTGGGAGCAGGGAGGGGGCTGGAGGGTGTCCCTGGGGGGTTTGGGGTGTCCAGCTGTGCTGTGGGCAGCTCCCACGTCCCCACGTCCCCCGGCCTTTCCTTGCTGCTCTCCAGGGGGAGAACAGGCTTTGGGTTGGATCCTGTCACTTTTAGGCACCATTTGAAGGTCTCCAGAGGGTGGGGACGTCCTGGCTACCTGGGGATGTGCCATCTCCAGTTCTGGGGCTCCCTGGCAGCGGCTGGAATTGGCTGCAGGAGATCATCCAAGCCCTGTTTTGGGGCTTTAAGTCTCCATTTAGACACTTGAGGTCAGATTTTATCCTTCAAAACTTGGTGGCTTCACTTCCCTTGGCTGCAAAACCGTCGGCTCTCCTTGAGCTCTGAGATAAGGAAAACCAAGTCCATTTTGGGAAAGGGGAGAAAACACAGGCTTGGAGGGGGGAGCTGCCTGATGTCCAGGGTGGGATTTTTTCCTAATACCCAGGTTAATTTGGGGGGCCTTGTGGTGGCAGGGGAGGCTCAGCAGAGCTGGGTCCCTCCAGGTGGTGTCTCCAGCAGCCCTGGGAGCCTCCTCTTTGCACCTATTTACAGGGCTGCCCTGCTTTATGGTGGTTTATGTCATTATATAAATATTGTCAATTGCTATAAAACAAGGCAAAACCACTGGAAAATGTCATAAAAGAGATGTTTCCAAGTTTCCTAAAAGGAAAAATATCAGGGAGGTTTTGCTTTTCATAGCGACTGATGTTTGCTTCTGCTCCAGGTACCGTCCTGCCCTCCCTGCCTTCCTGCCCCAGCTATTCCCGGCCTCCACGGATGGGGTGGAACTGGATGTCCCCATTCCCCATGGGCTGCTGTGGCACGGGGTGACAGCTCCAGAGCCGGTCCTGCCCGCAGGGTGCCCCAGGGGAGATGCTCCAGGCTGAGGCCAGGCAGCCTCCACTGTGCTCAGTGCATTAGGGACTGGAAATTGGGAATTCCGGGTTGGCTGTTTGCCCCCCCAGCAGGAGGAGCAGAGCTCCAGGTGGGTCACACCTGGCTGAGACCCCTTCCCTGGGCCCTGCCCTGTGTGGGCTCTCCCCTGGCCAGGCCTCAGAGCTCTGTGCTGGCCCCGCTGCCCAAGGGACAGTCCCTGGCACCCTCTGCTCCCCTCTTTGTCTCCCAGACTCTTTGCAGGGACGCCGGGGAGCTGCAGCTCCTGAGGGAGCGAGGGCAGAGCTGGCGTGGGTTTGGGAGAGCTGCCTGAGATTGGGAGTGAAACCAGAGGCCAGCCAGGACCCTGGTGTCACCTGCAGGGATTTTCTGCCACCTGAGGGTTCCTGGTGTGCCGACAGCAGCAGAGGGGACCGAGCCCATGGAGGAGGTTCAGGGGTGGCCACAGTGGAGACTCAGGGACTGAGACTGGCAGGATCTTCCAGGGCACTCATGGGAACTGGATGCCAACTCATTTTGTGTCAGGTCTGGGTGTTTCCTTTGGGATCCTGGTTACGATTCCTTGCCTGTGAATGGGTGATGGGGGGGGACAGGGCACCTGTGGGCTCACAGCCCTTCAGTGTGGTGGGGCAGCGTCCTCAGGGTCAGGGCTGAGCACGGAGCCATTCCCAGAGTTATGCACAGCAGGAAGTCTCCCACCAACATTGTCCCCTCTTGGCTGTGCCTAAAGTGGACCCAGAGCATCATCACAGCAGGAGACCTCGGCCACCCCAGGCCCCATCAGTGGGTGGTGGCCACGGCTGTCGGATACCAAAGCCCTCCAAGCCCCCGTCCGTCGATCCTCGGATCTGTCCTCAGCAGAAGTCTCGGTTTAGTTTCCTCTACAGGAACAGTCTCGGTCAGCCTAAGTTGCAAATAGGTATTTGGGGATGGGGAGTTAATTTCCAGCGGTGCTGTTGATTAGTTTCTTACAGGGTGGGTGTGCCCATGCCGTGCTTTGGAGGCAGCAGATGTTGGCAGCTGGAAGGCAGTTTGGTGTCTCGGAGTTCTTCAGCAGCGGGGCAGGAGGGAGCTGGGGGGCCCCGGGTGCCGCACGCCCGCACCCCACTCGTGGGTCCTGTCCGTGTGTGCGATCTGGTTTGTTGGGTTCTGTTGGGTCCTGTTGGGTTTTGTTGGGTCCTGTTGGGTCCTGTTGGGTTCTGTTGAGTCCTGTCAGGTCCTGTTTGGNGGGTCCTGTTGGGTCCTGTTGAGTCCTGTCGGGTCCTGTTTGGTCCTGTTGGGTTCTGTTGAGTCCTGTTGGGTTTTGTCTTCCCTGGAGTACGAGGTGCAAGCCCAGCACCCCCCAGCCGTGGTCGCTGTCCCCCTGCCCCCCCAGCCCGCCCTGGCAGCCGGTCCCTGCCCGCCCCAGCTCTACACAAAGCAGCATGCACAGTCAGTCTCTCCCTCTCCTCCTCCTTTAGGCTTTCTTACACTTCCCCTTCTTCTCCCGTTGCTGGAACTTCCGGAGCCGCCGGGCCCACGTGTCCCGCCACTGGATCACCAGGCTGGTTTTGTCCGCAATGATGCCGCTCTGGTCGGGAGAGTCCTCGTTGTTGCCCAGCAGCAAATACTTCTTCATGGGCTTGATTTTGGGGCACTTGCAGGCTATGTCCTTGGAGTGGATCCACAGGGTCTGGTCTCCGCGCCGGATCCGGTTGCTGCCTTGTTTGTAGACGGAGATGATGTTCACCGTGAACTTCCACCAGTCCGCGTTTTTTTCCGCCTTCAGGATGTGGATCTGGACAGCTAGAAAAAAACAACACACGAGGCAAGAGAGGAGAAGGTGTTACTGTTCGGGCTGGTGAGGAGAAAATGAACTTCCAGCCTTACCTAATGGGCTGTGTGAGGAAGAGGGAGTTGGTGTCCAGAGCCCAGGCTGGGACACAGCAGCCAAGGGTTGTGGGTGCCCCAAAACTCTGTCCCCAGGCCACCCCCAGGAGCAGGAGCAGCCAGTGCTGCATCTGAGGGTCTCAGCAAAGCTTCCAAGACCACCACAGGCTTGGGAGATGCTCTCCAGCTCTGTGCCTGGCAGAGTCACTGGAGCATCTCTGCAAGTGCTGAATGGCAGCACTGGGCTCCAAGGAGATCTCCTGGAGTCCTGGCAGAGGTCTGGGAGAGCACCAGCTCCCACAGCAGGACCGAGGTGGGAGGACAACCGTGATCCCTACACGAGGTGGTGATGGTGATGGTGATAATGGTGATGATGTTTTCCAAGCCCGTTGTTGATGCTGTGTAACCTCCTCTGTAGGCAGGGACTGAGGAAACCCCAGCCCTCCACCACCCCAGCCCTTGCTCCTCCCCACAACAGGGCTAACAATCGGCTTCCAGGAGAACACCTTGCCCAGGCAGGGCCTGCCCAGCCCTGCTGGGTTGGTTTGTGGCTGTGGGATGAGGAATCCCCACCGGCAGAGACAGAGGGAAATCCCTGGTGAGGATGGCCTGGCTGGGAGAGCAGGCAGGGGCCAGGCTCTGCACAGGCTGGTGCAGCACAACCACAAAGGGCTTTTTTAGCCAAATCATTGAGCTTTTCCCTTTTTCCCCACTCTTCCCTCCATGCCCTGGGAGCTGTAACCCCCTGCCCATCCACCTGCCTGGCTGAGCCCCAGTGGGGCAAATCCTGTTTGTATAAATTAACAGAGGGAGAAGGAACTCCCCAAAACCCCAGAGAAAACTCTCCCATTTGCCTTGTAACAGCCCAGCTTTCCCCCTGGGTTGGTGGTGGAGGAGCATCCCCCTGTCTCTAAACCCAAGTGATTCCAGGCTCTGGGAGGAAGCAGAGCTCTGCAGCCCAGCACAGCTTTTTAACACGTTGCAAAATATATGGGGTATTTTTTTTTTCAGAGCATGTCATGGAGGCCAGATGCTTTCATTAAAAAAAAAAAAGGGGGGGAAAAAGGGAAAAAAAACAACCCTCAGCTCTGACCGTGTATTTCCCTGTCTGGTGTGAAGGTAACAAAATGTGAGAAGTAGCCAATTTTTATTTTTTGGAAACAAATCTTTCCAAAAAAGCTTAAACCTTTGACCTGCCTGGGTCCACACTGACAAAATGGAGAAAATGAATGAAAAGGAACCGGAGAGAGGTGGTTACAGGAAACTCTGCTCTAAAACACACAGTCTGTATTTTTTTTTTTATGTCAAGGCCCCCGTCTCTTATTTTTTCCCTTTTTATTAATGAAGTGGAAGGAGTGAAAGCTTTGAGGAAGGCTTGGCTGTGGCAGCCACAGCTGCCTGCCCTGACAGCCAGATTTCTGCCCATAACTTCACATCCAGGACGCCCAGTTCCTCCTGAGCCGGGTTTTGGAGCCCAGCTTTAGTGGTGTTTGCAGTGGTGGGATGGGACCAGCACCTCCAGCATCTCCCAGGGGACACAGGACGTGCAGAGAGGCAGAAATGGGCCAGGATGAATTTTTGGAAGCACCTAAGCTGGCGCCCCTGGGGAAATCCCCAGGGATTTAGAGACTCCCTTCTCATGAAGGAGGTTTCAGTCCCTTCCTGATTTGGGATGAGGGCTCAGCTGTGCCCCCCCAGTCCAAAGCTGGCTTTGGTGCTGTCCTTCACCTGCCATCTCCTGGGACAAAGCCTGGCTGTGTGGTGAACTGCTCTCACTTGGCTGATGCTCCCATGGAACCCCTGCCCTCAGGACTGGCCCTGTCTCTGCATCCCTGGAAAAACCTCCCTGGAAAAACCCCTGGGGCAGCAGGTGGAAGGATGTGAGGGGGGTGATGGTCACTCACGGGAATGGTGCTCCCCTTGCTGTGGTCCCCTGGGAGCAGGTGGTGTCCTGGAGCAGGAGAACAAAACCAAAGGAGCTGCAGCTTCCACAGCTCCAGCTGGGGCTGGTGACACTGGTTCCAGTGAGGATGGGCCCTGTCCAGACTGGTGACACTGGTTCCAGTGAGGATGGGCCCTGTCCAGACTGGTGACACTGGTTCCAGTGAGGATGGGCCCTGTCCAGACTGGTGACACTGGTTCCAGTGAGGAGGGGGATCCAGTCCAGCTCCTGATCCCGCTGGTGCTTTGGGGCTGCCTGTGCCTTGTGCCTGCTCCTCCCTGAGCTTTGCAAACTTTGGGCAGCCGAGCTCTGGGGGAAATCTGGGGCTGCTGCACCCCAGGCACTCCCAGAGATGCAGGGATTTTTCTCCAGGTTCACTTCCCTGCAGCCTCCTCTGGCAGCAAACGGGCCCGGGGAGCCGGGGGGGAGCTGGGGGGCAGCTGGGTCCCGGTGAGGGCAGGGGCTGCCCCAAGAACCACATCCCACCTGACAGCGACACTCCTGAACCACAAACCCCCCCTGGATGGTGCCTCCCCGGTCTCACCACGTTATGGCTCTTTCCAAGAAGGTGACAGAGGGTCCCTGGTCCCCTCCTGCATCCCCAGAGCTCAGGGATGCTCCCGGCTCCTCCAGGCCTGGCTGGGAGCCTCTGGCCACAAGAAAGCCCCAAAGGCTGGAAGCTGGAAATGAAAGCCCAGGGGGGGAAGGTTTGATGTTAATGAAAACAAAACCCAGCCCAAAGCCTCAAAACAACGTTTGGGGGCAGCTGCTGAAGGCTGAAAGCAAAGCAGTGCCTCGCAGCATTCAGAGATCATGAGTCAGGGCCCCAAAACTCCTGAGGCTGCCATGAAAAGAGGGAGGCTGGGGAAAAACCTAATTATTTAATTCTTTTTTAAATTTACATTTGGGGTTTGTGATAAATCTCCTGAGTTCGAGGTTTCCCCTGCTAAGGCTGACTCAGGGCTGGGCTGCAGGGCCAAATCTGTGCATCCTACTGTGGAATCCTGGAATATCACAGGTATCCCATGCACGGAGCTGTCTGTGGGAGCTGGAAATTTGGGGAGCATCGCTGTGCTGGCCCCTGGGAAAGATCCCGAGGAGTGGCAGTGGGAACAGAGCAGTTTGAGGGTGTTTAATATGGCCAGGAGGAAGGGGGTGCTGGGGACAGCGGTGGCAGGCACAGATGTCCCAGTCCAAGGCAGGGTTTTCCAAAGGCTCAGCTCCCCTCTCACTGCACAAGTGGAGTGGAGTCCATGTGGATTTTATTCCAACCATCAGCAAAAGGTGACCCCGACACCATCTGGGTTTGGGAATGTAAAGGGCTGGCTCCTCGCTGGAGCAAAGAGTTAAAATGGGATTTTTTTTCTCCCCCTTTTTTTCAGTTTTTAATTTATTTGGCGGCGGCTTTGCCTCGCTCCGGTTGCCAATTTCCTACCGGTTTAATATCGGAGATTTATGATCCCTAATCCCGGCCGGCCTGGGTGTGCCCTGGTGCTGGGGGACCCCTCGCTGCCCCGGCTCTCCCTCGGCACGTGGCTGCAGCAGGGATTGCTCAGCTCCAGGAATGGGATTTCTCCACCTTCCCGGGCCGTGGAAGGGGCTGTGAGTGCGGGGTCGGTGCTTCCCCCTTGCCTTGGGTTTTTTTGGGGATTCAGGTTTTTTCTCCCCCCTCCCTCCCTCTTTTCAAGCTGCCTTTTGAAAACACGTTTTGCTTTTTTCCAGCAGCCCCTGCCAAGCTCCTCTCGACAAAGGGGGTGACTAAGAGAAGGCTCCGCTGAAGGAAGGATTTTTTTACTTTTTTTTCCAAGAAAGGGCAAAGTGAGCAGATGATCTCACCTTTCGGATGAGGATTCTGTTCCTCACCCCCATTCCCTCCCCAGGGCTGGGATGGGGACCCAGGGCCGGCATGGGGGCGGTGCCTGGGACCACAGTGCAGGTACAAAAACATTCCAGCACCATCCGGGCAGGATCGGGCCCTGCTGCAGCACGGGGAGCTCAGAATTGGGGCAAAATGGAGATTTAAAAGCTCCAGGTTTCCTTTACCACAGTCACACCCCGCAGAGAGCGGAAAAAGCCCCAAAATCGGGCTGAAAATGTGGCACCTGAGGGAGTAAAGGATTTTCGCGCATCGCCTGGATCAGCATCACCTGCTCTCACCAAATAATCCGCTCTCCCTGTGGGAATCTCCACCCTCCGCGGGGTCAGCAGGGATCCCTTGTGCTTCCCCGGGATTCAACTGCCCTCACCCCGGCAAACCCCTCCTCTCTCCCTGCTTTTCTGGGAGCCGAGTGACCCTGCGCTCCCCCACGCAGCCCAAAACAACCCAGGAAAAGCTTTTCTGCCTCTGCTCCTGCCTCCCCCCCTCCCCGAATCTCCCGGCCCTGCCCTCCCCGCCTCCTGTTTCACTCCAAATATTTGCACCCAAACGCATCGCGCGGGAAAAAGCCCAAATTAAAATAAAAAGAAAAAAACCCCACAAACCCGACAAAAACAAACAGATAGGAAAAATAAATAAGGGAAAATATCCCCTTTGAAAGGCTGAATGAGGCGGGGAGCTAAAAAGCCCCATTGAGGAGCGCGGGGCGGATGATAGCTGCCGATTGAGCCCGCGGGAGAAGGAACTCTGTTCAAGCTAATTAGGGCCTTTTAGGACATTCAGCCCAGCGGTGCCAGCAGAACGGTGAGGAAAAGAGCCTCCTAATTGGCTTCCTGCTGGGGTGTCAGTCCCAAAGTCTTTATTATCCCTCCCTGCACCTTTTCAACCCTTTCTTCCCTCCCTGGCCCTGGTGAAAGCCGGGGCTGCCCCGGCATCGCTCACCCCGCTGCCTCAGCGCCGTGGTTTGTCCTCCAAAAAGCAGATTTGCCGTGGCTGTGGGGCTGGTTGGGGCTGTGGGGACCCTTCCGTGGCCAGGAGGGTCGGCTGGGAGCGCCCCAGTTCCAGCACTGGGGCAGTCTGAACCCCTCACCCGAGCCAGCCCCAGCAAACGGCCCTGGCTCTCTGGGGGAGCTGCTGAAGCGATGCCGAGAGAGAAAAGAGAAGGGAAAAGCTCCTTCCAGCTCCCCTAATCACTGCTCCAGCGGCATCTCTGCCCTGGTCATTGCTCCGGGGGCATCTCCTGCCTGAGCCACCCCTGAGCCACCCACATTCCCCTTCCCAGGGCTCAGCCCTCAGGAGATTCTGGAGCAGCCAGGCGGGAAAATGAAGGGATGCACATCCACATGTCAGAAATGTGTTTGTGCCTCATCAGCCAGCAGAGAATTCAGCCACAGGAAAACCCCACAGCTTTATTACCCAGCCTCAGCCTCACTCCTGTCCTTAAGAACCCCATATATAACCTGAACAGCCTTCCAGCAGCTTCTCATGTGCCATTAAACTCTTTAATCCAAGGGAAAAGCCATTCCTTGGACCTTTCCAGCACCTCTAGCAGCTCCTACAAGTATGGCCTTGCTGGATGGGGACCACACCTTGCCAAGGATGCTCATTGTCCATTTTGCCCCGTGGATAATAAATGAGAATGCAAATAAAACCTTTGCCTCCAAGCCCTCCTCTTCCCCCTGAGCTCACGGGGAGGTGCCAGGGCACAAAACCAGAGTGGAGCATCCCTTGGCTGGCTCCTCCTGGGGTCACCCGGCATTTGTCCTGTATGGACCCACCAGTGGCCACACTGGCAATGGGCCCAGGAGCAGAGAGGTGCCCGGGGAGTTCGGGATGTGCCTGCTCTGAGCCGCTGCTCCCAGGCAGAGCTGTGGAAGGGTTCTCAGGGCCCTGAGCACCAGCAAGGACTCCAGAGTCTGCTGGCCTGTCCCAGGGCTGCACCACCCTCTGAAGTCGCCTGGGAATTACAGGGGGATTGGATCCAGGTGACAGGGAACTGCTTGCCGCTCATCCCCACAGCAAAGGACAAGCTTTAAAGGTTTGGCACGTAACAGCAAAGCGAGAGGAGAGGGGACATGGTGTCATCCTAACCCTGAAGGCACTGGAAAACACTTGGAAAATATGAGTCTCCCGCAGATGCTGAGACAACCCCCAAATCAGGGTCCACAGTGTGCTCATCCCGATTTCCCAAGTGCCACACTGCTCCACCGAGCATCGCTGCCCAGGGCAGCCTCTCCAAACCTGGCAAAAACCATTCCCAAAACCGCTCACACCCCAGCGGGGGCTGCGGCTGGGACCCAGCCTGGGCTGGGAGGGATTTGGGCCACCCCGAGGGGATGCTCCTGCCCCGCATCCTTTGGCACCGCTCCTCCCTCGGAGGGGACACTCACCGTAGTCCTTCTTACAGTACTTCTTCATGTTGATCTTCAGCTTCCCCTTGGAGGCTTTGCAGTATGAGTCACAATCTGCGCGCAGAGAGGGGGAGGGCAAGAAAACATTAACAAAACAAATTAGCCTTAAAATGAAGAAAGGGCTGGGGGAAGGGGGGCACGGCTCAAAGCTGCAGCCTGCCATGAATAAGCAGCGTGCCTGTGATATCCATCTGCCAGGCCCCGGCTGGGTCGTCGGAGGGGGCATTGAGAAAGCCCTTCCTTTCTAAAGAAAGCTGCTCACAAAGGAGCCCATCCTCCCTCCCGCCCGCCTCCCCCGGCCCGGCTTCCCCGGGCCGCTCTGGCTTCCTGGGAGACCCGGGGGCCTCCCTTATTGTGCCACCCAGAGCTTTTGAGAGCCGCACAAATTCCCGCTGCTCTGCAGCTCCCAACGGGAGCCCGCGCGGAGCCCACAGAGGCCCCATTGTCGCCCCTCACCCGGGCCGGTGGCAGCCCTTGGCATTCCTTGCCGGCAGATTCGGGCCGGGGTCAGCCCGCCACAATGCGGGTCAGCGAGGAAATCAGCGGCCCGTGAAGCATTAGCAAAGCCTTTGGTGTCCACTCCGCTGAAGTGTGCAAATAAAACACCCGAGCAGCAACCTTTCGTTCCGAATGGGCCCCCACTGCTGGGACACGCTGGCCTGGCCCACGCGGGGCAGGGCCCGGCGGCGGCCGGCGGGAGCCTGGCACGGCCCTGGAGCCTGGCACGGCCCCTGGCATTGCCACGGTGCTGGAGCCTGGCACAGCCCTGGAGCCTGGCACGGCCTCTGGCATTGCCACTGCCCCTGGAGCCTGGCACGGCCCTGGAGCCTGGCACGGCC
>VWZW01002020.1:11629-70577 GCA_013397115.1 Edolisoma coerulescens
GGAGCCTGGCACGGCCCTGGAGCCTGGCATGGGCCCCTGGCACTGCCACCAGCACTGCCCCCTGGCACTGCCACAGGTGCTGGAGCCTGGCACAGCCCCCTGGCATTGCCACCAGCGCCGGAACCTGGCACAGCTCTGGAGCCTAGCACGGCCCCCTGGCACTGCCACCGGTGCCTGGCACGGCCCTGGAGCCCGCGGGGACGCTGAGCCCTGCCCCGGGAGCTGCTGCTCCCCCGGCCCTGCCCCTGCATCAGGTGGAGAGGAGAAGCCCCGGGAGGCCTCAGGGACCCGAAATCCAAACCTCCCCTCCAGCAGCAGAGCCAAACGCAGCCCGAGCCCAGCAGCAGCTGCTTCATCCGTGGGCGTGGGGGAGCCAACAAGGGACGGAGCCCAGGGAAGCAGACGCCCAAGCGTGGTGCCAGGACCATCGGGAGCCACTTCAGCACCAACCCCCGTGACCCACGTGTGCCCCAGCCCCTCTCAACGTGGCCATGCAGAGTCCCTGCCTCAGCCCCATCCTCCTGCCCCATGGCTCCCTGCTGCTCCCACTCCTCAGGAGGGACCCTCAGCACTCCAAGGCTTCCTGCTCTTCCAGCGTGACCCAGACAGGGCCAGACCCAACCCCTGTGATCTTCCTCCTGCAGGAGCCCCAGCTGAGATCTCTGCCCAGCTACAACCCAGCCAAGGCCCCTCCAAACCCCGAAGCCTCAGGGCTCCCAGCCACTGATGCCTCCCATTTGTTTTTCTCATCTAACATTTCTGAACATCGAGTAAAACTTGAAATGCACTGAGAAAGGAGTGGATATTCCATAAAAACCGGAGCTCAGTGGACGGAGATTCGCTAGCAGCGCCCCAGCCATGCCCACGTGGCAGGATGCCACCACGCAGTGGGACATGGCTGCCTGGTGCCACTGAGCTCAGGGAACAGAAACATTCCTGATCCAATGCTCTGTAAGATGTTCCTGGCCAGAAACATTGAAGGAAAAGTCTCTAAGGGAACTGGATGTCTGTGCAGTGACCTAAGAGCCCAGGGAAGCTTCCCCTGAGCTTTTTGGGGGAGCAGGGAATGCCAGGGGACAGACAGGCCATGGGCTGCTCTGCCGGGCTGCTGGCACCACTCTGCTCAGCCCAGGCTGCTGATGCCCTCAGGACACCAGAGTGGTTGTGATAAAGCTGGCGATGGCTGTCCCTGGCACAGAAATCCCGGAGCTCTGTAGATATTCACTGCTGCTGTCCCACCTCAGCCCCGGGGCAGCACAGGAGGTGGCAGAGAACAGGTGGGCAGTGAGCAGCAGAGCAGGGACAAGCTCAGAAGCTCTGGCTGCACATCCCTCCTGCCCTGGCCAAATCCAGGACACGCTGGCCCTGAGCAGTGGGGTGGGCAGCAGCTCCCACCTGCACATTCACGGCTCAGCCCCACAAGGGACCTCCAGCAGCCGGGCTGGCAGAGCCCACCTGGAGCAGATCCTCCTGCAGCCCCACTGCTTCTGGGATCCAGTGCAAGAAACAGCAGAGCAATCAGCTCTGGAGTCCAATCCAGCACCTTCATAGAGCAACCCCAAGTCACCTCAGCAACCTCTCCCCACAGGAACATCCCTGAGCACAGCTGAGCTCCCCATCCCTGCACCACTGCCACAATAATCCCACTCTGCCTGAGATGCCAGACCTGCTGGGAATCCCTCCCGGGGCTCTTTGCCAGCCAGGGAGGCTGTGGGGTGATGGGACAGCACTCAGCTGCCCCCCACACCCTGCAGGACAGCACCCCGTGCCCACAGCACCCACAGCCTCTGCTTCTCCCAGGGTGACAACCTGGAGCTCAAGACACCCAGCTCTGGCTAGGGCTGACCCTGCTTGGCCTGAACACAGCCCTGTCCTGTCCTGCCCTGTCCTTCTTTTCCTCGTTCCCAGCCCCACGGGCTGGGCCAGAGCCTCAGCTGGTTTGAATCGAGCCGGCCTGGCCAGAGCCAGCTGGTGTAAATCACTGGCAATCACCAGATGCCAGCGCTGGTTTCCGTGGGTGGGGGATTTGCTCCAGTTCATTTCCTTTGACTCCCTCGTGGAGAGCTCTTCTGCCCCCTGGGTGATTTGGGGATCCTCTGGGGCCTCTTTGGGAGGGCAAATGGGATTTCTCTGAGCTCTGTGTGTGGGGCGGTGCTGCGGGGTCCCTCTGCCTTAGGGATGGTGCACGGAGGGGATGCTGCGGGATGTTCTGTCAGTGCTGCCAGGGACAGACCCTGCTCTCCCCACCAAGGGACTCTGCAGCAGTCTGGGCCCTGGGGAAGCTTTGCTGAGCTGCTGCTCCCCGCTGGAAAGTGATGGTGGAGCTGGGGAAGGGATGGGAGGAAGGATCAGCCGGCGGAAAGGGGAGGAGAGGGTGGGTGTGCAGCTCGGAGACTCGTGGGTGCGCACAGGAGACACAAATGATGTGAGACTCACAGAATTTGTCCCCAAATGTTTATGTGACAAACCTCCCGAGTCCCGAGGCTGCCTGGCTGTGCCAGAGGCTCCTTGTCCTGCAGGTCCCTCTCGCCCCTCTCCATGAGGCTGCAGAGGATCAGCCTGGGATAACCTGCCCGTGGAAGGTGATCCCAGAGCCCGGCCACAAACCAGGCTGAGAATGAACAGGGCTGCCTGAAGGACACCCTTTGGGGTGGGGAGCACCCTGGTACCTGCAGCGTGGGGGGTCAATGTCCTGCTCCCATCCTGCAGGAGCGATGAGGGGGGCACCAGGACGGGCTCAGCCCCAGCTCCCTGTCCCACTGTGCTGCACGAGCGTCCCCTGCCCACGGGGTGCAGAGCCAGGCTTGGTCTCACCCGGCTGCTGTCCAGCCCTGCCCTCCTGGCCCTGGCAGGGCTCAGCTGCCCTCAACAGACCCGGGACCTCCCTGAGCCCCTCTCAGCCCGTGTCCAACCCAGCCACCCTCCTGAAGCACCCAAACCCCCCCGGCTGCAGCCCCACGGTGCGGGACAAACCTGCGGTGACATCCAAGCCCCCGGCTCTTTGCTCCCTGCGTTTGCTCAGCTGACACAAATGGCACAAATATTCCAGTGCAAATCCGTGTTTCAGGGCCACGAGCCCAAAGCACACCCAGCCCTGGGTGCATCCTGAGCGGGGACATCCTGCTCCTCCCCCCCGGCTGGCATTCCCCGGGCTGGGGCAAGGCACAAACTCCCCGCGTTTCCCAGATAAACAGAGCGGGATGGGATTGAGAAGAGATCGGGAAGAGGCCGCTGGAGCCACTTGTTCACAGAGGGAGCAGGTGGCGGGCGGCTGGTTCGTGTCGCTCGCAGCTCAGTAAAACGTGTCAGCACAGCCTTCAGCAGCTTTGCAGCTCAGCCCATCCCCTTGATAGAACTAATTCTCTGGCTGGGCAGAGACTTTTCACAGCTAAACACCTTCTTTGTTTTGCCTAATTTCTTTTTTTTTTTTTTTGCAGAAAGTTGGATGTTTTCTGTTTAAACATCTTCGGTTTGGGGCTTGTCTGGGGTTGCTGTGATGAGGCTGAGAGCTGCAGAGTGCAGAGTGTCATGGCATGATTTGTAAATGATCCCGCTCTTCCCGGAGCA
Organism: Edolisoma coerulescens; assembly: GCA_013397115.1. Lineage (NCBI taxonomy): Eukaryota > Metazoa > Chordata > Aves > Passeriformes > Campephagidae > Edolisoma > Edolisoma coerulescens. The sequence goes on from VWZW01002020.1 coordinate 15,197, forward strand.
CCGGTGCTCCCAGGGCTGGGCAGGAGGGAGGTGCTGGCAGCAGGGCTGGGGGTGCTGAGTGTTGTTGCAGGGAAGACCCCGCACCAGGCGCCTCTTGCTGCGCTTGCAGTTCCAAAATCAGCTTTGAGCCGCTGCGAAAGCCACATGTCGGGACCGGAAATTAAAGGCCCCTTGATTCTGACATGATAGAGCGATTAAAGCCACATTTCTTGGCCTGGGTACCTAACTGGAAATGCAGATATAAGGCTTAGATCCCCAAGGGGATTCAGATTTCTAATCCCAATTTATGCAGCTAAATTCCTATTGATTTCCCCCAGGTAGGGCCCTAAATGCCTTTGCGGGCTGCGATCCAAGGTGGAGGTGTTGTGGCTTAGGAGGGGAGCCCCAGCCCTGACAGCCTGACCTCAGCACTTGGGGGTGAAGGGCATTTTCCTGCCCTCCCTCCCAGGGGTTGTGCTCTCCGGGGACTCTGCGGGTGGGGGTCTGGGTGCCCCCCTCTCCTGTTGTCACTGGGGGGGATGTGCAACCAGCCTGAGCCACTGAATGAAGGTGCAGCTCCAAATACCAAATCCTGAATCTGTGATTCCTTCACCAGAGAGAGCAGGGTGGAGAAAATGGGATTGGGGTCTGTCTGGGGACCCAGACACCCCCAGAGCAGGTCAGTGCAGATCGGTGGGGCTGGTTTGAATTGCTCTGATGCAAGGGGAGGCTGGTGGTGAACAGCTTTCAGATTCCTCCCCTTTTCCCTCCCTCCCCGGTGTTACTGGTCACAAATCCTCGTGCAGGAGCTGCCCTTCCCGATGGGAGTGAGCAGCAGTGGCCGTGGGGGACACGGCAGCTTCCAGGTCCCCACTGGCTCTGGACAAATCCCAGCTAAACTTCTCCACGGGCATCCCCAAAGCTGCACATGCTGCAACCCCTGGCTCCCCAACAGCCCCTGCAGAGGGAGGGTCTGGCCCTGCCTGAGGGATGGGGTTTGTATCTCAGTGCTGTAGAACCCCCACGAGTGCCCAGGGGGAGGAAGGTGCATTCTTGTGTATTTTTGGAAGCTGGACCTGAGCAATCCCTGCCTTCACCAGGAGCTGGGGAATCCCAGCTCTCGGCTGTGCCCGAGCCCAGACCCCCCTGCTCGCAGCCACAGCCCTGGGCTGGCTCCCTGAGCCCATCCAACAACCACAAAACTCTTCCAGGTGCTCCCAAGAACTGCTGCAGCCCTGTGGGATGTGCAGGACATCGTGTCCAGCTGCTCCATGGCTCTGCAGAGCTTCCTGCTGCCCCATCCCCACGGCACTGAGAGCTCCTCCAGGCTGTTCAGACTCTGGGAAGAAATTCCCAGCCCCTTTCACAGGCAGCAGCCCCACATCCTCAGCTTGTGGCTGGGGCCTGGAGGAAAAGCACACGGATCCAGACATTTCTGAAAACATCTCTGTGAGCTATCCCAGAGCATCCCGAAGGCAGCTGGGAGCCACATTCCCAGGTGACATGGGATAAAATGCAATCCAGCACTGCCCAGTGCGGGACAGGACAGGGTCACCTGTGCCAGGGTTGGCCTGGAGCACTCATGGCAGGGATGCCTTTGGCTCTCAGACCTCTGGAGATTTCCCTGATGACCATGAACTCCTGGTTCACTTCCCACAGCACTGAGGCTGCCCCTTGCTTCCATCCCAAAGAATTATTTTACCATGTCCTCCATCAGTCCCAGAGAAGGATTGTTAGAGTCATTTGGAGAGCTCCAGCTCTGCTTGCTCCAAGCTTCTGGCTCTGGGCCTGTGCTGACCACATGTCCTGAGGGAGGGGATGCTCTGGAGTAGCCCTCTCCTTTCCCAGGGAGCAGGGATGGGATCATCCCTGTGGGACGAGCGCAGGGACTGCAGTGTCTGGCTCACAGAGCACACGGTGACTGTGAGGGATCACTGCTGTAATTTAATTTGGGCTGGACTCCACCGGGAGTTTTTGTCTCAGAGCTGGCTGCTTTAACGTAAAGAGGCTTTAATAAAATAGCAAAGCTAAGGCAGAGAATCCTTCCCAGGTTATTCACTTCAGCACTGGGATCGCTTCTCCTGTGCTTCGCTGCACCCTCATCCTGCCACTGAATGGAGCAGGGGTCTGCTATCACAAAACAGGGTCTGCTATCACAGAACGGGGTCTGTTATCACTGACTGGGTCTGTTATCACTAACTGGCTCTTCTCCCCTCACCTGGCTGGGACCCAGCTGTCCTGCACCGTGCCCTTTGCAATTACCATGTGCAAATTAGTGCCCCTCACCCCTGGCCAGCTGCAGGACAGCCACTGTCCCCAGCAGGGTGGCCTTGGCCATCCCTCCAGCATGGCCACGAGCCGGAATAGGGAGGCACAGCCCTTCCAGGCCTTGGAGCTGGGCTGAGCTGGGGCTGGGCTGAGCTGGGGCTGGGCTGCTCCAGCCATGCCCGTTCTGTTATCTACAGGATGGTCCCCAGGTCTGAAGCAGTCTCAGCCTGTGGACAGAGATTCCAGGGGCCTGGATCTGCCCCCAGAGGGTCTGTGCCAAGCCTCTGGCACCGGGTTGTATTTGACCAAGCGACTGTGGTCTGTCCCTGGTCACCTCCCAGCTGGGAGCAGCAGTGCCCAGGAGCTGGCAGGGATTTGTCCCACGAGGTGAGGTGGCTCTGTGACCAGTCTGTCAAGGCAGAGGCACCTGCTGGGCCCCAGAGCATCTTCTGGTCCCCAAAGCGGGCTGAGGACCCCTTGGCACCAGCACAGGAGTGTGGGGGGCACCGAGGCCAGCCGGGCCTGGGCCGGGCACAGCCACCACGGCACGGAGCAGGAAAAGTGGGAGGAGTAATTTCCACTCCTTTTGGTTTGTTTGTTTTGGTGCTCTGCAGCCCCAAACCTTCCCCCGGGACCCCACCGCAGCCGCTGCCAAGGGATACACAAAATCCTTCCTGCAGGACGCCACGGCTCCTCGGGAGCACCTGGCAGAGCATCCTGAGCCCTGCCTGCAGCGATCCCCACAATCGGCGTGTCCCAGAGAGCCCCGGCTGCTCCGAGCCCCGCCGGGAGCTCGCTGCCTGGCTGCGGGAGGGGATTCCCGGCGCTCCCGGGCAGGCGGCGCGGCCGGGGCGAGGCGGAGCGCGGATCCCAGCGGATAACGACCATTAACCTCTCCCTTGGAACAAGAAGGTGCAAATGAGCCCACAGCAGCCTCCTTTCTTCTGGCTGAGCAAGATTGATTGAAAAACAAATTGGCGCAAATAAAGCATGTAATTAGATTAAAGCCTCTTGCCTGGAGCGGCTGGAAAGCGGCAGCGAGGGATTCCCGGGAGCCCGCAGCCCCTTCCCACCTCCGCAGCCCCAGCGCGTCCTGGGGGCCACCAGCCCCAGAGCTCCAGCAGGGCCCCAGCACCTCCAGGACGTGCCCAGGCTGTGCCCACCCCATCACGGGAGTGTCCCTGGCAGGCCGCTCGTGCTCGGCCACTCCAGTCCCAGCTGTGGCCCAGCAGCACCCAGGCACGCGTTGGGTGCCTTTGGTCCATCCCTGGAGCTCTGGGCATGGTCAGAGCGGGACCCACCCCAGAGAGCAGCCCAGCCCCGCTGCAGCTCGGGGGGAGTTTGCTCCCTGCCTTGGAGCTGCCCTGGGGCCGGTTTGGGGATGGGGATGAACGGCCTGAGGGATTTTTGGTGTTTCGGGACAGGGGTGCCCAGAGCAGCTGTGGCCTCAGCAGCAGCATCCCAATTTTCCCGGGTCTAAAGGGAGCAGGAGGCAGGCTGTGGCTGCTGGTGGCACAGTGGGGACAGTCCAGCTGTGCCAGACACCCACTGGAAACCCTGCACTGGAAACACTGCACTGGAAACACTGCACTGGAAAACAAACCCAGCACTGGAAAACAAACCCTGCACTGGAAAACACCTCGCTGGAAAACTCCACACCAATACGGAGTTTTATGGCTCATCCACCCCACCTCTGCCCCTCCTGACCCCTCTCCCGGGAGCAGCCAGGGCTGGCTGCACATTCCCTACCCCTTCCCACAGGATTTATCCCAGTGATGAGCCCCAGGACACGTTGGGAACATGGGGTGCAGATCCAGGGGTGCCCTGCCAAGAGCCACTGCCAACGCCATGAAATACATTCCTAGGAAAACGTCTGTCCTCGGGAACCGAGCACCCCATAAATTCCTGCCTGACAGCAGCTCCCAGCCGAGTGGGAAAATCACAGTTTCTGTTTGGGGGGAGATGCAGAAACAGGGAGCTGGTGCTGGGGACAAGAGCTTGGTGTCACCAAGGGGAATCAGCCTCTGGAAATGTCCCAGGATGGGGAAAGGGAGCTCGTCAGTCCTGGCTCTGAAGCTCGAGGCTTGGCTATGGTGGGATGTGGGGATGAAGGGTTGCAGGGATGGAGGGATATGGGGATGAAAGAATAAGAGGGTGGAAGAATGGAGGGAATCAGGTGCAGGGATGTGGGGCTGGAGGAACGCAGGGATTTGGGGGTGGAGGGATGCAGGGATGGAGGAATGAATGGATGTGGGGCTGCAGGGAGCCCTGCACTGGGCTGATAAGAGCACGGTGCAGTTGTGCATGAAGCTCATCTGCATTCCAGCAGTTTTGGGGGGGTTGTTCTAGGTTTTTTCCCCCAGACTTTCTGAGCTGTTTTGAAGGGACCAGGAGCTCCCTCACTGGAAGCCCCTCTCCCCTATTGTGCTCCCAGCCATTCACTGGGGATCACCATGAGAAACCTTTCAGAGGGAGCTGGATGCTGCTGATCAATCAGTCAATCAATCATGCGGCCAATCCATCACCTCGCTTACAGCTGAGACAAGCCAGAGAATGCCCAGGCAGGGCTGAATGAATTCCTCCTTTGGATGGGTACAAAGCTGGAGACCCCCAGGCCGAGCCCAGATTTGCCCCAGGGTGAATGAAATGACGATTTCCCCTCCGACTGCACCGCAGGGAGCTGGGCAGGGCTTTGTTCCCAGGCTCTGGGAGTTGACACTTCCTCAGAGCCAAGGGCTCTGGCTTCTCTCCCTACCAGTGCAAAGTCCCCCCATCCCTGGGTTTGGGAGCACCCTCACCAAGGAGAGCCGGCTGTGCCCCAGCCTGGCAGCTCCCCCAGCCGGGAGCCCTTCGGGGGGAGGCTGAGCCCCGTTCCCAGCCCCAGCCCTGCTGATCCCATGCACACACTCCTGCTCAGGGAACATCAGTGCTGGGAGACGCTGGGAGCGGTCCCTGCTTCAGAGCCCAAGGAGAGCTCGGGCTGGCTCCTGTGCTCCTGTCCCCGCGCCGCCGTTCCCAAGCAAGCCTGGCACCCTCGCAGATGTTGTGGAGGCCGCTGGCGGCTCTCCGGGGGTGACTCCTTGTTTCCAGCTGCTGCAGCTCATGAGAAGGAGCTGTGGGATATTTAATCCTTTCCTACTGTCACTTTTCCCTTGGAGCTGATGCTGCAGTGTTGATGTGAGCTGGGGACAGTGGTCCTCAGCTCTGCTGGGGAGGGGAGCTGCTGAGCCACAAAGGCCACGTTGCCATGGGGGTGCCCAGGTCCAGGCGGGCTGGAAATGAGGTGTCCCTCAGCTGCCCAACCCCTGGAGCTGCAGTGGGAGAGGGGATTTAATCCCTGTTCCCCCTGTGCCCGGTGAGGTGTCCCTGGGCTGATGCAGGTGCTGGGGGCAGCACACCCCAGGGACCCTTTTCCCTCCTTGTCTATCCATAGAAATGGGCTGGGAGCCACCCCTGAAATCTGCATTTCACCCTTCTGCTGAGGGCAGAGGAGCCCATTCCTGCTGCTCGTGCTGGGATTGTCCCAGGAGAGACAGAGTTTACCTGGGAGCAGAGGGTGGCTCTGCACGACCTCAGTCTAGGCATGGGCAGGCAAAAATCAAAGCTTTTGACATTCAGACAGAGGAACAACAACCCTTTTACAGGGCAGGAGTACTCTGGCTACCTGCAAATGATGCTGAACAGGAGTTCCAGCTCATCAGGGAGGCAAATTTTCTCCATTCCTGATTCTTGGGGGAGGATTCAGGCTAAAATTTGGATTCCACATGCAGCCAGCTCTGCGCTGGGTCCTCTGCACTCTGGGAAAGCTGCAACCTGCAGCCAAAGCTGCTCCGGGTCTGTGCACCCTGGGGTCCCTCTGAGCTGGCTTTTCCCTTTCCTGCATTTACATCCAGCCTCTTCCTCACCAGCCAGGAACAAAAGGGCCCAAAATGACATTTGGAAGGGCCAGATCTGGTTTTGAAACCGCAGAGGTTGATTTCCAGGGGGAAACCATGGGGAGCTGCATCAATCCAATCACCTGGTTTTATTTAAGCCCACTGGCTGAAATCATCCACCTCTGATAATTATTCCCAAGAAAATCTGGATTTGATTCAGATAAGACAAGGACTGACTGGCAGGTTTGTAAACCTTCACCCCCCACTGCTATTTTTGTTTGCCCTTTCACTGTGGTCTCTTCTGTCTAAGAGGGACCAAAAAAGGACCAGCAAAGCTCCTCGTGCCTGGCAGCAAAAACGAGGAGCAGCCCCTCCTCATCCTCCAATCTCCCGGCATGGGAGAGCATGGATGCATTTCATCTAAACAATCCAGTTTTGGGCTGTTTTCCCAAACTGATTGGGACCCCTGGGAGTTCAGCAGAGCCAGGCAGGACCCCCCACACCAGAGCTGGCATTGTCCCACCCCTCGTTCCAAGGCCAGCTTTGGCTCCTGGTCCTCTGCAATGGTCAGGTTGGGGTGATGCTCCCTCAGCTCTTGGCCACTTTCTGTCCCACGTGGCCACGAGCACAGGACAGGGCTCAGGGTTCAATCCAAGCTGACATCCGTCACTTTTAGTACAAACTCCTTCATTTATGAACCCTCCTGCACTTAATTTATGAACCCCAGGCTCAGGATGCTGCACACGTGTTTCCAACGCATTTGGGCAGGAAAGGAAACCGCTTGTCCCGGTACAAGCAACAGGGTTTATGCATTTAATGCAATTTATCTCGAGGGAAACGGTTGCTGAAGAGGCGTTCAGCACGGAGATGCTCCCAAAGAGCAGAACGTACCTGCGGGCTCCTCGATGCTGCTGGCGGCCGTGGTGGGCGGAGCAGCCGGGATCTCTGCAGGACAGCCCGGAGCACACGGGAGCAGAGGAGAGAAAAGGAGGAGTTATTCCAAACCCCAAAGAGCCTGGTCCCTGCAGGTTCCTTTCCCCACCATGTCCCCCAGCAGGAGCCCCCAGACCAGTACACCAGGAACTGGGGAACCAGGCATCCCTCGAGAGTGTTGCAAAGGGGGTTTTTAACAAAACATTTTGGCTCGTGGCTGCGTGCTGCAGTGTGCCCAGCCCCCGTGGGCTGTGCCCCTCCTTGTCCCTGGGTGTCCCCTCCAGCTGCTGTCACCCAGGTCGGAGCAGTGCTGGCACTCCCCTGGCAGGGTGCAGGCACAGCCCTGCGGCTCTGCTGGGGTGCAAGGGGTGCCTCCCACGTTTAAAGGAAACACAAACACATCTGGTGCCAATTCCCCGGCTCTGATTTGGGGCCAGCTTTGCAGAGCTGAAACCACATCATGCTCTGGGTGTTCATTCCCCAGCCTGGCTGTGTTTGTTGAAGGGATGGACTGTGGATGGGGGAGTTGTAGGGCCCCAGCTTTGCAGGATGCTCTCCTTCCCCTGCTCTCACCATGGACGTCTTTCCTGCATTTAGGGCACGGTGCTGCCATTTCTGTGCATTCCTGGGAATCCTGGTGGGGGAACACCCCAGCAGTCTGGTTTGGAAATGGAATTTAGGCATGAGCTGGCAGTGGGCATCTGCCTCTTTCTGCTTGTGTCCTTGGGAAAACGCACGGCCACAGAGGCAGGGTTTGCTGGGGCATGTGCCAGCACTCACAGGGTGCAGCCCAGGCAGCATCGGGTGATTTTTGGGGTCAGTCACCTTCATGCAACTAAACCCAGCACAAGACACGGGGCATGGGCAGGCAGCACCAAGAGCCAGCACAGCCATCCCAAAGCCAGGGCTGGGGGTGCTCGTGCCTGGCCTGACACAGACCCCACGGGGATCTTGCTCCTTCCCCCAAGGTGTTCTTTCCATGGCCAGAAGTCTCTGGGAATAGGGAATTACCAGCAGTGGTAAATCAGAGAGTGACTGTGCCCAGCCCCAAAGCCTGGATGGGCCATGTTGAAATCCTGGGTCTGTCTTTATTTAGTGCCACGAATCCCAAGGGAGCTGATGCAAGGAACAATTTATTCTCTGATTTCCCCTGGCCCTGGGGAATGATCAGTGATAAACCTTTGTGCACACTTGCTGCAGAGCAGACTGGAGCCAGGGCTGGACATCTTGGGGACAACAAGCATCTGCTTTGGGCTCTTGCTGTCCCATTGCGACACGGGGAAAATGAATCGCAAGTGACCCCAAACCACCCTGGAATGTATGTTTCCTTCAGCAGGAGAAGGTGGAGAAAGGGTCTCTGCCCCAGAATTTGGCAATGGCCACGGAAAAGGGGGAACAGTGTGGGAGCAGAATGTGGGTCCCCAACAAAACCTTGATTCTTTCACCTTTTCTTGCTGGGCCTTTTTCTCCTTTTAGCAGCAGGGAATCACCCTTTAGGGAGCAGTTCCTCCTTCACATCCCATCCCATCCCATCCCATCCCATCCCATCCCATCCCATCCCATCCCAGGCACACCAATTTTGATGCTTTGTTCTGTTAGGGCAGGTGGAGATGTCCCACAAGGTGCATGAGCCACTGAAAGATCCAACAGCAGCCAAGCCCACAGGCAGCAGAGAGGGGCACAGGGCTACAGCCCAACTTCCCGGGCAGAGGGAGCTCAGCAGGGGCTGAGGGGGCTCCGGGTGTTTGCAGAGCAGATGCTGCAGCAGAGGCACTTTGGGGGCTGGAACAGTGCTTCTGCTGCTGTTTCAAGGGCAGAGGGTGAGGGCAGCCTCGGGAAGGCAAATTGAAAAGCAAACCCAAGGAAGCCAGGGGTAAAACCACCCGTGTTTCTGGGAGGGTTGTGTGAGTGCAAGAGCCCCTTCAGCAACCCAGGTGTTCTCAGCTGAGATGGCAACTCCATCGAACGAGCAGCTCCTCTGATCTGAGCTCTGGGCCAGTGCAGCACAGCCTGATTTTGGGGAGAAAGACCTGTTTGTAGTGGTCTGCCTTAGCACCCACCCCTAAGTAAATGTGCTCTTGAGGCACCTCTGTTCCGTGGAGCAAAATTAAATTCCCAGCGAACGGGGCTGTAGATGCCCTCACAGAACCCACCCGACAAGGCAGGTGAGCTGCTGGAAGCTGCTGCTGGATTTGGGACCCTGTTTGGGCAGAGTGGAGGGCAGGGGTCCCCAGACAGCTCTGCCCCCCCACTGCTGGTGGGGTTCAGCAGCCCCCCACCCTGGGCAGCGGCTCGGGCAGGATTTCAAGGGTTAAAATCTCTTCTCTACAGCCACGGAGAGAAGTTCCACCTACTTATGCAGGGGGCGATGGGCGAGCGGCTCTGCTGGTAGCCTTTGGCGCAGCGGTTGCAGGTGATGCCGGTGACACCGTCCTTGCAGGGACACTGGCCCGTGGTTTGGTTGCAGGTCTGGCCGGCGGCACCCACGGGGTGACAGTCGCACTCTGCGGGGGGAACACACGACAGCAGGGTCAGGGGAGGGCACAGCGGGCACGGGCGGCGATGTGGCATCGGCGGGGAGCGGGGCAAGGACCGGGAGCTGGGGCAGCTCCCCCGGCACGGCTCCCCTGCTCTGCCGCTGGCGCTGCAGCTCCGGCAAAGCTCCGCGACTGAAACAGAGCTGGCATTTGGCACAGGGGGTGGGGGACAGCGCTTGGGCACAGGGGGCAGCGCTGGAGAGGGGGTGGCCCTGTCACAGCCCCGCTGCGGAGATGGAAGTGCAGCCAGGATGTCTGGAGGCAGCGTGGGGATGGATCCCACGGACAGTCCTCGTCCCGTGGGTGCTGAGATCAGGAGTTTGCAGGATTTAAAAGGAGGGCAGCAGCACCCGCTGCCCCCACCCAGCAGCCCCAAACTCCCCGGGCTCCCGGGAGCGGCGGCAGGGCTGGTACAGAGGTGCAAACCCAGCAGGGCTCCGTCACCCCTCAGCACACCGAGCTCAGGCAGGCAGCAATTGCTCGCAGGGAGCTTGGGAATTCATTCCACGTGCACTCCGAGGAAAATCAAACCAGTCCTTTCAGAGCTCTCGCTCGAGCCCTTCCCGCTGAGCAGCATCCCTGGCAGCTGGCACTGCGGGCACAGGAAGGAAATGCCCTTGTGGGATGCAGGCAGGCTGGAGGACCTGCTGTTCCTGGCCAGATGGATGGAGCCTTGACGGCAGAGCCGGGCAGATGTGAAGGCTTTGGCAGGGGATGTAAGTACTGCACTTGACAACATTCACCAGCTCATTTCCCACAGTGGGACTTCACCGGCGCAGCTGTGTGTGTGGGGGNAGCATCAGGGCATGTTATCATCACTGCTCCAAAAGGATTATGGCCTCGCACATTTGTTAACAGCCCTGATTTCTAAGAGCTGCAAGCGCCATGCCAGACTGCGGTCTGCCCCTGCTGCGCGGTGGCAGGGAGAGGCAGGCAAGCAGGAAAGCTTTCCTTTTCTTCTGCAGCATCCTCGGGAAGGAGCCAGCCAAATCCCTCCCTGGGGAGCTCTGATCCCCTCTGCTCCTGCCCCTCAGGGGAGCTGCCTGCCAGGAAGACGGGCTGGGGGAAACCTGTCCCACTGCCTGGAGGGGGCTGGGCCGGGGGTCAGGGCCAGGGCAGGTGTCTCCATGGGCACCAGTGGCTTCAAGCCCCCCAAAATCCCCCAAACTGGGCACATCACTCCCATGAGGGCTTTTCCTGGACCCTGCAATGCTGCTTGGTTTGTTCTGCACCCCCTGGCTCTCAAACACCCTAAATCTGCCTGATTTGGGGTCAGCAGACCACATCCCACACTGGTTTTGGGTTTCCAGGTTTTGGTGTTTGGCTGGAGGTTCCCTCCAAGCCACCCCAGCACGATCCTGCTCCCTGCACCAGCAGCCCCCAGTCTGACCCTTACTGGGCAGCAGCTCCCAGGCTGATCCCCTCCCAGCAGGGTTGGGATGGTGCCTGGGACACCCCTGCTCTGGGATGTCCAACTTCTCCCTGCACGGGACATCCCAGAGCTCCAGCAAACTGCCACCAGCCCTGACCCCACCAGCCCTGGGTGGGAAGAGACAGAGCCTTGCCAAAACCCAGTGATTTTTCATGAGAGGGAAAAAAAACCCCTCAAGAAACCAGCAAAGCTTTTGCTCCTTTTCTCCTCTTTTCCTAACACTTCTGATTCGGGGTTTTTGATTAAAAGTCCCACTCTCCCCCCTGCCCTGAGCTGGCCCTGGGAAATGGCTGCTTGCAAACCTGCCCACAGCAGAAATCTGCGTTTCTAAAGCGAATTTAGATTGGAAAAGCTTTAACGTGAAATCAGCGTGGCTGGTGATGAGCAGAGGGATGCTTAGGTGGGAAAACCTTCACGCTGCAGCCCCGAGGGATGGCTCAGGTAATGCTGGGGGAGAGGAAATAAAACTGCATTAAGTGAAAGCCTGAGGGAGGAATAGGAGAGAAAAGAGTTAAAGAAGAGCAGAGAGGCAGGAGTTAATACGGAAATAAGGGAATCAGGGAAGGGTTACCCAAGACGAGGCAAAGGGCAGGAGGATGGGGACGAACCCGCCTCGTGTTTCAGGCGTCCCCTCCGGGGCATCGCCTGCAGAGCCCGTCCTGTGAGGAATCCTCCCCCATTTCAGTGGGACCGCTCGGACGAGAGAGGGAAAAGAGGGAAAAAAGCCTTGGCGATGAGTGAGAGTGCCAGAGCCAGGCTCTCGGAGGCCGGGCTGAGAGCACAGAGCGCTCTCTGGACAGCGCAGAAATAAAAAAATCGCGCTGCGGCTGCTTCCTTCCCTCGGGAGGTAACGGCTCGGCGGAGCTGCCGGGGTTGTTTGTGCCGCCGGATCTGGCTGAGGTTGTCTCCTCTGTGCCCAGGGCGGCTCCTCTGAGGCTCTCGTGTCCCCACTGAGATGTGTCCGAGGTCCCAGAGGGCACGAGGGACAGAGGGCCCGGGACTCGGCCGCCCGTGGGCCAGGATTTCAGCAGGATGGGATCCCGGCCGGTCTCCGCCGCCCCGCGGGGAAAACCCTCTCGGGGGCAGGGACGGGCTCAGTGCCACCGGGTGTCCCTGTGGGGCCCCGGGCCCGCGGGCAGCAGCGCTCGGGCCCCTCCCGTGCCCGAGCCCGAGCCCGTTTTGCCGTGCGTGTCCTCCCAAAACCCCGGGAATCAGCGGCGGCCCCCGCGCCCGGCGCAGGGAGGCAGGAGGTGCTCCCGGCCCTGGCTGCAGATGCGGATTCGCTGTCCCTGTCCTCCAGAATCTGAACCAGCGCCAGCAATTAGGAGCAATTAAAGGTAATTTACAGTTCCCCGGCCAGTGCAAACACTTGCAGCCAGCAATTACGGGCTCTTCTCCTTCCGCAGCCATGGAGGGCCGGGCTGCTGGTGCTTGATGCTGATTTTTCCAATCCAGTTCAAATTCCTTTGGGCTGTAACCCCAAATTGAGGGAAATTTGCACCAGGATCCCAGCGGGGGGTGATTGGTGCAAACGCCCCTTTGGCATCGCTGCCTTCCGATGGGCACCTTGGGACCCACAGAATGGGTTTGCATTCCTGAACTTCCCTGGCTTTCATTCCCGAGCTTCTCCGGGTGCAAGGATTTGTGGATTTGTTCATCACCCACCGAGGTGCGGAAATCCAGCAGTGCCCTGCACTGAGCAGAGCCCTCGAGGCACCAGAGCTGAGGGAACCTCTCTGATCGGGAAAGGAGGGTGTCTGGGACATCCCTGGAGATAAAGAGGGGGATAACTCCTGGTTTTTCCTCATGCCCATGAAAGGATCACCCCAGAGAGAGTACAGTGAGATGGGAGAGAAGCAAACAGGGATGATGTGGGAGCAAGAAAAAAGGGTGTCTGCAGTCTGTCAGCCCTCAGAACATCAGGGGGAACGGAAACAACTCTCAGGATTTTGTTTTTGCAGAAAATCTTTAAGAAAGATGTTCACTGAGTGTCTGTGGCAGAGATGACCAGAAATTCCTAGTGAAAAATGAAGTTATTTTCTGGTTGAAAACATGGCTGTGGAGGAGAAAACAGGAGGCTGTGGGGAGGGCAGCAGTGGGGGTGCCTCTGCTCCCAGAACCTGATTTTTCCTATAAAACCACCATGGCCTGGAAAGCAGGGAGCTGAGAGCACTTCCAGGTGAGCACCTTGAGCTTGGCTGCTCCAGACGTGAGGAGACCACGTCGCTCTCTGCGAGACAGGCCCGAAGTGGCCGAATGGATGAGGGGAGAGCAGCCAAAATCCGGAGTGCAGAAGGATGCATAATTGGAAGGAGGGAACAGGATGGCTCATCCACGCTGAAGGGTCCCAATTAACTGCATCCACTCCAGGAAAAGATCTAGGAGTCAATGAAACATCTGGCTGATTGCAACGGAGCTCAGAAGAGCCGCAAGATGGGAGGCTGTGCTGTGAAAGGGGGAGAGAGAAACTCTGAATTCACATCAGGGCACTATAGAAATCAATAGCACGTCCTCAGCTGGGAGCCGGAGTGAAAGGCACGGAGAGCACCCACGGAAAAGATTCGGGATGCCGTGCCAAGAGACGGTGGAGGGCTGCCAAGCAATGCACAGCGCCGGGAAGGTCAGACAGGTGCTCCTCTCCACCGGTCCTCAAAGCCCAGCCACAAAGGGACATTGAGGGCGCTGAAAAGGCAACCTTTTCAGTGCTAAAAGGAAACGCTGCCTTGCACCGCCCGTAATTAACTCGTAGAACTCCTGCTACGAGACACCATGGCAAGGGCCCAACAGGATTAGATAGGGCTCTGAATGAGAACATCTGTAGTTACATTAGCTGGGATTAATATATATACAGATATAAGCACTGCCAGGCAGCTCCTCACTGCCTGCAGCCAGGAGATTTCCCCCGGGGCCAGGCTCTGCAGAGCTGGCTGCCATGGGCTTTTATAGCTCTGTCTGGAGCTTCCAAATCAGCCCCTATTTTCTGTACAAACCTGCTGAGGCAGAGCGTCGCCCACCCCAGCCCAGCCAGCACCACCTTTCTGTGCTTCAGCTCAGGTTTGGGGCTTAAAACCACCTGGAAACATCTTGGGGCCGTGCTTGGGATAAAAAACCCCCCACGGTTTTTCAGTTCAGGTGGTTGGACTTGCTGAGATGGTTCTGCCCCACTGAAGGCTGACAAATAGCACGACAAAAATGCAAATATTTTCGCACCCCTGGTGTTGGGGCGGAGTATTCCCAGCTGCTAATCCTGCCCCACACACGTGTGGTGCAGGGTAAACAGAGGGATAAATCTCCGGGCTCAGCTCTCCTCAAGTGTGACCTTTATGGAGAAGGTACCTGAAAAGATCTGCATTTTTGGAGAATTAGCATCTTCCTGTTTTCGGGGAAGCTGCTTCCTTGGGAGGTTTTCAGAGTGATGAAAAATCCTTCTGCCTGGACAAGAGAAAAAGGCTGGATTTCCCAGGGTGTCCAGATTGCCTCTTGTCACCCTGGATGTGCCGGGATCACAAACCTCACAGGGCTCCAGATCCAACCCCTGGACTGAGCAGGAACCCAGCCAGAAAAAAACCCTTAATTTGCAATAATCATTGATGAAGACTCCTGTATTTGGAAATCACTCTGTTTTAAATAAAAGTCCCAGGTAGCCAACGTGCCTTAGGTGCACATTTATATTTAACCAGGCTTTAAAATGCTTTTCCGGAATCGTGGCCAAAAATTGCTTCCCTTTGGTTGCTTCCCTTCTTTCCTCCAAAGACTTCCAACGGGAGTGAAAAAATGTGGCTACAGAAAACTTCTGCTGGAAAACAACGTAACAAACCCAGGTTTGTTGTCAAAATGTCAAAACAAATTCGACTTAAACTCTCCCGTTGCCTCAATAAAACATCCTGATGCAGCAAACATGTCTCACTTGACCTTATGGTTTAGTGTTTATGGGGGCGGTTCCGACATTATTACTTCAGTGAGGTTTTTTTGTTGTTGGAGAGTTGTTTTTTTCCTGCTCCACTGTCTTTAGGAACTCAGGTACTTCAAATCCTGCTCCCTCTGAACACATCTAACCAGGGCACTGAAGGTGTGAGAATTCCTGGGCTGGGTCCTGTTGTCCCCTGTATCTCAAATCCATCCCAGAGGTGACCTTGAAGTGGTCCCAAGGAGGACAGGATGTTCTTACAGCTTTTCTTTGGCTCCTGTCTTTGGGAAATCAATTCAAAACAAGCAGGGCTCCTTCCTTTGCATCCCTATCCCGGTTATTTGTCCATGGATGAGGGAAGTCTGAGCTGAACCTGCGCACCTGAGTGCTGAGGAGAGGTTTGTGCTGGCTCTGGGGACATCCTGTGCGGATGGGAGAGCCCACAGGCAAGGCCAGAGCATCTCCAGCATGGGCAGCACATCCTGCAAATCCCACGGATTTATGGGGGAGAGGAAGTGGAGTTTGGTGTGCACCCACCCAGCCTGGCCCCAGCTGGTTTGCAGAGCAGAGGCAGGGGTGGAAATGTCTCCGTGCTAACCCTGAATACCAATGGTGACTTTAAATATTAACCATTAACTGCTTTGCCGCGAGCTCGGCAGCCTGTCTGCGACACTGGGAGCTGGATTTAGCCCTCCAAAGGATCATGTTCATGCTCAGTGTCCCTCAGCACATTCTCCTGGAGATTTAAAGGTTTCTTGCCAGCAGAACATGAATTCCTCCTCTTGTCGGGCAGAGCCGAACAATCTCTGGGTGTCTCCTGCTGTCCCTCCTCCTGCTCCCCTTCTCAGGGCTCTCCCGTTTCCCCTCCTGAACTGGCACTCAGGAGAGCCAAGGGCTTTGGTCCCCTGCAGTTTGGGCCAAGTTTCACAGATTAGACCTCGGCTTTGTCTCCTCCGTAACAAGGAACAGACGGGGCCACAAAGCCTCCACTGAGCCGGAGTCGCCACTAATCCGGAGGGGCCTTGGAACCCCAGCCACAAATCCACTTTTTGGGCAGGGGCACGGTGGGCAGGCATTAGTGACACACACAATGGGGCAATTATGGCAGCACTTCCCCAAATGCTGGAAAATTCCCTTGTTCCAAAATGGTTCAAACTTCCCCTGTCCACTGAGAGCTCCACTTCCCACGTGATTCCAGCAGGGCTGGAGAGGCTGCCAGGGACGCTGAGATGAAGCATCGGGGTTTCCTTCACCCCACTTTGCTGGGAAGACTTGGGTTTTATCAGGAAGGATGTGATCCCTTTTATTTTTCCATCAAAAAATGTCAAGTGTGGTCCAAGAGCTGCAGGGGCAAGAGCAGCAGCTCAGTGGGGCACGGTGTCCTCACGGATTTAAGCAAAACCCAGCTCCTCCAGCTCTCATGGGAGAGGTTGCATGAGGAAGAGTGGGTTGGGAATGCTGTTATTGAAGGAAAAAAATAGAGGCAAAGTTTTTCTCTTCCTGATGTGTTTTTAGCCTGGCTCTGGAGGAAACAAGGTTCCTACGAGTGCATTCTCCCACTAATAATAAAAATCAAATCTGGCAGTGGAGCAGAATTCTCGGGGATAATGAGGTTGCCACAAGCCTCGGGAAAGGAGGCAGTGGGGAAGGTGAGGGAGAAGCTGGAAAACTCTGCAGAAAAGGATCTTTTTGGTGTGCACAGCCCTCGTGGGACACCAAAGCATCCACAGTGGGGAGAGTCCCCAGCACCCCAAGAGCAGGGAGAAATCCCAGTGAGAGCTCCTGGGGCACAAATCCCAGCCCCTGGCTTGTGATGCTCTGAGAAGCATCTGTTTAACTGGAAAAGAAATCCTTTCCCACCAGAAAAAAAAACCCTTTTCATTTTAGTTCGCTGAAAACCAGAGTGTGGGGATGAGCACGACTGAGCTTGGGTTTGATTCTCAGGATCTGAGAGCCTGGAGGACTTTCCACTTCTGAGAACTGGTCTGAAGCAGGAAATTATCCCAATTATTGGAAAACATTTCTGGGGAAGGCAAAGGATTCCTTTTCTTTCCTCCGTCTTGCAGATATGCAAAGGTCTGGCTGTGCAAGTGAATTTAGCAACCTTTGTCCTTAGTCTGAGCCCAGCGGTGGAGAGCTGGGCTTTAGTCTGGTTTTATTTTCTTAATAGGGTGCAAATTCCTCACTATTGTGTCGCCACTTCTGACAAACCGAATTCCAACCTGCCCTGTGGGATTGCTCCTGGATGTTTCTCTGCTGGAAACCCAAACCCAAACCCCAGTTTGGAAGGTGGTCAGCCCCTAGTTCATCCAGTAAACTCCTCCTGGGCACCAGCATTGCCAGGACGTGATTTTTCAGGAATGCAGAGCCGGCTCTTGTCAGGGAATCAATGCTGTCTACATTTTCCTATTCAGCCGGATCATCCTCGTGTCTGCCATGGATTTGGGACTCAGCTGTGAGCTGTGTCTCTCCTCCGAAGGTGCTGGGGTGGTTTCCAGGTGGCCATGCAGACTCCAGGTCCTTCTGAGGGGCTCTGGAGCAGCCTCCTCCATCCTCCTCGTGGCTCCCTGGATTCAGCAGCGTCTTGCTCTGAATTCCACAACTCAGCAAACTCTGCCCACTCCGCCTCACACAGAGGCAGCTGCCTGATTTGATGTGTCTGCTCATCCATCACTGAAATGTGGATTTTAATGGATTTTTTAAAAAGCTGGCATGGCCTGGGAGATGCCTTGTGTTGAGCTCGAGTCTTCATTTGAACAAAAATCACTGCTGTTCCATGGTTTCATTCTGCAAACTCAGAACAGCTTAAGAGTTTCAGTAATGCTCATGTCCCTTCTTTTCTCTGGGATCCTCCCAGCCCAGGTGGGTGAATGGTGCAGCTGGGTCCTGGGTCCTGGAGGAGGTGGCACTTGGTGGCACTTGGTGGCACTCGAGCCTCCTGTGCTGCTGGCCCTCACTCCCACAGCGACCTGTGAGCATGGACAGCTTAAAGCTGCATTTCTAGAAAGCTTCCCCGATGGTTTGTGTGTGTCTGGGGGTTGTGATGACAACTTTTAGATGCAGAAGCCATAAATCAGCTCTCAGGGCTTGCAATAATATCGACGTAAGGAATTACGAGGCCGTGAGGAAGGGGTGGCTCAGGCACAGCCACTGACAAATGCAGGATGGAAATGCAACTGGAAAATCGTTCTTGTGGCAGTGGAAGAGAATCTCCACAGTCCTGGGGAGAAATTAAATTCTGTGCTTGGCAGATCGATGCCTGGGAAGTTTGGAATTTCTCCAGGGATGCGATTTCCCAGAGGTGACCAAGCCCTGACACAAGAGCCCAACCCAAGCCCTGCCAGCACCACGAGCTGGCTCCTCTCTCATCTCAACAGTGGCTCCAGCTGGAACCCAAAGACGAGGAAAAGGAGGAAAGGAAGGGAAGGAAGTTTGGCCATTAAGGACAACTCCCTGGGGTGAACTCCTGGAAAGTGTTGCCTTGGAGTTTGCCTTACAGCCACAACTGAGCTGGACGAGAGGAGGGCATCCAAATGAGGCAGCTCTGGAAAGGGGAGCATCTCCTGAGCCCCTCCTGAGGTGATCCCAATGGCAGAGCTGTGCTGGTCCCAGCAGAGACCTGCAGTGAGCAAGGGCTGGGGACAGAGCCCTGCAGGAGCCACCACTGCTGGCCCTGCTGGCCCTGCTGGCCCTGGAGCCCTGGGGCAGGGGATCCAGCCAGGCCATCCCAGTGTCTTTGGGATGCTTCAGCTGTGAGCTTGTCTGCCCCACCCAGGTGTGGGTTGGGGACTGTGGTGACAGGGGACATCTCCAAGGCTGGAAGGGATGCTGACCACGACCGGAACCATGGACAGGCTGCTGTCCCTGTCCTACCGTGGGACACCAGCAGTGGGACACCTCTGGGGGCAGTGACACCATTCTCAGGCTCTGCTGTCTGACCTGGGTGTTCCCCCTGCCACCTCCTGCACCCCAACTTCCCGGCGGGATCCAGCAGCAGGAAGAGAGAGGTTCCATCTCCCCTGGCCCAGCCTCCAGGGAACGAGCTCAGCTCTAAGCTGGTCACGCAGCTCCCTCTATAGTCAGTGGAGAGAGACGGGGACTGGTGCCACCGTCCCTGTCACCGGGGGCTCTGCTCGGCTCTCCTGGCAGCACCTGGAGCCAAAGGGGTTCGGGTTCCCCCCACTCAATGCCTGAGGCAGGGTGGGAAAAAACCCTTTATCTGCACCCGTGGAATCAAGGACGGGAGCCTGAGCCCATGGGGACGGATCTCACCTCCCTCTGCTCCAACCCAAATTGCCTGCAAAGTGCAAATGTCAAGGCTTGACCCTTGGTGGGCACAGGCCAGGCTGGGCAGGGAGGCTGGGAGAGCTTTTTGGGGTTTGCACAAGGCATGAAATCCTCCAGCACAGCCGGAAAACTCGCCAGGCTGCAGCAGCACCAGGCACGCAGACAATCCCATTTCCTCCCAAAACACCAAGCCCTGATGAATGTGACCTCTCCAGGTGCCAAATCCTGCCCTGCACGAGGGCTTTGCGCTGGCAGCCTCAGCACAAGTGCATTCAGGGCACGTCTCGTTTGTCATCTTTTCATCAAGAAGTGTGCAAAGCCTCTCCCCAAGTGCAGAGCTGTTTTACAGCCGGGCTATAAAACCCTGCAGACCCTACTCCAATGGAATTACATTAGTGCCAATAATCTGGCAAATATCAGGAGGGAATTTAATCAAAAGAACCAACACCAGGGCCCTGATTTACAGCGGCCCGTGACAGAGCGGGGTGGACGAGGGTTTGCAGGACCCAGATGTGGAATTTCACTTGCAACATCATTTGGAGCAGAGGGAAAGCAGAAGGAGCTGGAAGCAGGGCTTCAGCGTGCTGGGAGCTCTTGGTGATTTCTCAAAAGGCAGGGAGAAAAGAGGAACGATTCGTCCTTGTCTGAGTCTGAAAAAATGAACATGAAAATTTCTCATACCCCGAGTTTTGTTTTTTCTTGGGACAGCCCCCACACCGGGGGTGTGCCCAGGACCGGGGTGTGATGTGTCTGCCAGGACAAAGGACATCCTGCTCCCCTGCCTGCTGGGATGAGCCCATCCATCCCCCTGGACGAGGAGCAGCAGGACCATCAGACTCCTCCAGCTCAGGATCTGTGGCTGGGGCAGGGATCAGCTGCAGCCTGACCTCGGAATGCCAGGGCAGCCCTGGCTTGGTGTCCCTGGGCTTGCCTGACCACCCACCCACAGCAGCCACATCCTCCCTGCCCAGCTCCAGCCTGGCAGGCTCTGGCACACACCCAGCCTTGCCGCTCCGTGCAATATCCCCGCTCCATCTGTCATCAATTCCTCTGCCTGTGGTTTGCAGCCTCCGTGCCACAGCCTGCCTGGCGTGGCTCTGTCCCAGGGCATCTCTGGCCACTGACAGCTTCCAGGCTTTTATCAGTTTTGCAAGGAAACCACTGGAAGCAAACACAGAGCAAAGCAGCTGGCAGCGCTGGATCACTGTTGTCCATCAGGGAAAACCATCCTTAAACCTCAGCTTCTCGTGCTTCCACCTGCACTGCTGGTCTGAACTTCAGATCATTAGAAAAGTCTTTTATGTAACAATTATTAAAGGTTTGGCTGTGGGAAACACCAGCAGCCCTGAGCTGGGCAGGGGGTGTTGCCCAGCTCTGCTTTCTGCTCACCTTTCGCTGCCTGAGCCTCACCCGTGCCCCGCAACACGTGCAGAAGTTTGTGGAATTCTCTTTTACTCCGAGTTAAAAAGAAGGAGACATTGTGCAAGCATTTCTGCAATGTTATATTTTTGCATAATTACCCAAACCAACCATTTCAAACAATGCAACTCCAGCCTCTTTAATTTGCTGCTGTTTGATGTGTTGTGAGCTGAGGCACCTCATGCATGGGATGGAGTGGGAGACGAGGAATGCAAGGGAGAGGAGAGGCAGCTTAGCTGTGTCTGTTAGGCTGAATTAATGGAGTTGAATTCATAAAAAAATGTCTCTGGCAGCCCTTTCATGGAGCCTTTGCTGTGAGCTCTCACTGGAATTGTTGTTACAAGGTAAAAAGATGGGGAATAGGACTGTCTGAAAAAGGGATTTCTTTTATGCTGTGGCAAAAAGTGTCTGTTTTCAGTAAGGAAAAAAAAACAAACCAAAAAATTGAAAATGCTGGAGACCCAAAACTTCCCAGCCAAAAATACCCATCTGAAGCCAAAAAGCTTTCCATTTCTTATTGAAATGAATCTTTAGAGAGAAAAGAGCTGAGGATTTCTGTGGGAAACCCCAGCATTTTCTAACCTGGCTTTAGAATGTTTGTTTGGTTCCTTTGCTGCACCTCAGGTTCAGGATTTCCATCTCTTCCAGCAGCAGCTGAGAGTTAAAAAGGTTCATTTGCAGGATTTGCTCTTCTTGCTGCTCCCGCCCCAGCTGAAGCCCAGCTCTCCTCCACGGCCACACGAGGAAACCTCAAAATACTCCGAGCTCAAAATAAACTCGTTTCCCCTTTTTCTGTTCTCTCCTCGTCCAGAGGAGTGACAAGTTCTGTGCGTGGGCTCAGCTCTGCCTGAAGGGTGGGAGCTGGAGACAGGGCTCGGAGGAGGCTGATTTAAATCCTACATCTCACCCACAGCTGGGATTGTGTGCCCCTCTGCCCTTACAGAGTGATGGCCAGGTAGGAGCAGATGAAGCTCGATTTATAACTGATAAACCCTGAAATAATTTGAAGTCCTCCTCAGCAGTGAGGAGTTCTATTTCCATGGCCTCGTCCTCAGCTGGAGCCTGGGGAGACCAGGGAGAGGTGATGGCAGGGGATGTGGGTGGCCTTGTGCTCACCAGGAGGCTGCAGAGGTGACAGCAGGGAATGTGGGGGCATGAGAGCTCATTCCAAAAGGCAAAAAAAAGCAATTCCAATCCGGCTTGGGAGCGGGAGGAGCGAGAGGGGTTTGGCGAGAGAAAGAGCTGTGGAAGCGGAGCTGCAGGGAGGGGCTGAGGAAGGAGGAGCTGAGCATCCCCCCCATCCCACCACGGTCCCGTACCTTTGCAGGCCTTGCGGTGGGAGATGGGCTTGCTGAGGTCGCGGTAGAAGCCCTCCTTGCAGTAGTGGCAGTGCCTGCCCGCCGTGTTGTGCCGGCAGTTGAGGCAGACGCCGCCGCTCTTGCGTCCCGACAGCTTGTACAGCTCCATGTTGAAGCGGCAGCGCCGCGCGTGCAGGTTGCAGTTGCAGGCTGCGAGAGGCAGAGAGGGGACATTGTCACCATCCGTGCCCGCCCGGGGAGGTGCCAGCCCCGGGGAGCCGCTGCCAGCCCCTCCGAGTGTGCCCTGTCAGACTGGGGGGTCACGGGATGCAGGGCCCTGCTGGCACCTCCGGCTGTGGGAGTGAACTGCTCGCCCCCATCCCTTCCTGGCCTGTGCCGGGAGGTGAGCGCAGCTTTTTGGAGGGGAAAATGGGTTTGCCAAGACCACGTTTCACTGTCCTGACTTGCAATAAATATGGCTTTGCCTCTGCCTGCTCGCAGGGTGGGTTGCAGGTGGGCTGTGAGGACAGGGCCCCGTCCCTGGTTAGAGAACGGAGCACACAAACCCCTGTGGCACCTTCAGCTTTGTCACAAACACTTTCCCCCACGGAAGCACCGCTCATCTGCCTCCTCATCCACCCTCCCTTTGTGTTGTTACTGCTCAGTGCAAAGATCCCCAGACTGCTGCGAAACCCCCACTTCCCAGCACCTCAGGAACCCCCTCTGTCCCTGTGGGAAGGGGTTTCCATCACTCCCACTCTCACCAGTTCTAACACACACGTGTCTTAGCTCCAAATACCATTCCAAGACCTTCCTTGCTGGTCTCTCCCTCAGCTTTCCACACCACAGGCTCTGTCACTCATCTGCAGCCCTGACCATGCTGATAATCTTCATTTCTGCCCCTGCATCCCCCATCCCACCTGGGACAGGCCCGGCCTGACACCCAGTTACCCAAATTCAAAAAAAAGTGCCCTCCTGCTTTGATTGCTGTGGCTGAGATGTCCAATTTCTGCACCATATGCAGCCTAAAGTCAACACCAGGCCTGTTTTACCAGGGGGCCTTCACAAAGGACAACTTCAGGACTTCAAAAGCTCTACCCCTCGCCTGCCTCTCCCCGGAGCTGTCACGGGGCCGTCAGGAGGCAGTTGCTGGGGCTCTGTGCTTTGCTGAGAATTTTATAGCTTGTTTTCTTTTCCCGTGGCTTTTATTTGCTCTTCACCCCTGAACAATGCGGCTGTGCCATGCCAGCCCACAGCTGGGCCCCTCGCCTCGGCACGGAGGTGTCACAGCTCTGGGCTTGTCACCTTCCCTCAGAGCAGAGACATCTTAATCCCTCATTCCTTCCTGTTTACCTTATGGTGCTCTCCCGACACAAAGCCATGCTGTATTTGCTCAATTATCAAATTTCAGGCCAGAAAATGACAGTGCAGCTCCGGAGCAGCTCTCAGGAACAATCCCCAGCTGACACGCGCCGTGACAGCCCAGGGGAGAGCGGAACCCCCCCGTCCCCGTGCACCCAGCGGGACGGAGCCGCTCTCTCCGTGCTCTGCCGTCGGAATTCCTCCGGCTGACACGGAGAGGCCAAACCTCACGTCCCCACCAGGGCTGGCAGAGCAGGAGCGGCAGGCACCGACGTGCTGGTGGCGACAGGAGCGGCCTGGGAGCGCTGCGCCAGGCGTGAGGGAGCGAGATTCCTGCCACGGAGCTGGGCCTCGGCTTTGCGCCGCGGTCTGGCCCTCCTGGGATGAGCCCAGCAGCCTGCAGGGGCTTTTGTCATCTCCCCAACGGGACACAGCCGTGAGGGAGCCCGGAGACCCCGCTCCTGCCTGCGGAGGGAAGGGCCGTGTTTCAGATCTGGCCCGGTCCCACTTGTGCTGAAGCTGCACTTTCGGCAGCAAAAGCAGCCCGGGAGCACGCACCAGGCCCTTGTGTGTCCCCCCTCGTGGGTTTTCCCCTTCCATGGAAAGCTCGGGAAGAGCAGCCTGCTGTGCCCTGCTGGAGCAGCCGCTCAGCTCTGCTTTCTCCTCGTCCCACATGTGCTGAGCAGCCCCGGCCCCCACCACGGCTCCACCACAGAAAGGGTTTTAGAGGTGATTCCTGCCCTACAGAACGCACGAGCAAAGCTTTTGTGAAGCAGGTGGGGGTTTTAAATCCCTCTTGTTTTACAGAGGTGACCAAGATGCTGAGGTTAAACCCTTTTCCTGGAGGTGCAGGACTCAGGGCTGTGTCCTACCCTCAGGGCAGAGCCTTCCCCTGAGCACAGACCAGGGCTGGGACACAGGGAATGATCTCCTGGCCACACCAAGCCCCCAAGGCAGCACCTGTATCCATGGCACAGCCTCAGGACTCGGCTCAAGCAGAGGAAAAAGGATTTAAATCTCTCAGTCTGAGGGCTGTTGTAGGTTGTGACCAAGTGGGCACATCTCCATTGTTCAAAGCCTCACGAGCAGCTCTGCCCTTGGTGCTACAAACCACAGGATTTGCTCCCTGTTGATCAACACGAGCAGACATTTCTCCAGGGAGTGGCATGGTCTCACAGAAGCCTTAGTTCTCCCTCAAATCTGTCCGAAATGCATGTTTTCCCAGGAGAATGAAAGCTCACCTCCTCCTAAAACTTGTATTTTAGGAGAGCTGGACTTGGCACTGGAGTACTTTGCAAGATTGCATTGGCAAATCCCTTTTTAAAATTCAAAGCTGAGCCCACACTAAGAGCGAGTGAAAATCTTCGCATTTCTTTGGGTTGCTTGATAAGCAGAAATGTTTCTGCAAAGCCAGGAAAACAGAACTCTGGGGATTTTCTCGAGTTCTTTGCTAACATTTCCACTGGTGCCACCAGAGCAGAGCTGCACAGGAATGTGGAGGAATAAGTGGAGTGTGCAGAGCAACTCCCAGCTCTGCTCCCAGGATCAATTTTCCTTGGTGTTCCAGGGATGGGAAAATCCTGAAGAAGGGAAGAAGCTGAACCTCACAAGAAGCTGCAAGGAGCTCCCCAGAACAGCCATCCCTGTCCTCATCCAGGGTCAGTGACTAAATACTGTGGGTGCCTTGGGGGATGAAGCCTCCGGGGAGGCAGTGAATGAGCTGGGAGGAGGCCTGGTCTGGTCCAGCCCCGCTCCATGACCAGCACAGCCTCCCTCGAGCTCCCCACAGGCACCCAGGGAGTGACAGCCACCCCTCCACCGTGACCTCTCAGCTTTTTTCTGCT
Organism: Edolisoma coerulescens; assembly: GCA_013397115.1. Lineage (NCBI taxonomy): Eukaryota > Metazoa > Chordata > Aves > Passeriformes > Campephagidae > Edolisoma > Edolisoma coerulescens. The sequence goes on from VWZW01002020.1 coordinate 40,338, forward strand.
CCATCTGCTCAGCCTCGGTTCTGTCTCCTCCTTCCACTCCCAGGGCACTGAGGAAACTGCTGGGCACCAATTCCCTCCCAGCCCCACACCCTTGGCTGCTTTTCCAGCATCCACCCCTCCTGATCCACCTGTTTCTGCAGACAGAAGGGGCCAAACTCAGGGAGTGTGGCTTTAATTGCAATTACTGTGTCCTGTGTCCATCCTGAGTGCCTGGACCGGAGTGGCCAGTGCTGTGCACTGCTGGCCACCAGCCAGGGCAAGCTGGCAGCTCCGTCTGTAGCCTGGTGTGTTTGCAGATGCCCGGTGGGAGAGGCTTGGTTTGGCTGAAGGAAAACACCCATCCTATTGCTCCTGAGAACAGCACACAGGGATGCAGGAACTGGGGCAATGCAAGAAATGTCCCAGCCAGGCGTCACAAAGTCCTTGTGGGATCACTCTGGAGGTGCAGAGTGTGGGCGCTGCCATCGCTGGCCCCAGCAGCTGGTCGGGATGGTTTTGGATGCCAGCTCCGGATCCGTGCAGGTCCCCAGGGTGTGTGGCTCCCTGGCCACGTTTTCCCTGGACAGAGGCGCTCAGGAAATGCAGCTCCCACCCTCCCTCTGCCTCGGCCCGAGGTTAATCCCCTGCTGTGCTGAAGCCTTTTGCCTTGTTCCTAACATGACTTGGCCTGGCTTTAATTTTCTGCCACTGCTTCTTGGTTTGAATTTCTCTGAATTCAAGTGGCTCTTTAGCAACCCGTTTTTTCTTTCTATGAACGCCTTTGAGGGCTGTAATAAAAATCACCTCCCAGGATTGGCATCGTGTCCATTCCTCAAGCTTTGCTTTGCACCTGGTGGAGAAGACACCCCTGCACCCCTGCAGAGCCAGCTGTGAGCAAAACACAAGCCAGGTGCTGAGGGCTCTGCGATGAAAGGTTTTGGCTCCGGTTGCTCCACTAAGCCCAGTCCTGCTGTCTCCCGCTCTCGTCTTTCTCTTACTCTGCCAAGGACCTCACAGGCCTTTTGTTCCCTGACTTTATTGTGCACAGATGCGCAGAGCTTCATCAGAGCATCTCTACCTGAGCTGCCAGGCTCGGGTCTGGATAACCAGATTTCATTTAAACACAGACGTTCCGAAACCTGGAGAAGGCTGGAGAGGGAAAGAGGAAAGCTGCGGTTTGGAGCCGGGCGGAGAAAGCACTGCGGAACCTTCTCCGCGTTAAAACCAGTGACTCGGTCAAATGAATCCCTCAAAGACATCAAGGTGGGCAGGATTTTCCATGCAGGAGAAGGAAAGGAGGGACACGGATGGAGGAGCAGGCTGGGGCTGTGCGCTGGGAGTTGTGGTTGTGGTCTTCGTGCTGCCTCCGCGTCCCCCGGGCCCCGCGTCCCAGCGCCCTGCGTCTCCCAGGACGAATTCCTCTCCGTGGTTTTCATTCAGCAATGACAATGCTGCCCTTTCAAAAGACCCCACCCTCCCAAAGCTTATATTTTGGCAATTTTCAAAATGCAAATTGCTTTTTAAACAAACGAAAACCCCAAAACATTTTGTTTTAATTTTTGCAAACAATAATTCAGGGGAGGGGGGAAGGAAAAGGGGAGGATGGAAGAATCCAGAGGCTGAAAGTAATCCCTAAATTTGACTTGAATTTATGAACAGTCTCAGTCTCTTTAAAATTATCCTTTTCCCAAACAAGTTTTTTTCCCCAGAAAAGTGCTAGCTCAGCCTGAGCCATTATTTCTCTTCTGCAGGAGAAATCCTGACATGCAAAGCCCTGTTCCTGAGAGGGACACCCTGCCCATGCCCATCCTGGGGTTGCTTTACTCCCAGGGAATCCCTAGAGATATTTTCAGGGATGTTATTTTTGAGGACCATAATGGTCAAGGAAACACCCACAGGGACAACAGAGGTGACAGCCAGAGCCACTGGAGACCTGTCTGGACTGGGAGGTAGAGAGAAATCCCCCATGGACACAGCAGAAGGGGGTCCCTGTTCCCCTACAGTGTCCCTTCAAGCCTCTGCCAACTGGTTTGAGGTTTGGAGCAGCTGGGCATGAACTTGGATCTGGGGGATGAGCTCCCACACCAGTACAGGTCACTGGGCCACACCAGTCCAGCACCGGCTGCCAGGGCTGTGCCCGGTGAGTGATTCCAGGTGCGGCCCTGCAGGGATCTCTCCTGGGGGTTTGGATGATCCCACGCTGGGAGAGGGTTTCTGTCCATGCCTGCTGCAGCAGAATGGCCAAGCAAGGATGAACACTGGTGGCAAACTCCTGCAGAGCAGAGTCACCACATGTGGTCCCGTGAGCCTGGATCCATCGGGATTTAGGGGTCAGATCCAGCTCTGCTCCCAGAGCAGGCATCCCCGTGCCCTCCCATGTGGCCCAGTGCCATCCACCACAGCCCCGGTGCCACCCACCACAGCCCCAGCTGGCCAGCACCAAACAAAAACGTTTGCTCAGGAAAATTCATCTGCGTGAGCTGCTGAGTGTGAGTAAGGAGGAGGCTCGGAAGTTGGTCGGGCTGGCTCAGGCAAGGGGAAATCCACGGGGGTGTTGTGGCTGTGAGGGGCAGACACGAGGTCTGCGCCAGGCCCAGGTTTTCCTGACAGTCAGAGCTAAAGGACGGAGGGAGGTGCGGACACACCACAAAAAATGCGGCTGTGGCTGGCATCGCCCACGGGGCCGGAGCCACAGACCTGGCCTGCAGCAACAGCCAGTGGGGACGGGGGGAGAGGGAAGGAAAGGCAGAGCCCCAGCTTGGCTGGGACCCCCTGTGGGGGTGAGGGCTTTTCGGAGAGCCCCTCACAGTCTGATTTCTCCTCATGAGGCCAAATGACCCCGCTCCACCCATGAGAGCAAGGAATGGCCACACTGCCAGTGTAGGAGAGGCAGGAGAGCAGGATCCTGGGGACGAACACGCTGAGGACATCTCCCCCTCGGCACAAAAAGGGCTTGGGGATCAGAACACTTTTCCGTGCCTGAAAATCCTCAGGAATGACAATTCTGTGGAAAAGCTCTGGACGAGATGTCATCAGAGTGACTCAGGACCTCCCTGGGGAGGCTGCACAACCCAAGTGCCCTTCACTTCCCACTTTGCCAGTTCCCAAATCCCCGCGTGCCTCAGGGACAGAGAGGCCCTGGAGATGCCCCTCTGTCAGCGTTGGTTCTGCAAAGTGTAACAACTCTCTGTGACACTGGAGCTGGTAACAGAACATTGACACCCGCCTGGGATTTCCAAGGATAAGACCCTCATTCTCTTTTCCATAAAAAAAAAAGCCAGACTCAGTGTTTGGGCTGAAATGTTTGAGGCTGGATGTCTGAGTCAGGCTGAGAATTTCTAGAGAAGTCCCGGCTAAAATGATTCAGCTGGAAATGAGAAACAAGGCGAGTGAAAAATCCTGCACTGTGCCAACCCCAACAAATTCGGGGATTTATTTCCTTAAAGAAAATCTATTGCCCTTATGTGTGAAGCCAAGGCTTAAAAAGAATACTGCTCTCTGCTAGGGATGTGTCTGCTGCTGTCTCTGAAGAGCTGCTCAAGCTTGGCTGCATTTCTCAGTCACTGAAAAATGGGGACATTTGGTCAAAGCTGATGGAGTTTCGCAGCTGAATTCCCTGAAAATCTGGTTTTCACTGCCCAAACCAAGCCCAAAACCAGGCCTGCAGAGACAGGGCAGGGGATTCCTGTCCTGCTGGTGGATTCTCAGGTGCTGAGTGTGGCAGTGCCACCCTGATCCCTCCAGCCCGGGGTTCACCTCCATCCATCAGGACTTCCCAGTGGAGCCCTGCCCTGCCTTGGTCATCGTCAGGCCCGCCAGCAGGAAGGGAGAACTTCCAGCAGATGCTGGGGAGTGGGGAGGAGAAGCAAATGCTGAACAGCAGAGCTTGGCAGATTGAAGCCATGAATGTTTTGGGATTGCCCTCATCCCAGCAGACAATAGGGGCAAACCAGGAATGTCCACGGTGAACCAGCTGTCCATCAGCACCTGGAGCCAGATGAAATAGTGCCCATCCAAAGTGGGCAGCAGATGGACAGCTTGGCACGGCCAAAGCCCAAAATGTGGTGTCTGGTTTTGAGAGCGGGTCCAGGGAGAAAGTCCAGAGCTGTTCACAGATCAAGCTCCAAAGAGAGAAGGACGAGTCCTGTCAGATCAGCTGCTGAGGGTTAATTGTCGACACTCAGAATTATCAACTTTCTCCAGCGTGGTGAGACCAAAACTCCTCCCAACAGGACCAGATCCCTTTGGAGAGCACCCGGCAGCTGCTGCCAACCAGGCCCTGTGGCTGCCTGTCCATCCTCTGGCCCCACAAGCCACGGGAGCTGATCCCAACAGCCACGGACACCACTGGGAACTTAACCTGCCACGTGAACCTGTCAGACTGGGGTCTGACCTAGGTTTGGATTAATTTCACGGAGGGAGAGATTTCCATAACTGTTTCCACATGTACTGGTTCCAGCCTGGGCTGGAGCACCAGGATCTCCCGCGGTATTTCCTGGCTGCACACGTGGTGTTTCTGGCCCCACAGGAAGCACCAGAGGAGCAAGACTTGTTCCTGGGAGATTTACAGCTCCCAGATATTCGGATTTCGAGCCAGATTTGAACAATCTCTGGGCAGTGAAGCTCTCCCCACTGCCAGGCAGCACACGTGGCAAACAGCTGCTGGCAGCCCTCGAGGTCCAGCGGAGCTGTGTGTTCCTTCCTGGAATCCCTGGGGACACGTCCAGTGACCTGCAATGGCTCCTTCAAAGCCACCAGGCAGCTGCGGGTCCATCAGCAGGCGGTGGGGCTGGAGGGGGAACCTGCGGGCCCGTTGTGCTGCACTGAAATGTTGGGATTTGTGGCAGCCTCTCACCCACGGCATTTTCTCCCAAGACAAAAGCAGTCTTACTCAATACAGGATGGGGAGCACAAAGCCGGCCTTGCCCTGGTGCAGCACACACGGCTGGACTCAAAGCGCCTGGAAATGGGCTGTAAATTGCCCTCGCTTCCTCCGGAGTGCCGGGAGGGGACAGCGCTGCCCTGAGACTGGAGCGGAGTCTTCTCCCACCCGGAGCACCTCTGGGAGCTGTCTCAGGATCAGCCTTCAGCCTCGCCAGGAGTCTGCCTCAGGAGCCGGCTCTGAGCGCTGGCACGGGAGCTCCGGGGGGATCCCACCCGAGGGCTGCTCCGAGGCGTGGGCAGAGCGTGTCCCCTGCTCCGCCAGCGCTCTGCACCCACGGCCGGGCCCCGCGGTGACCGGGGAAGGGACGGCGCTCACAAGCACAGAATCAACGAGGCTGGAAAAGACCTCGGAGATCATCGAGTCCAGCCTGTGACCTGACACCACCTTGTCAACTAAACCACGGCACTCAGTGCCACGTCCAGCCTTTTCTTAACCTCCACCACTTCCCTGGGCAGCCCACTCCAATGCCCAACCACTCTTTCTGTAAAGAAGTTTTTCTAATGTCTCACCTAAACTTCCCCTGGCACAGCTTAAGACATCCAGCAAAAGCTTTGACCAGGATTTGCTTTGGATCTGACCAGGAGATTTTCTCTGCAAATCAGGTATTGTGCAGAAAGTTTGCAGATAAGATTCAGATTGGAAAGAGCTTCTTTTTTTTTAAATTTTTTGAGAAGGAAAAAGTCAAGAAGTGAACTCTTTATTTCACTCTGGGAGATGATGCCAGCCTGTCATCAGCTTGCTTTGTTTAATTGCACCATCCAAACCCAGTCTCCTGAGATTGTCAATCCTTTGAAATGAATTGTTCGCATCCCGTAATTCATCCAGATGCCATCCAAAGGCAGGAGAGCTCACCCTACAGTCCATGGGTTATCGGGGACAGCACGGAGCCCCCAGCCCCTGCCCTGCCCCCCCAGCCCAGCTCCAAGGTGCTCCTGAAGTGCCAATGTTTATTTAGAGTCGAGGGGAATCCACTTGGGAACAATTTGCCCACTTAGACTCGGCCCTTGTGGTTTCTCTCTTATCTGGTACCGATCTCAGCAGCAGCTTCCCTGGGCTGCTCCGGGGCTGTGGTGCTTTCCAAGACCTTTCTCCTCTCTCTGCCCCACACTTGGTGTTCCTTGTCCAGCCTGACCACCTCAGGGCAGCTCTGAACTGCTGCAGGTTGAAGGAAATGCTTTTCAAATTGCCAAAATCCTCATCGCAGTCCCCAAGGGCTTGGTCTCATCCTTATGTTTGTGTTTCTGTAAAACCAGAGCCCTGCAGCTCAAAAGGAGGGCACGTGGTGGGGCTGAGCACCCCAAAGCTCCAGGTGATCCTCCAGGACATTTTCCTGTAAGCTTTCCTGCATTTCTGACCCAGGAGGGATCAGCCACTTCAGCGTTAAAGCCACAGCACAAGCAGATACTGAAAGAATTTGCTCATTCAGAGCAAAGGTTACCCAAAATGCACAAGGCTGATAACGCAACCGGCCCAGCGAAGAGTCAAAGGCTTTTCAAATCTGCATTTAAACTGATCGGCCCAGAAGGACCAGGGATGCAAACAGCCTCAGCTCGGCTTCCATCGGTGCCCCAGGGAGCCAGGAAACTTGGCCGTGCTTCCCCACAGCCAGGGGTGAAAGCAAAGCGAGGCGGTTTTAAACCAGCTCAGGCTGTGCTTCCCCCAGGGCAGACCCGGCTTAAAGCCGCTCCCGTGCCCGGTCCCTGCTCATTCAGCCTCCTGTGAGGTCGGGCTGCGCCGGGCTCCACTTCACAAACAGCACTCAGGAGCGTTGTGTTGTTTTAACCCCAGATCATTTCCCAATCTCCTCTGGAACAGGGCCAGGGGAATTGTTAAACCAGCCCCAGCCAGCCCCACTTCCGAAGGGACCCTGCGGCTGCAGCCGGAGCCCGGCACGGAGCTGGGCACAGCCCAGGGCTGATCACCCCTCCCCAAACCCCGCAGCAGCCCCACCGCGGTGCCACTGTACCAAAAACACTCTCTGAAGACCATTCCTGCAGGATTTCCCTCTGGACGCTGCATCACTCTCTCCTTTTGCCCTTTCCCCACCACGGGCTTGGTGCTGCCTTCCCTCCTCTCTGCCAGGATCCCACGGCCTCATCCTCCCAGGCACTGCCAGTGGCTGCAGCTGTGTATTCACCCCCCTGACCCCATCTCCCCGTGGCAGCAAGGAAAGGGGGACCCCTTCCCAGGGGATGACACCCTCCTTGGAGAGAGCATCCTCCTTGGAGCTGGGGAGGCACCTTATCCTGCAGGCAGATCCCAGGAATCCCACAGCATGGACAAAAGCCCCAGGGAGGAGGACTCTCCAAGGGGATGGTCCCCTCTGTTTTGTCCCACATTTCTGGGAGCTGGTCCTGCCCGTGGGTGCTGCTCCAGCCGTGCCTCACCCTGGGAGATGGAGCTCAAGGTGGCTTTGGGAGCGCTCCTGTTCCCGTGAGTGACAAACCTCAGCCTGGCCACTCGAGGTGCCAGACAGTAACCCAAGCTTGACAGATGATGGCTCTCGGGAAGGGTTTTGGTTTCTCTCCGAGCCGAGCTGGCTCAGGGGAGCCGTTGGCAGCTCAGCGTGTTCGTTCCCACCCGGCCGAGCGGGACCGAGCATCGGGGCTGGGCTGGAGAGCTCGGGGCTGGGCTGTCCCGTGAGCCTGGGCTCAGCCACCGCTGCTCAGCTGCTCTGTCCTTGGAGAGGAGATGCTCCCCTGATGCAGGGAAGGTCCTGCCATGGTTTGGCAGAACTCCGCTGTGCCTCAGTTTCCCTTTCTGGAAGTAGGGAGAGGGACCCTGGGAGGGTTTTGTTGTGGCGAAGGCTGAGAGCTCTGGGTGACTGGAGCCAGAATTGTCTGAGGGTGTGCAGAAGGATGTTGGACGACATAAAAATGCAGCTCTAGATGGGAAACCTCAGCAGAGATGGATTTTAGTTCCTCTTCCAAGTTTTCCTAAACCTGAGCTAATCCTTGCAACCCAGTCCAAGCACAAATCACGGTGATTGATGGGGGGAGCATCCAGCTCCCATCCCGCAGTCAGCTGGACCCGGCATCGTTCCGGGCTGGCTTTGGAGAAGCCCTACAGGTGCGAAGAGCTGTGTTTGCTCAGGGATATTCGCACCTTCGGGGCTGTGGACAAAGCTCTCCTTCGTGCCCTGGGCAAACAGAGCTATCTTATCTCAGGACACTATCGGGGCATCTGGGAGGGGAGGAAAACTCCGGCTGATGAGCCTGACCTCCCAGCTGTTATCCTGCAAGGACATGACAGCATTTCAGGGAGGTGTTGGGACGAGCTGCCTGCCCTGCTCCCCCCACGCCGCGGCTTTCTGCTCCCGGCCGGGCTGGGCGGTCCCGGGACTCCCGACAAGGCACTGCTGGATTTTGTTTTCCTGGAGATTGGGGTTTTATCGAAAGCTGACAGGCTTATCCTGCCTTATCAGGGCAGCTGTGCTACTGTGAATGGTTTTCCGTAACAGGGCAGAAATGTGGATTGTGCTGGGCTCGGGGAGCTCAGGGCGGCCGGGCAGCCCCGGCTGGGCTCAGCATCCTCTGCGGGGTCTCCCTGGAACGCAGCGCCACGATCCCATGCAGGAATGGGACCGTCCTACGCTGCCCGTGTTTGACATCCAGACCCCAACACCAGAACATCCAAAGGCCACATCCCCCTCCACAGCCCGGGGGTCCCACACCCACGTCCACATCCATATCCACGTCTTCCCTGCAGTCCAGCTGCTGCTCCGCACTCACACGGAGTCTGTCTCGGTGGGACACTGCTCCGGGCTTCAGCTGCAGCCCCTGAATTTTGCCCAAAAGTTACAGAGAGGAGATTGCATTTCTCTGAAGGAAACTGCATTTCCTCCAGTTCCAGCAACAGGCTGGGAGCAGTCCTGGATTCAAATCTGGCCTCTGCCTTTGAGTCTTGGATGTTGCTCTGAGCCAAACCTCTGATCCTGCTGTGGTTCATTTTCAGGCGCGTGTGCCCCAGAAACTTTTTTTTTCTAAATTAATTTTTCATACAGAATTCTTTCGTTTGATGGATGCAGTGAGAAACTATTTCCCAAACAGGAAAGAGGAGCTCCTTCCCCCTGCTCTGCGCCGTGGATGTTTTTAATAACAACATCAATTGTCTGCAAACAACTTATTCCTTTCTGACCTCAAAACAACTCCTGGTTAGTGCATTCCAGCCTGGCCACAGACCGAGGCTCAGTGACTTCACAGGGCCTTCAGGAGCTTTTCCATCACAATGCCCGCTCAGGGAAGGGCCTGATCCCGGCAGATGGGAACTTGGCAGTGCTGGGATGAGGGCGCTGAGCAGCCCAGAAACACACCCCGAGCACCGGTGCTGCCGTGCCAGTGGTTTCCCTGCTGTTCCTGATTTCAGCTGCCCCCTGTCCCCCAGGTGTCCAGCCAGGAGGACATCCCTGCCTGTCCTTTGTCCTGAAGGCCCAGCAGAGTTTCTGCTGCGGGCTCCTCGTGCCTGAGCCAGGGGTGCACGGCAGGAGCAGCAGGAGACACCTCCCAGGACTCGCTGATGCCCCGTGCAGATCAAGGAGGGGTTTTGGGGGCAGCTCAAAGGGAAGGGGAGTCTGCAGCCCCCCAGTGCCATCGAGGGGGGATGTGTCCCCCACCCTGCTGCAGGCTGTGCCACCCACAGCCCAGGGCTACACCATGACAGAGGTTTAATGGGGTAGCGCAGACACAGACCAGCACTTAAACCCAGGTCTGACCTGGGAAGTGGGATCATCTTCCCATTCCATCCCCAACTTCCACAGGAATCACCGTGCAATGGTGAGGTGGCCAGCACAGATGATTCTGTCACAGCCACGTCCCGTGGTGGCACATCAGGTCCTGCCCCTGGCCAGGGCAGAAGATCCGTGCCCCTGCAGCAGCCTCGGGAGTGCTCCTGGTGCAGGGGCTCCTCTCTGGGCACTGCACATTCACGGCTGCTACACCCCATTTTCACATTTGTGATGCTGCACAGCTGGACCTCAGGGACCACAGCTGGACCGCAGGGATCACCACAGGACCCAGACCCACCGGCCCCGAGACTGCGGGATCCCAGCCTGGCTGGGGACACTTCCAGCCAAATAAATGATCAATTATTAAAGCAGCTTGGGAGCAGCTGGAGCTGCTCACAAAGTCGGGGTGATGGAGCTGCAAAGAAACGCTCCTTTTCCTGTTAGGTCACTGGAAATACCCGTCTGGGCAATTTTGAAATGCAATATTTTGGTTTTCCGGTGTGAAAGGGCACTGCGAAGCCAAGGTCACCTCAAGGCAGCCAGAGCAGGGATATCAAACCACAGAGAATCCAACCAAAGGGAGCTGTGGTGGGGGGATCACATCAAACATTTCCATGGCCCGAGATGCTGCAGGGAAGGGGGAAGGGAAGTGTGCAGGACAGCAGATGCTTTGGCAGGGAGGAAGCCGCCTTGAGCTCGAGCCCACCTCCGGACAGAAAAGCTTTTGCAGTTCCCAGCTCGGCCCGAGCCGCCGGCACTCGCCCACTCCCGGCTCCCTCCGGGGCCACCGAGCTGTGCCCTGGGATGGGAGACCCCTCCGGACTGGAGGGGACCACCAGGACCCACCTCCCTAGCCCAGAGCTGCCTGAAGCACAGCCCTGCCTCTGCCTCTGCCTCTGCTGCTCCCAAGCAAACCTGCAGCTCTGGGAGAGACCCAGGCCGTGCACTCCCACACGCCTGACTGCAGCAGGGGCTGATGTGCAGAACCTCTCCCGCAGGAGCTTTCCTGGCTGGTTTTGCAGCCCAGCTGCTCTGCACAGCACCAGCAGCTCCATGGGTGCCTCCGTCCCTCATGGGCCACAGCTTCGGAGCCGAGTGCAATTCTCTTTCCCTTTAGAAATGCGGGGTACAGCTCCCTTCGGAGGGGTCTTAGGCTCGGTTTCAAGTCCGCAGCCCGCTCTGAGCTGCCCCGTGCCTGCGCAGCCGACACCAGACCCCTTTAAGGAGCCCGGGCAGCGCTGCCACCCCTGTGAGCCCAACACATCCCCGTGCTCCGGCCGATTGTTCAGCCCAGCTCCTGCCCGGATCGTTTTTAACCTTGCCCAGCTTTGGCTGTGGCAGAACTAAGGCTGCTCGGTGGGAAGCCGATCCCGAGCAGCGCTGCCTTGTATTTGCCTCTCCAGGTGGTAACGGGCTGAAAAGCGCCTGTAATCCCCCTGAATGAATCCCAGCGCACAGAAACAAAGTCAGGCTCCTTTGTGTTGTGTTCATCCCCTTTTAACACGGGCTGCCGCAGCCACCCAGGATAAAGCAGGCGAGGATCTCCCAGCTCCCTGTGCCAGCACCCCAAAGGAAGAGGTAGGGAAGGGTCACCGGCCCTGCCGTGGTTTGTCGGCAGAGCTGCTGCTGCTCTTGCCACCCTTCTCTTACTACATCGAGGAAAAAATTCTCCTGGCCCGTCTCCTGCCACAACTGGTGCCTTTCAGCACATTTTTGGCAAAGCTCAAGCTGATTTTTTCTGCAGCCTTAGTGAGGTTCCCCATTTAACCAGAAAAGCTCCTTTCAGGGCATCGTGGCTATAAATGAGACACAGCTTATAGGCTTCAGCAGAAAGACATCAGCCCATGGCCGTGGGCTCAGCTGACCCCTGAGACATCTCTGCAATCCCAAGGTCAGTGATGAACCTTTTGAAAGAGTTCACTCAGCAGGGACTGCAAAACCTTCTCTGTGCCAAGCACCACATTTATGTCTCTTTCTTCAGGTCAGCTTCAGGTCTCCTACAAAGATCGTAGACAGGAAACTCTCGGTAATCCTTGGCTGGTGGGCTCAGCTTGTGGATCTGCTGCTCTGCCCCTCCTGACCCCTGACATGACCGGAGAGATGGGATTGCTGCCCAGAGGCCGCACTGACACTGCTCAGGGTGGGCTGAGGGTGCAGAGGCAAAGGCAGAGCTGAGCCCCAGCCCCAGAGCTGCACGTCATGGAAAGGTGGTGCTGAGTGTGGAGGTGGCCACACACAAACCCAGCCCCTGGTCTGCTTGTACAGAAACTCCTCAGGGTGGCAGCCAAAAGAGAGCTCTGTGCCCCCTCCTTGGGTGCTCCCTCCCTGCTGCCCATGGCAGCAGCACTCTCCCACCCCAGCTCGTCCCGGGGCTGCACAGCCGAGCCAGGGATGCTCCACACCTCCATGCCCAGCTCCTACTCATTCCCAGCAGCTGCAAGTGCTGGAAGCCCTGATTCAGTAAAACCAGCTCTGTGCTGGAGCTCAAATTCTGCTCAAACTCCATCCAGGGCAGTGCTGGGAATGCTCCCACTGGGATCCTGAGAGCTCCCAAGCTGGGAGTGACTGGGATTGGGAGGGAGCTCAGGGCAGCTGCTGGACCCAGCCCTGGCTGGGAGTGCCCCGTGTTGGACCCTGTGCTGGAGCTCGGGGACGGGCAGGGGCTCTGCCTGACGCCAGCCCAATTCCCAGCTCCAGCCACATGGGCTGCCCTGTGCTGCCCTTTGCACCTCTCCCTTCCCTGCCTCCCCCACGCAGGAGCCACAGCTCTGCCTCCCTGACCCAGAGCTGCTCAGGCCAAGATGAACAAGAGCTCAGCGAGGAAGCAGCCATGAGCTGGGCTCTGCCTGAGTGAAAACAACTGCCCTCTGCCAGCGCAAATACAGCTCCCCTGGCCTGACTTATATAACACGGGAACCTTCTTGCCACAAACTCCCTTCACTGCTGGCCCAACAAAGCATTACAAGCCTTTATGTTTCTTGGCCACCATGGCCGAGACCCTCGGAGCAGAGGTGGAGTCAGCGCCGGGTGCTCCTCGCTGGTCCCTGGCCAGGCTGAGGTGAAACCCTCGGCGAGGGAAGGGCTGGGTGCTCGCTGAGGGCAGGGGGAGCTGGCAGGGTGAGGGAATTTCTCCTGACGGATCCCTGCCTTGTGTCACCGCAGAGCTGGATCCGTGCACAGAAACATCAGCACTGCTCAGGCACCTTGGCACCTCCTGAGCGGGGTCTGCCTTCCATCCAGCACACCTTGGGTGGCCCCAGGCACGTCCTTGACCCAGCCTGGGAACACCCCCAGTTCTTCCTTCCTCCAGCTGGACAGGGGTTTCCAACAGGATGGGGCAGGATAAGATTTCTACTTTGGGTTCTCACAACTCTTAAACTGGTCCTGCATCCCAGGAGCTTCATCAGAAGGGAGGTTTGGCTTGTCAGGAAAGAGGTGGAGAAGGGTCTGGGTAGAGGTGGAAAAGGGTCTGGGTAGGCTGGAGTTTCCATTGCCAGACACAGGCAGTGCTGGGGAGAGGGAATGACTGAGATCCAGGGAGATCCAGCTCGGTGCTGTCCGCTGGGAGCGGCGCCTGCCGAGCCAACAGCCGGCAGTCCCTTCATCAGCTGTTGTTTGGGAAGGTGTCTCGTTAGCCCAGGGTTTTCCAAGAACATCAGAGCCTTGGCAGGGCCAGGCTGCAGCCTGAGGTTAACAAAACACCCTGGTGCAGACAGGCGCTCTCGGAGGAGCCCTCAGCCAGCTCTGCTCTGCGCCGCGGGGTCTGTGTGAGCACCAGGGACGTCCCTCCCTCCCTCCCTCACCTTCCCCAGCCCTTCCCGAGGCCGGGAACAGCTCACGTCCATGGGACAGTCCCCGGGATGGACACGGAGAACAAACCCTGCTGGGACACAGCCTCTGCCTGGCTCCTGCAGGCGTTTCCCCACCGCAAACGAGCGCCGGAGCCAAGAGCAACCTCGGCAGCATCCAGCGCGTCCGCCCCGGCCGCGAGAGCAGCCGCTGTCCCAGGGGACAGCCTGGCTGGAAATGTCATCAGTCCGTGTCACCTCTGCCTGCCTGGAAGGATCCGTCAGAGCGAGGAGCTGGTGTTTAAGGAGCCCTTTCATGGTGCCTTACCGGGGGAGCAAAGAAAGGCACCGCCACCGCCCCTCCCCCAAGAGAAACAGATTTTCCAATAAAATTTATAGAGCATGGAAAGGGCTTCTGGCGCTGGGGTTCAGAGGTGGCCGGCCCTGTGCGTGTGGAGGCACCACCCTCCTCCTCCTCCTCCTCCCGGGATGAAAACAAAACAAACAAGCAGAGAAATTCCGGGAGCAGATAAGCGAAGTCACGTCCTTGGCTGGAATGACTGAGGTGCTGGGTGACCCTCGGATGGACAAACGGAGCCCCCTGAGGCTGCTGGGCTCTCCAGGACAGGCCCACGGCCACCACCATGTGCTCAGCTCCTCCAGGAGCCCCGGGGACATCCCTGGACACCAGGAAGAGACTCAGAGGCTTTCCTCGCCTTGAAGTGGAATTTGGAAGCCTCATCCCAAGCTGTGCCAGGGCTGCGGGTGTGCAGGGGATGCTCCTCGTGGAGAGCTTGCACAAGGTGCCCTCAGAGGAGGAGCAAACTGTGGCTGCGGGGGAAGCCCACGGGCCTCAGCCTGTGCTTCAGTAGCCCGGTGGGCTACCCTTGAGCCAGACACCCCAATTCCCTTCCAGAGGCACAGGGGAGAAGCTGCCACCTCTGGGGTGCTGCACCTCACCCTGGGCACGTTCTGAGGGGTGCAATGAGCTGCTGGCAGCATCCCCTGCTCTGGGTGAGACACTCAGTGTCCCCCTTCCAGCCCCGGGCCAGGGGCAGGAGTGTCCCCAGGCTGTCACTCCCTGTGTGGGGGGACAGGGGTCAGCCTGTGACAGGGCAGAGCAGGAGCTTGGGAGTCAGCATCCCCTCGTGGGCCAGGGCTAGGGAACGGGGCACGGAGCCTGCGGAAGGGGGAGCGGGATTTCCGTGCCCAGCCAAGAGAACAAATTATTCTTGCACAGTCCACCCTTGCCTCCAGTCGCGAGTAATCCTTGCAACCATGACAGCCACTTCTCCTGGCCCCAGAGAATTGTATAAATCAGAGCAGAACAAAAGTCCTTTGCTGGGAGCTGGGCATGTGCGCTGCCTTTCAAAGGGGAGGCACATTTCTCTATAGATCTGCATTCTCCGGGGACTGCAACTCTGACAGCGCAGAGATTAAGCAAAACAAGCCACTCAACCTTCCCTTCTCCAGCATCTCTCCATGGGTGGAACAAACCCATCACAGGCAAACCACAGGGCAGGGCCGTAATTCACACTTGTTACTTTGCTCCTTAGTTGTTTAATGGCCTATTTTTCCTCCTTTAAGTTTTCAAAGTTTTGAGTAATAATTACATCGAGTACAGCCTCCTTTGGCGTTGGGGCTGGAAAACTTGGAAATAATGAGGCGCAGCAAAGCAAATGTAGCAATTACAGGAGTCCTGGGGGAACCTGGGGAGCTGCAGGGAGCTGGATCCGAGCACTCAGCTCCGGCTGCATTCCTCGCTGGAGCGGGGCACACGCACACGGCCCTCGCCCACACGCCCCGAGAGAAGCTGTAACTCAGCCCCGCCACAGCAGGCACAGCTTTAAAGCATTCCTGGGTCCCCGGCAGTGCCACAGGTTGTGGGTCCCCCTCGGGAAGTGCTGCTGGAGGTGTTTGTCACTCCCTGCCCTGGGACAGGTGATGGAGAGAGGGAGCCCCGAATGCCTCCCGAGCTCTCCCAGATCAGGGGTGTTTGCTGGGAACTCTTCTAAGCAGCCAGGGCAGCAAACTCATTCCTTCTGCACTTGTATTTGCACCAGGGGGGAGCTGGCTCAGCCCCACTGAGCGAGGGGCTGGAAATCAGAGTTGGGGGGGTTTCAGGCCCTTCAGCTCCTCAGGGGTGTTTTGGGAAGGGGCTGGTTTCCCATGAGCTGCCCATTATCAGCTGTTTCTACGGATCAGTTTGGGCTTCTGGCTCGTGCCCTGGTGCCTGCTGTGAGGCTGGGACACTGCGGAGGTGTGGGACCGTGACCTCTGGCACCTCCCGTGTCTCCCCACTGCTCCAAGGCTGGCAGGAGCAGAGTTTGGTGCTCTCTGTGACCCCCAGCCCTGACCTCCCTCCCGTCTCCTGCAGACGCCTGTCCTGGCTCTGGGGACCGGTCCCCACCTCGCTGGGGAGGGAGGAATGTTCCTGAGGTGGCAGCTCTGCAGAGGGGACATGGCATGGTGGGCAAGGGACATTCCCAATGTCCCCTGAGCCACCCTGGAGCCACCCAGCCCCTCCCTCAGCCCGCAGGGACAGCAGAACCAGGGTCACAGCTGCCCTGGGGACATCAGATGGACCCAACTGCAAACCTGCCCTGGAAATGGCTTTGGAGGAAAAGGAAATATTAAAGAGCAAAGAATGAACAAGAACCACACGTGAACATCATCAGTCAGACAAAGAAGTGCCACCCCCAAATCTGTGCCAGGAAACCTCTTCCTGTGGTGTCCCTCTGCAGAAGGAATAACAGGGAATTGTGCAGCTGCCGTGGATGCCAGAGCACAGAGCCCAAGCTGGGAGCTGAGCTGTGGCTTTTGCCAGCCTGCCTGGGTGTCAAACCTAGAGCTGATCGCACCGTGTGAGCCTCAGACAGGAGTCACAGGGTGGCTGGAGGCTGTGGGAGGAAGAATTTTCATTTTTCCAAGGAAAAACATCAAAACGTAGTAGAAACATTTTTGGGTGTATTTCAGATTTAAACGATTTCATTTGGGGTTTTGAAAGCCAAGCCAAAAGTTTGGGTTTCAGACAAAAAAAACGGAAATATTCCTGTCCTGTTTTGAATTGCCTTCCATCAGATAATCAAAAACTTCATGGAAAGGGAAGAGTTTCCTCCAAACAGTCACATCCAATCTGAGACAGCAAATGAAAAGGAGTTGGATGTTTTTAAACTGTTTCTTTCTTAGCAGCAATGCAACTTCCTTCCCCAGAGGGCACAACCTTCCTGCTCTGCCTGCCACCACTCCTGACTCCTGGGTTAGTTTTAGGGCTCCTGGTTTGCAGCTGAGTCGTGTCCAGAGGTTCCAGGGGAGCTGAGCTCTCCCTTTCCCTGCCTGCCCTGCCCATGGCTCTGGAATTGCTGGCACGGGAGCATCCAAGCTGGCATTTGCCTGGCAGTGCTTTGTTCCCCTTCCCCTGGCTCAGGGTCTGGATCCCCCCAAAATCTGGGTACGCACACAAAGAGTAAAACCCACCCTGCTCCACAGGGTCCCCAGCCCGCAAACTGGGGCTGAACATTATTTACTGTCTGCAAGCTCCGCATGAAAAATGCTAAAATGAGGATAAATATCTGTTTTCCTTCCCCCCCCCTCTATTTGATGTAGGGAAGGTAACACCTCTGAGCCCTGGGGATCGCCTTTATGTTCTCTTTTCTGATATTTACTAAAGACTTAAAGATGGGAAGAGGCAGAAGCCTCTGGAGTGCCTGGGCTGAGATGAAAAGGTCCCGGATCCCCAGCGGGATAGGAAGGCTTCCAACAGGAGGCACAAGCTGCTCAGCTTTGTTTCCCAATTCAAACATGGGCCCGGGCACAAAGGGAGGGGAATAATATCGCTGTCCCAGGGGCGAGCCCACGCCTCACTGCTGCCCAAGCCATCATCATTCCTGACAAAAAAAAAGGATGCCAGCAAGAGAAATGATTTGGGATTAAGGGTTCCCGTGTCCCACCTGCTGGCTTGGGGTATTCTTGTGCTGAATGGACCTCCAGCTCTCCCAGACCCCGGGCACCCTGCGGCACAGCCCAGCCCTTTCCGGGCCACCATTGACAAACTGTGGGATCAAAATGCCTCGGGAAGGATTCCCGGGGAGCCGATCATGTGCATGAAGGGCAGCCTGTCAATGACTCCGTGGCAGCACGACCCGGGGCTGCAGGGCAGGGACAGCTCCGGTTTTCCTTCGAGGCTGAGCTGGGGGGAACGGGCAGCACAATGAATGTTAATGCCTGGGCTGAGCAGGGCTGGGCAGCTCAATGCCACCCCAGGAACTCCCTGTAATCTGCCATTATATCCCTCCTTTGACACGGCTTTCCTCTGCTGAACGGCCCTCGGCGGGCTTCGCTCCCCCAGAACAAGGCTGAGCTGCCGGCCCCTTCCCAATCCCTTCCCAATCCCGAGGTTCCACCAAGGTGTGCGGACAATGCTCAATTTTCTCCTACCAGCACAAACACAAAGAGGGAGTCAGGCTCCCCTTACATGTCAATAGAGCATCTGAGCCCCCCCTTTTCCCCCACAGTCACTCCTCCAGGCCACAAACCCCTCTGTCATCCTCTGCATCCGAGTGTGAGGAGCTCCATGGCTTGCCCGCAGTGCTGGAGGAATTTACTGGGCTCAACATCCCACCGGCTTCGTTCATCCCCTCCTGCACGAAGACCCCCATGTCCCCACAGCATCCCCCAGCCCTGTGTCCCACTCTGAGTGCTGTATGGGATGTGCTCCAAGGCTCAGGAAGGAGCTCTCCCTGGACAGAGACTCCTCCTGCCCCATTCCCTGCACAGGTCGGGCTTTGCTGAGTGGGTTCAGGGGCTGTGGAGCCCTCCCAGCCCCAGCCAGGCTCAAATCCAGCTGCAGGACAAGCAGCTGCTCCCAAGCCTTCGGCACAGCCACCAGAGGAGCATCACCACCTGCACTGGCCAGGCTGGAGGAGCATCAAAAGCCACCTTGGCAGGGCTGGAGGAGCATCACTGACCTGCCTGGCTGGGCAGGAGGAGCCACCACCCGCCCTGGCTGGGCGGGAGAAGCATCTCTGCCCTCCTTGGCTGGCCACCCTGCCACCCTGGCAGGCTCTGAGGTCCTGGGCAGCCTCGCTGAGCCACAAGGTCTTGGGTGCTCACCAGGTACCACGGCAGTGCCGAGAGTAAAGCTGGGAGTGAAGCTGGAGGGAGCTGAGCTCTGGCTGCAGCTTCCCTGGAAAATTAACCCACTGTGGCTTGGAAGGCTCCTGGGCCCCCGGAGAGCTGTGCCCTTTGTGCAGCAGGAGCTGCCTGGACTGACTCTCTCTTTATCCTCGGCGTGGAAGGAGCAGCACAGGTGTCCCAGCCCTGGCATTTCCCCTTGGAGCTCTGCCCTGCTCCCTCTGGGATCAGTGGGATGCTCCCATGAGCTCCCAAGAAGCAGCTGCCACCAGCTCTTCCGTCAGCTTTACCAACATGGAACGAGCCCTTCGAATCCCATAAATAAATAACAGCGTTTTCATCCGATTATGGATCCAAGCTGAGGATTTGGAGCTCATTAAGAGCCACTGAGCTGTGCCCTTTGTTTGCCCTGGGCGTTGTGTGGGTACCCAGCCCTGCACGGCAAACCACTGCCCTGATCCCCCCCATTCACCGGGGGAGGTGCCACCTCTCCTTTGGGGTGACCCCACGATGAGACAGAGGGGAGCCCAGGTTTGTGCTTTCAGAGGGCAGCCACCCTTCGCAGGGAGGTTCCATCCCTGCCCAGGCACAGGGTGTGGGGCACCTATGGAGTAATTCCCTCTGAGGCCCCTCTGGAGTGCTGGGGGAAGCAGAAGTCCCTGGGATGTGTCAGACACCACTGGAGCTCCCTGAGCCACAGAGTGTCCCTGCTTTGGCTGTTGGGGTTTTGGCTTTCAGCTTCCAATGGAACCCCACGCACCCCGTGCTTTGTGCAGTACCCAGAACGCAGAATTGTTCTTATCTCAGAGGTATTCGTTCCTCCCGTGGCTGTCTCGGGGTGTGTTTGAGCTCCAGCCCTGTCTGCAGCACACAGGCGCCGCTCTTCCTGCAGAAGCTCTGGAGCAGCTGCCGAAATGCAGGAGCAGAGGCTGTGCCACGCTGGCCTGACCCTGCTGAGCCCCATCCCTTCTGCCTGCAGAGGCTTTTGCACGGATCCACAGACCGTGAGCGCCAAAGGGGGCTCTGGGGCTGAATCAAAAGTCAGAGTCCACACCTCAACACCTACAGCAACCCCACAAGGTCTGACGGAGCAAAAGTATCAGAGAAACACCTCAGGTGAAGGACTTGGGATGAAGGAGGAGCAGCCCCAACAGCACAGGCACTTTATTCCTGTTTGCCAAGACTTCCCTGGTCATCCCTTCCCGGGGCAAGGGCAGGATCTGCCACTGTCCTTTGAAGAGGGACATCAAAAGGCATTGCCAAAGAGGACGACGTGGGGACACCGCAGTCACAACAACCATTGCATCATCCATCAGTTACCCGTCAAAGCCCAGCTGAAACCCGGCTTTCAGTACCAGACGGTGATGAAGTGACAATCTCACCACATCTGGGAGAAAGGTCTGTCCCACGCTGATCTCACGGAGAGCCGGGAGCCCCCAGGAATTTTGCCTAATCTTTTCTATGAGGTTCTGAGTTTACAAGACTTTCAGCCTGGGTGTCTGGCCAGCAAGGGAAGCCCTGGCACGGCCTGGGCCCTCGTGTCCTGTGGTGCTGTGACAATCTCCACAGCATCTCCCCGGCCTGGCAACCCCCATGCCCAACAGGGTGTTGAATTTGGAATTGTCTCCGAGGTTTCAGCTCTCTGTCTGGCGTTGCTCCCTCCTGCAGGGCTGGGAATTGCTGCGAATTTTATTTTGTTTTGAAAGAGGGGAGCTCTTACCTCCTGCTTCCTTCAGCCTCCAGCTGCTCTGCTTGTGGCTCACAGCCCCCGAGTTCTGTGGGACCGTGGGACCAGACCCCGCATCTGCTGGGGGCTGCTCCTGCCCGGTCACTGCAATCCCAGATCCAGCCTGGAAAGGAGAGCCCTGAGCAGAGCAGGGAGAGGGGCGGGATGGCCTCTCACAGAACTCCCTGGTCCTGCTCTCCAGGGTCTCTCCTCTCGCAGGGCGCCTGCACTGGAGGTTCTGCACTTCATCTTGTCCATAAAGCTGATGCTAGGCAGGAGGCTTGGCTCAGCCTGAGCCTGACCCAGGGCCATAAATCTGCCCTGCTCCCCCTGCTCACGCCCCCACGGAGCTGCTGTCACTGCCCATTTGGAGCTGGAAAACCAACCATGACATCTCCCAGGTGCAGCCGCGTTTGTCTCCCTCCCTCCCTGCCTGCCTTGGTTTCTCTCTCTGCTGAGGCAGAGATTGAGCAGCTCCTCCTGCATGGAAACGCTGAGGCCGTGGCTGGGCTGGGGCAGAGGGACGGCTCTGACACCCGAGGGACACAGCAGCCACCCCGGGCTGAGGAGCACGGCCCCAGCTCTTGCCTTGCCCTTTGGAGGAAAGGAGTTTTCCCTATCCCAGCACTGAGGCAGTGGGAGGCTGGGGAAGGGCTCCTGGTGCTCCCTGGCTGCAGGAGGAGCTTCGTGGAGCAGAGCAATGGGTTCTGAGAGGAGGATGGTGGGGAGGAGGTCGGACAAGGAGGAAAAGTGGTCTTGGGGAAGGAATGAAACTGAGCTCTGGTACTCCTGCCCTCCCTGCAGGCACCCAGTAACCCATGGGGTCCCTCCTAGGGGTGGCAACGGGCTGGGGCCACAGCCCAGACAGAGTCCAGGGGCCCTCACAGCCTCCTGACCCTTACACATGGCGAGACAAATGCAGCACAGCTGAGAATCAAATTTCCAGACTCCCAATGGTCCCAAGCCCTTCTAAGCCCTATCCAGTACCAGTTAATCCATACAAACAGCGTGGAAGTGTCCCGGATGTGTGATCCATGGAAGTGGAAGCCATTAAACCACTCTCACTACAGATATGCCTCTAAAATGAACTTCAAGGATCCCATTTGCTGTTCAGAACCCCCTAAATTACAGAGAACCCCCTAAATTACAGAGAAACCCCAGCTGCCACGTGGCTGCTCCGTACTCAAGCCCCTCCCAGGGAATCTGGTGCTGCTCAGATGGGAGGCAGGATCCTGCCCCACCAGGTGCTTTCCATGGAGCAGCATGGGCAGCCCAAGGAGCAGTTCCAGAGCCTGAGGCTCCATCCCCATGATCTCTGACATTTTGACTGGCGCCCATTTTAGGCTGCTCTGCCCTTCACTGGCAGCCACAGAGGGAGGGAGGATTTCCAGAAGGAAATTCGGAGTGCAAAGGGAAACACCTCCCCACTTCCCAGCCAGCATCTCCGTGATCCTGCAGCGACATCCCCCAGCACAGACCGAGGGTGGCATCAGCCACTCAGGTCAGTGTCACCTGGAGGTGCCAGGCCCTGACCACACCTCCGGGGGCTTTTAGAAGAGCAGAAGCAAAGAGCTCCCAGCTGCAGCCTGGGGACAGCAGGAATGGGGTGAAGGCAGCAGCACCATGTAGCCTCATCCCAGAGTCGCTGTCACCAGCCATGTGCACCCTGACCAGCTCCCAGCGACAGAAACATTCCCCAGCCCGGCTCCTGTGGCAGCCCGGGGTGACTTTCACAGCTCCGTGTCTGCTCAGAGGCAGATTTCCCCTCTCAGGGCTCTGGGGAGGTGGGTCTGATCCTGCAGCTGGCGCTGGCAGCCTCCCCTGCAGATCCCGCAGCGATAAGGGGTGGCTGGGGCTCTTTATGACGGTGCTTAACGAGCTGATGACATTTTTATGAATGAAGACAGTCCCAAGGAGATCAGACTTGGTGATTCTTCAGAGATGCCAAGGCCCTCCCCTGACTAACAAACCCCATTCACATTCCTCTGGGCAGATGAAATCCTCGCCTGTGCTCTCCCTCTGACCAGCCCCACTCAGATTTGGGAATAACCTGCCTTTCCTTCTGGTGGGGATCTGATTTCTCTCACACAGAGTGGGAGGCTCCCGGATCCGAGGTGTCCATGGCACTGAGGGCTGGAGCTGGGGAGGGAGAACAAGGCTGGATGTCGGCTGACCTACCCTAAAGGTCGGGAGAGGGGTGTGGGATGAGGAGAGCACAAAGGCTCTGCCCTGTAGGGCCTCCCAAGCGCCAGCCCCGACTCCTCCAGGGATGGGACGGCTTTGGAGGAGCCAGTTCAGCATGCCAGGGTACAGGGAGACTTTGTGGGGGGCTTTTCTAGGATCTCCCCCAAAGGGCTGTGAAGGACACCTGGTAAGCAGAGGTGAAGAGGCAAATCCCACCCCAAACCCAGCCTGGGGTGGCAGAGACAAAGGGTGGGAACCCTGCAAGGATTGGCATGGAGGGGGGGGAGTGGTGCCCGGGGCCAGTCATAATTAAAAATAATAACACTGAGCACTCTCAAAGCTCTCAGTAAACACGATTAACTAATTAGTCAGGTCTTTACTAATTAACCAGTCACAGGACTGGTGTTGCTCAATATGTTTAATGATCCGGAGAGAGGCTGAATAGCTGGGGGCAACGTCTGGAGGAGAGGGAGCTGTGGGGAGGCTCAGATGGGCTCACACGGGGCTGGGACAGGAGGGACAGGCAGGGACACGGGATGGACCCTCTTCTCCTGCCACAGGCAGCGCTGTCCTCTCCTCCTCACTCCTGGCACAGCCCTCTCCACCTCCTGTCAGGACGGGGGACTCGCTGTGCTGCCCCACGTCTGCCTGTGGTTGGTGTTTGTTGCTGTTCAGGGACAGCAAAATGAGATGGGAGGTTCAGGTGCACCTGAAACCAGCCCAGTGTGAGATCAGGCCGAGCCAGGTGAGGATCCCCCAAAGCCCACAGGCTCCAGGTTAATGCTCCCCAGCACAGCAAGGATCGGCCTCCTCTCTTTCCTCCCAGTAAAGCAAGAATTGGAGTAAAACCAGTGCAGGACTGGGGAAAAGAAGAGAATCAGGACCAGGGAGCCTCTCTGATTGCCACTGCCTGGCTCATTGCCTCAGTTTCCCCAGGACAGGGGCAGGCTGTCTCACCATGTCTCACTCCAACATCAATCTGGTTTCTAACCAGGGCTGCAGTTGGAAACTCCCCCACAAACGGAGCGAACAGCACCTCCCCAAAGGGAGGTTCCAACCCTACAGCTCATGGTTGTCCTGCACCTCTGACCCTCTGCGCGAGCCCCCGTCCTCTTCCTCTGCACCCATCCCCACAGGCTGCTCTCAAACTGCTCCTGTGGCACCAGGCTGTCCCTGCTGCTGTCACAGGTGTCACACTGAGGGAAGGCTGCTCCTGGCTGGCAGCTCCGGCACCTCCCAGAGCCCTGCAGGGCACCTTCGTGCCCCTGCCCCACTCCTGCCACCAAAAGCCACGTTAGGGCTGGTTTTAAGCATTTCCTTGCTGTAATTTGGGCATTTACACAGAACCCAGGTTCCCATGTGATTAAACTTTGGGTTTCACAGCAGCACAGATGCCTCTAGAACACACCTGGGTGGCTGTGCCCGTGGCTGTGCCCAAGGCTGTGCCCGTGGCTGTCACCAAAACCTCATCACACAGATCCCTGCCCCAGCACCAGGAGTTCATTCCCTGCAGGAGGGACCAGCCAGGACAGAGGGAGCGCCTGGAGCCCCACAGGGTGCTGAGGGGGGCTGGGTGATCCCTCTCCCCGCTTTTCCAGGGATAGCTGGGAAGTGCTGAGCCTCCGTGGGACCTGCAGGGCTGCGGGATCTGCAGAGAGCAGCCGGTGCTGAGGGGCTCCAGGCCACATCCCAGCACTGCTGCAGCCTCTCCCAGGGCTCTGCAGGAGAAACCAAGCCTTGGAGAAGGTCTGACCTCGGGCTCTCACTGGGAGCTGGGTGGGCTTTTCCCATCAGACACCCCCAGTGAGGCGGGGAGACAGAGAACTGGGGTGGGAGCTGGCAGCTCTGTGTGTGATGGCCCCGGGGGCTCTGCTCGTGGTCACGGAGCATCCCCACCCTGCTGGGGTCATCACCGAGTGCCCGGAAAGAGCATCCTCTCATCTCCTCCCAGCTGGCCCCTGGACACGGGGAATGAAGAGCCACCACTGGGCCAGCAGCTCCTGGCCGAATCACCGGCTCGCCGTGGTGGGAGTGAAACCTTCCAACTGCAAACTCTCGGTTCTGCAGTTACCAGGAGAGAAAGAAAGAGAATTCTCCCATGCAGAACAGTGTCTCGAGGTCAATAGAGAAACCCCTGCGGCCTGAATACCCAATCTGGGGAGCTGGGGAGCCTGGCAGGGAGGCTCGGGGTCTGGGTGTCTGCGCTGCCACACTTGTAGCCAGGTTACCATGGCTCATCCGCGGGGCATCCCCGCCCCGGGGCTGCTGCCCGCGGGCTTTCAATGGGCTCTGCTCCCCCAGCATCAAGCAGGACACTGGATTTGCAGGAGAAAAGCTCGTCCTCAGTGGTGCTGTCATGTCATCCTCCCGGGGCTCACAAAGGAGCGCGGGTGCAGCACGGGGAGGGGACGCCTGCGCTGCCCCAGAGCCCCCGGGCACTGCCCCGCTGCCCTCCCCAGGCGCCCACCGGGCCCTGCTCAGCCCAGACACAGCCCAGGTGTCCCACAAAGGCCACCTCAGCCCCGGGGCAAGGCGTGGGGACACAGCAATGGCCACACTGCCCTGAATTCCTGCCTTCTGTCAGTGTCACCCTGTGCCTGGTGCTCGGGGTGCTGGGACCTCGGTGCCTTCAGACACGGATCTGGAGCCACCCAGGCAGCCAAAGAGGGACAGAAGGACCCTGTTTTGGGTTTTTTCCTAAATGCTTGAGCTGACAGCCAGAGCAGGGTACCCAAAGGCCATGGGTGCTGCTCAGTGCCCGCAGGACACCCAGGCTGTCCCCGCTGTCCCTCCATGGATGGGGACCCTCAGCTCTCTTTCAGGGCTCCCCCCGCCAAGCCCTGCAGCTGGGGGAGGAGGGTTGGGTGCTTTGGCCACGTCTGCCCGGCCCTCCCTCCTCCCGGGGGATGGGAACTGGAATAAAAGGTCCATTTCTTTAGAAAGCCAGGCCTGACTATGGGAAGGGTCTCGGTATCCATGCAGCTCTCCCGGCCTCCCGCTCCCCTGTTTAGTAATCTCACTCCTGGGCCTGAATTCATTCAGACGCTGTGAAGGATTAGCTGACCTTTCTTTCAGAGCTTGGTAAGCTGGGGATGTTAAAGCTTCCCAAAAATTAAACTCTCGGGAGGCTGGGAGCCTGGGGAGTTGTTTAGAGGCTGCGGCTGCTTCCCCAGCATCCACCCGGGGCAGGGACAGACCTTGGACTGTCCCTTTATGTCCCCCAAAAGTGCTCAGATCCACACACGGCCCCAGCTCCCGAGTGCACGGTGCAGGTGGGGGCTAAAACCAGAGGGGTTTTCTCTCCTCTGACAGGGTTTGGTCATTTCTTTCTGTTTGCCATCGTGGGTTTCAGCTCCTGCTTTCCCACTTTGCTGCCGTGAGAGGAAGCAGTGGGGGAAAATGTGAGCCCGTGAACTTGGGAGCTGAGGTTTGGGGAGGAGGGGAAGCTCTCTGGGAAGGGATGGTGCTGTCCCAGCTAATGGGGCAAGGACAAGCTGCTCTCGCCACGGGCAGGGTGTGTTCACTCTGAACCCAGGTGACAGCCTGTGGCTGGAGGAGCATTCCTCTGCCTGGCATCTCAAAATGGGACGGAGCGTGAGGAGGGGATTTTAAGCTCCCGAGCGCAGATGTGATGGACTGACCTGCAGAGTGCTTCCCGTGGATGGGAATGTTCACACAACACGGCTGCACTCCCCTGACCAAGTGAGTCAGTGTCAGAGCTGGACGCATGGAAGATGCAGAGAAATTCCCCTTTTCCCCCACAGTTTTCTATTAATATTCCCCCGAGAGTGAATCTCAGAGCAGGGGGACTGTACCTGGAAAGGGCACCACTCTCAGAGCCCATTTTGTCTCCCTGGCCCCAGGATGCAGCCAGGGAGGTGAAATCACTGCTCCCCCAGTTCGAGGAGAGCAGCTGGAGCTGGGGGAAGCCGGGGACTGCCTGGTCTGTGCCCCGCTGGGCTGCAAACCGCTGGGGCTGGCTTTGGGGAGCCCCCGGGGCAAAGGAGGGGCTGCAGGAGCTCTCAAACCCCGGCACCCAGGGCAGCCCAGCTCCTGGAGGCAGCGCCTTCCCCTCTGCTCCCAGCCTCTCCCGCCCGGGGCTGTGCTGCTGCCTCTGGCAGAACGGGAGCAAATCCATCAGCCCACACAGCCGGGGCCGGCCTCGCATCCAAACCCCGAGCAAACTGCACAGGGCGAGAGCAGGGCTCCATCCAAAGCCCGCGGAAACCAGCGGTGAGACGAGAAATGCCTTCTCCTGCTCCTCCCCCTCGCTTTCTTGCTCACAGAGAGGATCCCCAGCAGCAGCATCTGAGCGCTCGGAAGCCCGGCCCGAACAAACCCTCTGCGGTTCTCCTTCCCATCCGACTCGGGTTGTGTACAGAAGCTGCGAGGGGGGCGAGGGGCTGCCTTTGTTATCCGTTTCAATTGCTCCTTTACACGGGCAGCCGCCTCCTAACAGGGATAATTTTATAGGCCCCATAACCCAGCACGAGGAGTCTCTTTTACGACCCTGCACTCCCCCTGTCTGAGGCAGGAGCGAGGCAGCGGCCGGAGCCCGCGGGGCTCTCTGGCACCGAATCCATCGGTAATCCCGAAAAATAAAACTGTCTTATGAGATATAAATTAGATTCCTGCCCTGGGGGGACGAGCGGCTCTGCTCCCCCACGGGGCCGCCGCTGTCGGAGAGCATCTGTTGCAATTACAGGTTCCTGCAGCCTGCTCGGCGGGAATGACCTCCCAAATATTCCGGCAGCAGCTGGAGCTTGCACAAACACTCCGTGTTCCCTTCACAGCCCCTCAGCAAGGGCTTGCTCCGTGCTGAGCCGCTGCTCGGCGGCCCCATCTCCTCCCAGGACTCTGGGGGTGTCCAGGGTCCCCTTGCTGAGGGCACAGATTGTCACCTGGAGGCTGAGCTGGTCTCTCCTCGCAGGTTTGTGCAGTGCAAAGAGCACCTTTGGCACGAGATCAGCACCATTAATCGCCCAGGAGAGGAAGCAGCCTTCAGTGCTGCGTAATTACACAGAAATTACCAGAAGAAATTAATTCCAAAAGGTGACCATATGGGCTGGAACGCTGAAGCCCAGGCTGGATTTTGCCTCTGGTTACTGCCACGCAGAACTGAGGGCAGAATCCAGGCCAGAAGTGTGTTTCTAGTTCGTGATTTATTGCACCAAAATGGAGCTGGTAATGAAAACCGTGTTCCACTTAATACTCAGGCGACTTCCAACAAAAATGCCAGCAGGAACTCTTTCTTCTGCTCCCGGCCTTGCAGCTGCCCGGCAGCCGAGGATCTGCGAGCTCAGCCCTCCTGCCGTGCCCCAGGGAGAGGCCCCACGTGTCCCACGCGTCCCCAAACCCAGCTGGGGGCACCAGGCTCAGCACCGGGCACCCACCGGCCACGGACCCTGCTCTGCCCTGCCTCATCTCCCCCATCCTCCCACACCTTCCCCACCTGGGCAGGCTCAGCCTGAGCTGCAGATTAATTCACCAAACAAACAAATCCCGTCCCTGTGACACTATTTCAGCACTGGTTTCCAAACTACCCCCGTGGGCTGGTTCTGCTGCAGCACTGACCCACCCAAGCCCAGCCTTGGGCGCTGAGCCCCCTCTGCAGCACCCAACGCTGATGGAGCCGGACGAGGCGAGTGCTTTGCTCCTTCCCGGCCCAACCTGCTGCTCCTTGGCTTTAAAAACGTCATTTTTCCCCGCGTGCAGGAAACAGCAGGAGCCCTCCCCTCCTCCCGGCGAGCAGCAGGTGGAGAAAGCTCCGAGGGAGCCTGAGAAAGGAGCCTCGGGCCCCTGCAGCCCCTCCCAGCAAACACGGGGCGACCTGTGGGAAATGGTCGGGAGATGGCCGAGTGCCACGGCCGAGCCCCTGCGCTGCGGACCGGGACTCATTTGCATTCCAAAGCGGTAGCCGGGCTCTCTCCAGCGCGGTGCCGGCATAGAAATGTATTGGAATGTTCAATATCGCCCAGCAGAGAGCTCCCCGAGGAGAAACTCCCCCCGGGGGGCTGCTGGAAGGAGCTTCCAAGCCGAAGATGCCCAGAGGACACCTCGGGCCCGAGGGCAGCAGCACTGCCGGGGAGCTGGAAGGCGCCGAGCCGAGGCCCGAGGCGGATCCTGGCGGGGCTGGGGCAGCCCGAGCCGGGCGTGCCGGCGGCCACAGGGAGCCCGCGGGCCGGGGACAAGCGCTGCTCCCTCCCCTCGGCCCCCGGCGCTCAGCGGCTCCCGGGTGACTCTGCAATCAGGGTCCCGTTCAAGCCAGGAAGAGTCGGCTCCCGGGGGATGTGTGTCAGGCCAGCACTTCCCACTTCTCTTTCAGCCCATGACACCTATAAATCTCCCAGGGACAGTGCGGCAGGACATGCCTCCGCTGCAGCCGCTTCCAAAGGCTCCTTAAAAGCAGCCCAGGACGCGGAGGAATCCATTCTAGGGAGCAATTACCAGGGATGAGTGGGAGCTCATGGAGCTTCTCCCTGCCAGGGACCCGAGCACAAAGTCCATCACCCCCACCCAAGGCAAGCGAGTGAAATTATTGGCAATAAATACATTTATTCCAAATGTCGACCCACTTTACATTCCTTTATTTCACACAGCTGCTCTAAATAGGGGCTGGGATAAATGGAAAATAAAGTCTGGGAGGTTTCATGGCTCCCCGGTTCTCCAGGCAGAGCCGGCCGGGCTCTGGTTGCTATTATTAGTGTAACGATTGTTGTTGTTATTATTATTGTTATGATTATATGCATTTCATTCTCTTCTGGGTGATGAATAATTTATGACTCTGTCTCGATCCCCTTTCAATGGATTCACTATCCAGGGAGACTCGCTGAATAATTTGGATCATTCGTTTTCAAGTGCAGGGGCTGCCGACAAATTGTTCCCTTTTCATTGCTGGGGACATTCATTGGTCACCCAAATCAGGGATTTCTTTGGCCGCCCCCAGCATGTGAGGCGCTGTCTGGGGTTTTGTTGGGATTTTTTGTTGTTGTTATTGTTGATTGGGAGAAACTTTGTGAAGTGGAGACGAACAAACAGCTCATCTGGGGGGCTGGGTCTGTGCAGAAGTCAGTTTGCCAAATTTCTGTGAACATTTGGTGATTTTGCAGAGGCTTGTGGAAAGTAAATGCTACAGAGGATATCAAATGTTATTTAAATGTTTTAAAGGCGACGCTGCTCTTGCTCTTTGATTTGATCTCAACTATTATGCAGCTGATTATTAAATTTTGCTTACTCGGCTCGCACTAGAGAAATGCTGCAGTGTTAAACCTGCTTTGCCCAAAATCCAGAGGGAAAGGGAATTTTCAAGAGGCTTGGTTGGGGATCTTCTATTCCTTACAATCAAACGAGCGCCTGTATCAACCTCGCTGAGCCCACCCTGCGATCCCTAATCCCGAATTCACATCCATCCCACAGGATCAGCACCCCCAGCCCTGGGCAGGCTCTGAGCTCCGCAGGGATCCATCCCCGAGCATGCACATGGCACGGTGAGGATGGGCACTGGTCCTTGCCCTGGGATGGGATGGGATGGGATGGGATGGGATGGGATGGGATGGGATGGGATGGGATGAGATGGAGAGGGCTGACACATCAGTGC
Organism: Edolisoma coerulescens; assembly: GCA_013397115.1. NCBI lineage: Eukaryota > Metazoa > Chordata > Aves > Passeriformes > Campephagidae > Edolisoma > Edolisoma coerulescens. The sequence continues at coordinate 70,413 of VWZW01002020.1, forward strand.
TGGTACCCACGGTTTGCCTGGGATGTCCCCACTTGGAGAAATCCCGGCAGATTTGCTGCCAGCTCCATCAAAAATCATCAGGACATGCCACGCTCAGCTGAGGAATGAGCTGACAGCAGAGCTCTGCTGGTCCACAGACCCCCTCGGCACATCTCTGCTAGGTTA
>VWZW01002020.1:71940-81967 GCA_013397115.1 Edolisoma coerulescens
GCTGGGAAACAATAGGCTCTTGGCAGCGCGGGGAGGGAGCGGCTCTGCCCGTCCCGAGGATGCTCCTCAGGCTGCTCTCGTGCACCACAAAGGCTGATTTTTAAACCCAGACATTTTCCTCCTCTCTGCAGCTCTTCCCATCCTTTTCCTTCCTTCTTCCCTGTTCCACTTGCAGCGTGCCGATGCCTCTGTCGCGTTCCCCAGGGCTCACTTTGCTCAGAACGGGCTCCTTCTGCTCGTGCATCGCTACCTGCCGGGGTGGCCGGCGGGCCAGGAAGAGCCGGGGCCACCCTTCCGGGGAAGGAATTACATGAAGAAGAGGAGGCTGAGAGCAGGGAGATTCAGGTCTCACCTGCCTGCACTGTGCCTCCTTCCCCTCTCCTCCCTTCCCTGCACGCAGGGCTCAGCTCTCCCCAGAGCATCTCCTGACCAGGCAGAGATAACACTCTGGACTCTGAAGGAAAGTTCTTCTGGGGCTGTGAGAGCAAAGCAAGTGCTGGGGCAGCCCCCAGTGAGTGTAAAAATTCCCTTTTCCAATCAGATGTGCTGTCCTTTCTCTCCTCAGCCACTCTGGTCTGACTGCCTGAGCCTGCACCCTAAATACCCACAGAGCTGACATTAAGGGACATTGATTATTCCCACAAAATAATTAATGATAATTCCCACGAAAATTGTCGCCCTTGGTCAAAACAAAGCACAGATCCCAGTGATCCACCCAGCGCAGCCTGGCAGGGATCTGGGTGATGGATGGCTCCGAAATCCCACAGGGAAGATGACGTGGACACCTCATCCATCTTTCCATCCCGGGCTCTGGACGTGGAGCAGGCGGGCTGTGTGAGGGTGGGATGAGGGAGGGAGCAGCTGGGCTGCTCCTCGCGCGGGCTGGGAGCGCACAGACCCAGCACGGAAATGGCACCGAGCCCGGAGCGGGGCCTGCTGAGCCGGCAGCATTCCTCCCGTGCTCCTCCTCCAATTCCCACCTGGGACAGGGGCAGGACACCTCACCTCCCTCCCTCCCTGTGCCCTGAGACAGTGGGGAGCGCTCTTCCCACTCCATGAGGCACCAACAACAAATCCATGCCTCCTTCTCCCTGGCAGAGAGGGTTTCCCACCCCAGTGTGTCAGAAAGGGTAAATTTGCTGTAAAACAGCCCCACAGAGCCCGGCTGCTCCCAGCCTGTGTCACTGCACTGCCTGCTCCTCCCCTCACAGCATTTTTGCCCATCTCCAGGGGAAATTGGGGGTGCTGGGTGTAGGCCCTGGGCTCTGCATGCTCTCCCCAAACGGGAGATGCAGCAGCTTCGATCCTCAAGCAGCGATTCCCAAGGTCGCTCTCCCCTACCTGTACTGGAATTCCCACTCACCTCCCCACACAATCTCTTTTCACTGCTCATTTTTGGCAGAAGATGGCCCAGATCTCCTGGGCTCATCCATTAGCAGCCCCTCCATCCCCAGGGGAACAGGAATTGGGCTGAGGGCTGCGATTCCCAGTGCAGCATTCCAGGGTTTCCTGTCTCAGCCAAGGGGGGATCCCTCTCCATGAGAAACCACGACCTGGGTGACAACAGGCACTGGGCAAAGCCAGAGGCTCCTTCCAGCCCTTCTGTGAAATAATTCAGAAAAACACTGGACTTTCAAGAGAGTGAAATAAAGGTTTGCTCCTTCCCTGCTCTCCAGCCCTCTGTCCAGGTGGGGTCGCAGACACAATTTTCAACCCTCTCATCACTCGCGAGACGCTTTGAAAAGGTTGGAAAGGAAAATTTCTGCCCGCAGAAATTTCTGCCCAGGAAAATTTCTCCCGTGGTCCCACAGCTGTGTGCAGGACACGAATCCAGGCTCTTTCCCCGCCTGCTCCTTTCTCTGCTCTCTGTAACCCCGGCGAGGCAGGAGGTGCCTGCTGTGGGCAGCAGCTCTGTGCCCGGTTTGTGCTGTCGGTGCCCCCCGTGCCAGCTGAGACCTCAGGGTGCCCAGCACCATCCCCGCTTGTCTTGGGGTGGTTTTACGATAATGCTGAATTCCCCTATTGTCTGCTCATTGCCCAGAAATGGGTCCCGCAGCTTCAGTGGGTCCGAGGGAAGGGGGGGGAGCCGGGAGAATTCCTCAGCGCGGTTGGTGTCCAAGGACTCACTGGGACTCCCCGCGCTGCTCGGCTCTGCCTGCAGCGGGAGGGAGCGGATCCTGCTGCAAGCCCGCTTGAGAGCTGAGGCGAGAGCTTTTCCCAGGACTTTATACCGAAATCCTCCGGTAATTTCTTCTTCTTCTCCCGGAACTGCCCGGCCCAGCTGCGACCCGAGACCCAGATCAGCGGAGCCCGGGGACCGGCGGGGAGGCTGCGGGGACGCCGCATCCCGGCCTCGGACCTCGGGAGGGGCCGAGCCAGCGACAGAGGGAACTCTAAAATCCACCAGCCTTCTCCGCAGCGAGGAGGTTTATTACCTGACATTACTCATTTTTTTCTGTGCCTGCCGGCACTCTGCTTGCTAAATAAATCGGTTTTTTCACTTTCATCCAAGAAATTCCTTTTGTACCGGTGCGGGAGGGAGTGCTGAACCCTGTCTTCTGTGGAGGAGACGTCCTTTCAGGGCGTTTCCCCCTAAACTTGTCTCAAACCGAGACACCGCTGAGCCCCGGAACAGAACAATCCCTCTGCCCACACCACTCCATCAGTTTTTAAACTCCAGTCTCCACTAAAACCAGCACTGTACAAAATGCTCCCAGCAAAGCTGAGTGCTCCATTCCCGTGCTCTCCCGGGTCAGAACCTGTTTCTTTAGTATCTCCCCAAAGAAGACAGGATTTTTCTCTCCTCACCATTAATTCCCTGTTTTCTGCTGAGCCGAAAGCAAACTCCCATCCCGTGTGGGGTCGAGCCCCTCCGTGCCACTGCTCCCTCTGCTTCTGTCCGGGATGGATCGGGAGCAGCCGAGTCCCCGTTCCGCTCCCTCCCAGAGCCTCCACGGCTGCCCTGGCTGAGAGCAGGAAAAGCCTCCCTGTCTCCTTATCAGTCCCCGGGGCATCCTAATCCCCTATAAACGAAAGCTATTAGACAGATATCTTTTTTAAAGCCCGCCTGTCACTCCAGCCAGCCCCATCCCGGCTCTCCGGACTCTTTGGAGCGCGGTCGGCGGGGATGAGTCTGCGGTGGGCAGAGCCCCGGGTGAGGATCCGGCCTGTCCCTGTCCCTGTCCCTGTCCCTGTCCCTGNGTCCCTGTCCCTGCCCCTGCCCCTGTCCCTGTCCCTGTGCCGAGCTTTGATCCCTGCTCAGACACGGAGCCGGTCCCCGTCCCGCCGGGCGGCAGAGCTGGGCTGAGTTCCAGGCCGTGCCAGCCCCGGCCGTGCCCGCTCCGTGCGGGGAGCAGCGGGGATCTGGCAGGGATGCTCGGGACGGGAGCTCGGCTCCTGCAAAGCAAACGCTTCCCGCTGCTCGCAGCGGCAGAGGCCAAAGGGCGGCCGCTGCTGCAGAGGCACCCTGGGGACGGAGCGGATGCAGCTCTGCCCCCGCCGAGCCCTGTCCCGGCTCCGAGCCCTCTGCACCGGCTGATCCCGGCAGTAAATCCCCTCCCTTCCCTCCTGAATCACGGCGGGATCTGCTCGGTGCAATCAGGAACGTGCTGCAGATAAATCACCCGGGTGAGGCCGGGGCTGTGAACCCCCCGTGTGCGGGGGGCTCAGCCCTGCCGTGGGGCTGGTGGGTCCTGTGCCCCAGGGGGCTGGGCCAGCGCTCTCTAGGAAAAGCTGGATGTTGGATTTGATGGGTCCTGGGGCTGCTTTGGGGTTTTTTCTGCTGTTTGACAGCAACAAGGGGCAAAATGATCTACAGCCTCTGCAATGCCAGGCAACCAGGCTGCTCCAGTCGTCCTGGACCTCCTTTGCCATGGATGTCCCCCAGGACAAAACTGGTGGAGGAAAAAGCTCAACACAGCGCCCTGAAATCCTCCAGAAAGTCCTCAATAAAACCCTGCTCGCACAGCCCAGCCACAGAATGGTTACAGGCAGGAGGGGAACTGGGGAGGTTTTTGAGGCGGAGGTGATTAATCAGGGTAAAGAAGAGGGATCACCAAAATTTAATGAGACACCAGGGACTTCCTGGAATGAAATCCTGCAGTCCCATAATGAGCACAAGAGCCTCCAAAACCACTGCACCAAAAAGCTGCGTGTCGCAAAAGGGAGGCAGGAGAGATCTAGGGCTGAAAAGGCATCAACCCTCCGTGGTCACAAAAATCCGTCTCATCCCTGAGGATGAAGGGGGGATACATTAAGAACACAGAGACAAATTCGTGTGCCCCAGCTGCCCCCACTTCACAGGCCAGGTAGGAACCCCAGGATCCTGGGAGTGCTTTTATGGGCAGGATCCCTGCAGGCAGTGGGGATTCCAGAGCCCTCGGGTGCTTTTTGCTCCATCCCCGGGGAGGCAGCACGTCCCCCCGGGCAGACACAGGGAGTTTGCGAGGCGAGGACAGCGGAGGCTGAATAAGGATGACATGATTTGGCCCAGAAAGAGGAGGGCAGAGATTAGCCGTGGACAAGCTCAAGGGAAGGCAAGTGTCCAACCCAGAGTGCCAAGCCTGGTTTTGTTTTAGCCTTAACTGCGCTTTTTTGTTTGTTTGTTTGTTGGTGTAAAAACCTTTCTGTTGGAAATCAGTTTAACTTTAAGCTTCCTGAGAATAAAAGCCTGTGAGAAAGCTCTGCCCGTGCGAGGCTCCCTTGGGAGGCTACAATGGGAGCCTCAGCAGCTCCTGGGCCCGAATTTCTATGGCTACAGCACCCATCTGCTCAGCAATACAGCCACCCCTGCTCATGCACCTCCCCATGCAGCACGATCCGCTGGGAGCTGCACCAGGAGGGGCTGGAAAGGACCTGTGGATGGCACATGGAGCCACGAGAAGCCCAGCCCACGCAGGGTCTGGTCCAGTTGCTGGTGAAGCTGCCCCAGTTGCAGTTTCCCTGGGTACAAGGATGCTGCAATAAAGCTTCGTGCCTTTCTCAACCCAGATCCAAAGGATTTTGCACAGCCCCCCTTTTCTCCCTATAAAAGGGGAAATTGAGGCCCAAGACAAACCTGGATATGAGAAATTGTGAGCATTCCTGTTATCATCAGGAGGTAATGGGCAGAACCACCACAGAGCAGCTCCAAAATCCCCCTGAGAGCCTTGCCTGGATCCAGCTGCAGGCAGGGTTGTGCTGTGCTGCCACATCCAGGCACCAGCGCCTGCCTCAGGTGGGCAAAGGATGTCAAAAGGTGGGCATCCTGCTCTGGCCCCCTGGGGATCCTCTGTGGGACCCTGGGGATCCTGCAGGGGCAGCCTGGGGATCCTGCTCAGAGCCCCTCTGCTCAGGCTGGGGATGTGGCTGTTTTTCCAGGCAAGAAGGGATGGACGCTCGCATCCTTCCCCGTCCCTCTGGAACAGATGTGGCCACAGGCAGGGTGAACATGGGGACACTCAGAGGCCTCTCCTCCCCACAGAGGGATTTCCAAAGCCATTTAATTCCTCTGTCTGACTCCTGTCCCACCATGGAATTGAAGGGGCAGAGGGTGCATTGGTGACCAGGTCCCTGCCAGTCCCACCCTCACCCCACTTCCACTGCTGCAGCCAGAGCCTCTGTCCCTCTGTCCCCCTCAGGACAAACCATCTGCAAAGCCCTGAACCACCACGGGAGAGGAGACAGAAAGGACATCTCCCACCAGCCCAGTCCTTCCTGCTCAGATGCCTCTCGGTCACTGTGAGCCATTGCCAGCCCCTGGTGGCCCAGGTGGTCCAGGGGTGCCTGGACCCTGCAGACAGGCACTGGGGGCTGTTGCCCAGCCAAACAAAGCCTGCAGGGGCTGTCCAGTGGGACAGTACCAAAGTCACCACCAGCTTGAGTCTTTCTCCTGTTTGGAGGCCAAGGGGAATGGGAAGGAATCATCTCATGGAGCTCCCCAACATCCCACTGTGCCAGCCTGGGGAGAACAGGATGGGAACTGGGAAGGCTTCTGAGGTGGAGGTGATTAATGCAGGGTAAAGAAAAGGGATCACGTGAATTTAATGAGGGAAACCAGGAACTCCCTGGCATGAAATCCCTCACATCCCTCTGCGGGAGAGGAGCTGGCTATGTGGGAGGATTTGATTTCCCTGGCTATGATAAGGGTGGAGGGGGGCCCGTTGCTATTTCAGCAAGCACTGCCCTCCAAATGCCTCCCTGGACCACCACGGAGGTGATAAAGCCTCAGGTTTGTCTGGAAGGAAGTTTTTCATTGGGAGTGTTTGGCAGGCGCTCCTCTCAGAGTTCCTGGTCAGCTCCGTGTCTGAGGTGAAGTTTCCTTTCCGCTGAACAAGAAACTTGCTCGGAAATTGCTCTGACATGAGACACATCCCAGCCTGGGAACCCTTCGGCAGCGGAGCAGAGCCTGTCCAACACCAGGCTCCCCGTGCTGCCTGTGCCAAATCCCCTATCTGGGAACAGAATGTGTTTCCTTTCTCTCCCTGCGCTCGCTCCCGGGTTTGTGAAACGCTCTCAAGGCGTCACAGAGGGCCAAGATCCGAGCGGTGCCCGGCACCTGCAGCCAGCGCTGACGTCAGGCACACGTGCAGGTGCCGGGAGCATCTCCTGGGTCCGTGGGGGGAAAGGCTGTGGAGATCCAGAGCCGGCACTGGGAAAGGAGTCTGGAGCTCTCCCAGTGCCTGTCAGCGGGATGCAACCTGGGCTTGTCCAGTAGTGCTTTACCCAGGGCAAAGGCAAAGGTGTTCTGTGCAAACTAAAGGGAAGGTGCTGGGCCGGGTTCGTTCCCAGCACCGTAAATAACACCCTGATTCCTGAGAAGTTGTGGAATGGTGCCCGTTGTATTTTAGGGATGTTGTTAAATCTGATTGAAGACCCTGCCTGCATTTTCCTGTGTCCACACAAGCTCACCAGCAGCTGAGCTCTGACAGCGTTTCGGTTCAGACCTTTCCCAGCTGCAATCTCCTCTCCCAGGAGAGCTGGAAGCTGCACCAGGACGAACTGGGCTGGAGAAGGGAGATTGGGCTGGAGCAGCACTGAGCAAAGAGCCAGCCCAGCGGCGCTGGGGAGAGGCAGGATGGAGAACAGACCTCGGAGCTCTCCTCCAAGCTGAGTCCTCCCTGGAGCACTCCGCTCCCAGGCACCCGGCCAAAGCTGGACCGCAAGGCCAAGCTCTGCGTGGACGAGTTATTTGCCAGGTAAAGCTGATGGGAACCTGAGGCTGTGAAAAGCTCTGCAGGAGCCGATCCCTGCAGAACATCTCCTCGGGACAAGCCCCGTCCTCCCCATGTGCGGTGCTGGGATCTCGCAAGGAGCGATAAAGAAAAATTCGATCTGGCTGGCAAAAACCGTTCCCGTGGGAAATTTTGACTTTCTGTCAGAAACTCCAGAGCATTTCTTTTTCAGCCCCAAAAAAGCATGAACAGGAACAAAGATTCAGTTTTGGCAGGGGGAATGGGCTTACCAAAGCAAACACCCAAATTTTTAAGCAAAGCAGCCACATTCTATAATTTTTCTCCTTGGATGAAAAGAAAAAGAAAAATAAAACCCCTAACGATTTCCCAGAAAGGAAAGAAGTAAATTCAGTGAAAAAAAAAAAAAAATGCAACCAGTTCTCCCACCGCTACTTGGTGCGAATTCAGCTGATTTGGCTAATTCACCTCTCCCTCAGCACGGCGGCTCGGGACGCTCTGGCCGCTCTGATCCCCTCTGCAGCGCCGGACGGAGCCTCCGGCGCGCGGCGGCCGCACCGGCAGCGCCTCCCGCCCGTCCCTGCCCCTGCCCGGCGCAGGCGGCTCCGCAGCCCCCGCGGACCCGGGGCCTGACTTTCCCTCGGGATTTGGGAGAGAAATCAGGGTGGGCCGACGGTCGTGAGCGAGTGGGTGGGTGTTGAATGGGGTTATTGTGATCTTTATCTGGGGGGATTATTCCAGGCGGTGTGGGCTCGGCAGGGCAGCGCGGGTTTTTGGCCGTGGCTGGTTTTACAGACTGATAGGTGCGGCCCCAGGGAAGGCGCAGCAGAATCAGGCTGCGGAAAATTGTTTTACGGTAGCTTCATCCTTGCAAAACATTCACTTCCCAGCAAAGCCGGTGGAAAAGGAAAAAACAGAGCGATTTTCGTTTGCAGAAGTCTGACGCGGCGAGGACTGCACATGGTCTGAAATGCAAAGCCTGGCATAAAAGTGACATATTTTACTGGAAACTGGGAACTTGTTTCCCTTTTATTGGAAATAAATTGGAAGGGAGAAGGATGGTAGGAGCACGGCGCCAGCACAACAACTGAACAGAAGCGTTTTCAGGAGCATTTGGGGACCCTGCAGAGAAGAGCGGGGGTCCGAGAGCACCTCGAGACCGCACCAAAATTTATGGCATCGCTGATAGCGGTAACGCTGCAGGCAGGGAGCGGGGCTGAGGCCGGGAGAGCCGGACCCCTCCTGCCCCCCGGAGCCCCGTCCCCGAGCGCTGCCGGGCAGAGGGACCCGCGGGACGGCGGAAAAGCAAACCCGGAGTGACCCCGGCAGCCGAGTGGCTCCCGCCGCTCTCCCTCGGGACCTCCCCGCCGCTTCCCCCCGTCCCGACGGGATCCGCAGCCCGGGGGAGCGGGGGCTCCGCAGCGGGGCCGAGCATCGCCCCGAGGCTGCCGGGACCCCGCGCCCGCCCCCGGAGCCGCCACCGCCTGTGCCCCGGTGCCACCGGGCCCCTCTCCCCGCCAGATAACCCGGCTTGGCCGTGCCTCCCTGCTGAAGACGCCGGCGAAGAAATTGCGCTCTCTGCAAGGGACACATCTGATTGTGATTTGGGGGGGAAAAGAAATNCCATCCCGGCTCCCGGGGCCGGGTCCCCACGGGCACACGGCTGAGCACCGGCCCCCCAAACCGCGGGGAGAGGAGCGGCAGCGCGCGGGGATCCCGCTGGGAAGCGGGGGTGGAAGATCGGAGGGAACATTCGGCGGGACGTGTAGGGACTCACGGGGAAGGACTCCCCGAAACCTTAACCCTTGTCCACCCCGGGCAGAGGCGAGGGACGCTCCGCCTGCGCCCGGGGACAGCCAGGACGGCGCGTTTTCCGCTCCAGATGGAACGAACCGGCTGCTGCCCGCTTCTCCTTCGGCCCTGGGGCTCGTTCAAGTCCCCGCCGCCGCCTCCCAGGGCCGCCCGCACCCCCTGAGGATGCAGGGACGGGAGCCGCAGGCTTTGCCGGGCTTCCCTCCCCCGCTCCGGCCGCCTCCCCCCTCCGGAAAGGGCCGGAGCCCGTCCCGGTCCCGGCCGGACGCGGAGCCTCTCGGGCTTTGCGCGGGCTCTGAGCCCGAGTCCCGGCAAGAGAGCGGGGCGAGCTCCGGGATCCCCGCACCGGAGCCGGGCCGCTCCCTGCAGGCCCCCCGGCCGGGACCTGCCCGGGAGGGAGACACTGCCCGGCCACCCAGGGCCCCTCCGCGCTCCTCCGGACACGAACGGCGTTTTCCCGGAATCCTGAGTGCCCCTTCTCCCCTCTCCTGAGCTCCTTGGTTTTTCCTGCCTCGCCTTTCCGAGCTTCGCCTTTCTCTGCCCATCGGAGTTCCCCGGTAACCCCGTCCTGCTCCGCCGGGTGCCTCGGTGTCCCCTGTGTTGTCCCGGGTGCCTCCGGTGTCCCCCGTCCCGCGCCTCCGCGGCTCTCGGTATTCCCTGCCCAAATCCCTGTGCCCTGCCCGGTGCTCCCAGGTTCCCCGTGCCCGCTGGAGGTGCCTCGGTGTTGTCACCACCGCGTTCCCGGGTAGCTCAGTGTCCCCTGCCTTGAGCTGCCGGGCGCCTCGGTGTCCCATCCCCTGCGCTCCCGAGTGCCTTCGCATCCCCGCTCCGCGCTCCGGGGCCCCTCGGTGTCCCGTCCTACCGCTCTCCGGTACCTCAGTGTCCTCCTCCTGTCCCGTTCTCCATCTCCCTGCGTGTCCCTGACCGGCTCCCCGTGTCCCTGGATGTCCCCGCGCTNTTTCCTATCGTCGGAGCTGCAAATATTTTGGAAGACGGGGCCGTGTTTTCCGTGTAAACAAGGCGGCGGCGGCGGCGGCGGGGCCGGG
>VWZW01002020.1:97548-124438 GCA_013397115.1 Edolisoma coerulescens
ACCGTGCACACACCGAGCCCGGGAGGACCGGGGCGGGGGGCTCCGCACACCCCGTGCGCGTGGAGGAAGAGCGGGGTTTCCTTGTGTTCCCGGCGTGTCCGTGTAAGCCGTGGGTTGCGGCGTTGGTGCCCAGGGCACCGCCGTGCCCGGGGGGGGCTGCGTCCTTTGCGGGGGGCTCGCTGTAAATGGGGTGACAGGAGGGGGACTGAAACCGCTGTAATGCGGGGGTCCCGTGTAGCTGGGGGCTTCCTCTTAAACCCACCAGCGGGGTGTCACCGCCCGGGGGTGGGGGTTTCCCTCGCACCCTTGGAAGGGCCCCCCCGCACCGCGTCTCCCTCGGGGAGCCCCTGCAGCCCAGCGCGGGCCGTGCCCGGCCAGGAGGAGCCGGTGTCACCCCGCGGGCCGGGCTCCTGTGACTCATTTCGGGACTCTGTTTGTTTTCCTCCGCGCGGCCCCACGGAGCTGCCGCTCGGGGCCAGGTGCGGGGCCCTGCCCGCCCCAGGGGACCACCGTGCCGTGGCGGGGTCCCCGGGAAGTCCCGGGGGCTCTCCGGTCCCCGCCCGGAGTTTTGGCAGGGCCGGGCGGCAGTGACTCACCCCGGCCCCTGCAGCGCGAGCCCTTCCCTGAAGGGACCCAAAGGTCGCCAGCCGCCTGCTGCTCCCTCAGCTGGGTCCCCGCAGCCCGAGGGGGCCGAGGTGCAGCCGCAGGGAAGGCTCTGCTTTGGCAACAGGATGTGGTTTGGGATGTGACAAGCTCGGCAGCGTCACCCCTCCAGCCCCGAGCTGTCCCCGCTGCCTCTCGCAGCAGCCCGTGCTGATTGCCGGGCCTGCCAAGGGGCATCTCCCATCAGGTGCTTCTGTGGCCTCCCCGTGTCGCCAGTGTCACCCGGTCAGTGCCCAGCCCAGCCTGGCCTCGGGCCGCGCTCCCTGCTGCACCAGAGGATGTTGAGCTGCTTTGGAGGTGTGAGCCCTGCGGGAGGAAAAGGCTCTGCTGATTCAAATCGCTAACGAAAGCGGGAGAAAAGAGCTTTCAGCCCTTTGTTGTCGTGTTTGTGACAATCTGGCTGCTGTCACCCAGCACCGTTAGCTTGGCTGAGGGCTGGTTTCGGGGCCGTGCTGCTCCTGGTGCAGCGAAACTGCTCGGGCAGCTGCAGGCTGGTGCTGCTCCTGCTGCTTGCCCTGATGCTGAACAGCTGCAATTTATTTTGTTTTCCCCTTTAGATCAATTTTCTAAATCTCGGTTTGGTGTGAACTCCAGGGGTATGCAGGATGTCAAGGTTTTTATTTTCCTGCCTGTCAGAAAGGTCTGTTGGTTTGGTGTTTGGGGTTTTTTCTCTTGTTCAAAGCACGAACTCGGATGGAGTTGCGAATTGTTTCCGAAACCTGGCTGCAGAGTGGTTTGGAGCTCTGGGTGTTGCTCAGATTAGAGCTCAAACGCAGAAAGGTGAGAAGATAATGAGCCAGAGCCCGGCTGCGGTGGCTGCAGCGGTTCCGTCCCTCACTCACGGTGACTGCGTGAGGCCGCAGGGCTCGGGTGATGCTGGGGATGCTCCACGGGATTCTGAAGGAAGCAGCCGGGCAGAGCCAGCAGTGCTGCGGCGGGAGCGGGGATGTGAGCGCAGCCCGGGGCCAGCTGCAGCCTCGCGGTCCTGCTGGATTGAAGTGGGGGAGCTCAGTGCTCTGCCTTCCCTGGCTCTGTGTGGCTGCCCCTGTCCTGCTCCCGGCTGTTCTGCAGCCTGCTCAGGGCAGAGGAAAGGGGATGAGAAGTGTTGGAGGTGCTTACACAGAGGGAGAAAGGGAAGTCTGGTGTGCACCGGCTGGGTGAGGGGCAGCCCCACATCGCTGGGGCTGTAGGATGGTGCCGCTGGCTTTTCCCTCCTCCCCACGGAGATCAGGGCATCCAGCTGGGACAGAAACCAACCAGAACTGGCCCCGAGCGCCTTTTTGCTGAATGTGGAAATGAAGATGTGGACTTTGCACTAAGAAGGAAGAGCTGAGTGCGGTGGGAAGTGCTGGCAGAGAGCAGCAGTGGCTGCTGCAGCGGGATGAGCTCTGGCAGGGCGAGCTGCCCGCGCTGCAGCAGCCCCAGCACTGAGGGATGCCAAATTCAGCGCTCTGGCTCTGCTGGGGACCAGGGACACCCCAGGAGGGCATGGGGACCTTGCCATGCTGCAGCTCACTCTGGAGTAGTTTCAACTTCTCTTTTCGGGGTGCACGGCGGGGCTGCCCAATTTTGCATTATTATTCTGCAAGCCGAAAGTTGTGCCTGAGGGTGTCAGGGCTCAGGTGAGTGCCCCAGGTGGTTCTGAGCAACGGGAGGCTCCTTTTGCGTCTGAACTCTGCTCCCAGCAGCGGTTTGACCTTTCAGGGGGAGAGGGTGGGGAGGGAGGATGAGGTTTTTATGGAAGCTCTGCCCCCACCTCCCTGGGCATTGCACTGCTGCCCGGCAGGTCTCCTCTCGCTGCAGCTCTGTGTTTTGCTGGTTCGGGCTGCAAATGCTCCTTGGAGGAAAATGTGACCTGTGGATGCACTCCGGGCTCCGCGGCTGCCGCTCTTCCCCTCCTCTCTCCAAGGCTTCCCTCCCGCTTCCCTCTGAGGCTCAGGACTCCCCGTCCTTGCCCTGTTTCTCATGCCCGGTGTGAGGACAGGGTCCCAGCCATCCAAAGCCACCACCGGGGGCTCCAGGTGACCTCTGCGTCCACCTGCTGTTGGGTCCGGGTTGTTTGGTGACGGGGGTGTGATCCGAGGATATTCCCGGGGCTCCAGAGAGCGCCTCCCGGTGCCGCAGCCCGGAGGGGCGGACAGGACCTGTCACCCGCGCTCCCTGCTGGCACCGAGCCCCGTCCGCGGCCTCCTGGGGGGGAGCCCGGGGAGCGGCCGCAGCTCCCGAGCGCCTTTCCCAGCACGGAGCCCAAACCCCGCCGTTCCCGTCCTTCTGATCGGCCTTTGGCCGCCAATTAGCACGACGTGAGAACTTGTCTCCGTGCTGACGCGCCCGTGTGACTCCTCAGATGCTTTAATTGCGGTGTTTTCGGCGGCCGGGTGCAATGAAATGGTAATTGTTGTGATTGTGCGCCGAGCGGGAACGGAGAGATGCAGCTCTTTGGCGAAGCCTAATTAGGAAATAGGGACACTGTGGGGAATGGCTCTGCGATGTGATTTTCCTAATGAAAGCCGCTGAATAGGCAGCCTTGTCACGAAGAACAGCCTCGCAAGGGCACTGCCAATTGCTCTTCTCTAGTGTTAATTTTGTATTTCCTCCCCATTGTTTCTAATACCCTCTTGGAAAAGCTTGAAGATAAAATGTTTTATTTCCTTGCGCCTCGTATCCTGTTTGGCAAGCGGCGATTGGAGCATGTGCATCTGGAATACATGAGAGGCCAGGCAGCAGCTCCTTCAGGCTTGTTCATCTCTGATTTCAAGCTCTGCCACTGAAAAAAAAAATAAAATAAAGCAACTTCAGCTTGCGGCTGATGGGCTCCCTGGCGGCTGGCGCAGCGGGAGCGCTCGGCAGGGATGGCAGATGTGCGGCTGGAAGGGAGCTGGGGCTGGAGCAGAGCGATGCTCCGGGAGCGTGGTTTGGGTGGGAGCAGCGTGGGGGGGTTTGGAGGCCGAGGCTGGGCTGGTGTCACCTCAGCTGTGCTGAGCCTGCAGCGGCTGAGAGCTCGCCCAGGTTCAGTGTCCGGCTGGTGAAGCCCAGCCTGGCGGCCGGAGCTGCCGGGGCAGCTGTGGCCCAGCGCTCCCACCTGGGCTGCCCCTTCCCGGAACGGGGCTGGAGCCCTGGGGGTGCCCGGGAGGGCTCCGGGGCTGCCTCCCCACCTGTGCCGGCCAGGGAGAAGCTCCGCACGTGTTTTCGGGCGGCAGATGTGAGCGTGAGCCGCTGGCTGAGTTAAAAGGGGAGTAGGAGAGCGCTCCCTGGCTGGCTGGGGCGGTGCCGTGGCGCTGTGACAATCATCAATGACAATCACCAGTGACAATATCAGTGACTCTGGGTGCCGCAGGGGCACTGCTTGTATTTGTGAGAGAGACGCGGCTGGGCCTTGCCTTCCTCTCAAACGCTGTTTCATTGCTCAAAATCCCCACAGTGTTTGGGCTGAGAGCAGCTTGGGTGCTCCCAAAACGCTGCCGGTGCTTATTCTGGGGTGGGCTGAAGCAGAAGTGAGCAGGGCTGGCATGAGCAGCCCATGTGATGGGGGTGCCTGGGCACGGAGGACACGGGGCACGTCCCCGGTCACGCCGCTCGCGGCTGCCCGACGCTGCTTTGTCTGAGCAGGAAGGGCTCGGCTTCACCCCGATCTTGTGACTGCCCTCAGCAGCTGCTGGGGGAGGGAGTTTTTCACGGTTCTGTCCCGCGCTGGAGGGTTTGTGTGGCCGCTCCGGGCTGTTCTCGCTGCCGTGTGTGCCCGTTCCAGCGCAGGGCTGCGTGGACGGGCCGCGGCTGCCACGGGCACGCTTTGGGAAAGGCACCGTTGGCCCGAGCCTGCAGAAGTGTTTTTCATCCCTTCCACAAAGGCCCATTCTTTGTTGTCTCAAATTAGGATGAAACGCTTCCCCTTTCAGCTGCTTCCCCCATCACACTGTGTCTATTTAAACCCCCGGCCCAGAGTCTTCTCGGCAAACAAGCCCCCATCCTTTCAGGTGGCATTTCCCTTTTCTCATTGTTTTCTCATTGTTTCTGGCAGCCTGTACATGTGAAACCCCACAAATGTTCCTTCGTTCTCGGTGTCTTTGTGTCGGTAAAGCTCGTACCCGGGCACACACCGAGCGTGCAGCTGCCCGGGGGAGTCACAGCATCTCTCAGGTGTGGAGGCTTTGCAGCGGGACTGAGGGAATTCCAGCCTGGGAGAGATCCCTGCTGCTCCTCATCCAGCTGTGGGAATCCTGCCCGAGGCCTCCCTGGATCAATTAGCTGGGTTGCAATCAAAGCCAACAAGGTCAATGCTCCCAGAGGGCTGCTCATGAACTGGACATTGTCCCCAGGCTGATCTGGTCTCCGTGCCAGGGGGTGCCAATCCCTTAGGGAGCTCCAAGGTGTGGAGGAATGGCTGCAAACCCACTTTAATGGCGCAGAGAACGCCCAGAGCCTGGGAACTCCGTGGTCCTGAGCTGCCAGATCCCGGTGCTGGGTTTAGAAGTGATGGAGGATAGTGAGTGTGAAACACCATCCCACCTGCTCCAGGTGGGCTCCAACCAGAGCAGCACCATGAGGGTGATGCTTTAGGATGAAGGGAACAGCCTTTGGGAATTGGGTGTTTACAGTCACTGTCAGCTCCGCTCCCAGGAGCGTGGCTGGGATGAAGGACTCTGCCCCTTTCGGGAGAAAGGCCCTGTGCCAGGATGCTCCAGCCCATCCTGGGAGGACCTCGGGGCTGGAAGTTCATGTGCTGCACTCCCTGCTCCTGTGATGGGTGCCTGGGGGGATTTGGGGACTTGCTCTGAGGTCAGGGCTGAGCCAGCCTGGCTGGAGGCTCTTCAGAGCTGGGTTGCTCTTGGTGGCACCTTCAGACACAGTCCCTCTCTTTGGGCTGTCCCCCCATTTGGGGACTCCCTTCCTTCCCCTCGCTGTGATGGGGACGCTGTGGTTGTACTGCTCAGAGTGGGGCTCACACCCTCCTGTCAGGTTTGTGAATCCCAGCCCTGCTTGCCCTTGGCCTGAGGGCGATGGGGCCCGGCCAAAAACGTCCCTGCCACCATCTGTCCTTTGTGGTGCCACAGCCAGCGGTGCTGGGACTAAACTGAAGGGTTTGGGCAACCAAGCCAGGGACTGAAAAGGCTCCTGGGTTCCCAGCAGGGCCTCCACAATGGCAGGAAGCAACTTCTAAAGCTTCCTTTGGATACACAGGGCCTTGGGGGAAAGATTTACTTGCTTGTTTATGCTGGAAGTTAATCTGTTTAGTGGGTTTGGCACTGGAGCTCACAAAAAGCCCTCAGAAATGGTCACGCTGCTTGTTTGTAGGGCTTTGTCTCTCACTCACTTTGTTTCACAGCTGGAGGAGTTAAGCAGAGGCAGAGCCAATTGAAATCTCACGTGTAAACTTGTTTTTCCAAATAGCCAGAAGGAATTAGGATCAGCTCTCCCCTCCTTCATCCGCGAGGGAGCTGCAGGGGGAAGGCAGTGGGGCAGGGATTGGGGTCCCCTCTGGGAGGGACCCTTGTGCCACCTTGATGGGACGGTCCCTGACCCCGTTCCGGCTGGGAGATGTTTTTGCAACAGAAAAACCCCAACAAACCCAAACCCCAACAAACCCAATTCCATGATTGTAACCCTGTGAGCCAGGGTAGCAGAGTAAGGAGCCACATGACATTTAGAGGGGCAGGAAGTGTTGGGAAGGGTTTGGGGAGGCACAGGAACGTGCTGGGTCAGTGGGGCACAGAACGGGTGATGAGGAGTTTTCCTGGTACCGCAGCGTTGGTGTTTCCCTCGTGTCCGATGCTGTCCTGAATGTGACAGTGCCACCCACACGTGGCCTGGCACAAAGAAGAGGGATTTTCCCCTGGGACCACGGCCAAAGAAGCCCCAGGTAGCAGCAGCTGCTGTAGGAAATGTGGGACACGGGTCCGTGCCTGGAGCGGGAGGTGCTGGGCTCCCTCCTGATCCGGACATTCCCTTGGAGCATCTTCAGCTGCCAGGAGTTCATGGGAGGGAGCTCAGCACCTGCTCTGTGGGCAGGGACCCCAGTCCCAGGTGTCCCACAGGCTTTGGGGGGTCTCCTGCTGAGCATGGGAACACCTGGGGTTGTACCCCCTTCACCACAGACCCTCCCAGCAGGGTCCCCTTGTGTCCTGTCCCTGGGGGTGCTGGGAGGGATCACTGGGCACTCCGGTGTCCTTCACTTCTCAGCAGGAAGAGCTGGGGCTGCTGCTGGGCTTTGGGAAACACCTTTTCTTTCCTCTCTAAATTATGCACTTGCTGAATTTTTTATCTTTTCCCCCGCCTCTCCTGTGACACACAGGAACTCCTGTGCTGAGCTTCCACCTGCCCTAAAGAGCAGCCCTGGGGTTTCCATCACATCCCGCTGGTGACACCCAGCTCCTCTCAGGCTGTGACCACACCACGGCTGTCCCCAGCCTAAATCCTCTTGGGATTTCACGTGGAGCCTGGAATTGCCCGTGATGTTGGGTGGAACTTCAACCTTTGCTGCGGTGACAATGACTGGTAGAGGCTAAAATTAACTCTTGCATCATGTGGCCAGGGGTTTTCAGAATTGCTGCCAGGAACAAGAGCATTTCCTCTCTGAAAACCGAGTGTGTAAAACCGGGCTGCTCTTACTCACACCAGATCTGTGTCATTTCTTGGGGTTTTTGAGGAGGAAAATCGATGCTGCTCTTACCCTGGCTGAGTTCTGCCAAACTCACAGAGCCCAGTGAGTGGGCAGGGGTGGGGTGGGGTTGGTGATGTCCTGGGAGCAATAACAGCACCAGGGAGACCCTTCCCTCCCTGTGCCTTTCCCTTCCCAAAGGTGGGGAACTGAACAATTCAGGAGGGTTGTGTTCAGGAGCTAAAAACACGGGGATATGGAGCTGGAGATGGGCAGTGTGGTGCCAGCGGGGAGAGCTGGAGCCTGCAGTGAGTCACAGACAAACGTCAGTCTGGAGCAGGGGAGGAGGTCCCGCTCTGTTCCCCTCAGGGCAGGCTCGGTGGGACTAACTCAGAGATTGGTATTGCCCAGCATCAAAACTCCTCACGGCTGTAGGGGGGAGTGGGTGGAATTCCCCCGATATCTGCTCGGCAGAACCCCCCAGATCCTGGCCTGAGAAGGGCGAGTGTAGGAAAGAACATTTCACAGATGAGGCAGAGGAAGTCTCAGCGTGCAGAATGGGTGCTGGGGGGTTGGGGGCAGCTCTGTGCTGGACAATAATGCTGGTGTGGTTTCAGTTTCCCCTGAACTTTGTGCCGGGGTCTGGTGCTGGCTGTGCTCTCCCTGTTCACGCTTCCAACCCTGTAACGAAGAAATCTCTCACCTACAGAAAGTCCCACAACAGTCCTCAGGTGTCTTCGCTTCTGTGAGTCTGTGACACATCCCAGGCTGCTCCTGTTCCTCAGGGAAATGCACAGGCTAAAATCCAGGATGAGCAGAGGGACGGAGCAGCTCTGCTGTGAGGAAAGGCTGGGAGAGCTGGGATTGTTCAGCCCTGGAGAAGAGACCAGGGGTGACCTCAGTGTGGCCTTCCAGGACCTGAAGGAGCTACAAGAAACATGGAGAGAGACTCTTTCCAAGGGATGGAGGAACAGGACACAGGGAATGGCTTCCCACTGCCAGAGGGCAGGGATGGATGGGATATTGGGAAGGAATTGTTCCCTGGGAGGGTGGGGAGGCCCTGGCACAGGTGCCCAGAGCAGCTGTGGCTGCCCCTGGATCCCTGGCAGTGTCCAAGGCCCTGGAGCTGGAGTCTGGTCAGAAACCTTGTGATCATTACTTTTCCCATTATTGCATTATCTGAGCTTCTTGCAGGCTTTGAAACACTGGGTTGTGCAACTGCTGGCCAAGGAAGGAAGTGGGATTATTCCTGTTGTGCACGTGGGAAGCAGCTCAGGAGAACAAGGATGGGAGTTGTCTTGCTTAAGGACGGCCTAAAAGAGGCCTAAAAATTCAACTTAGGCTGCCCTGAAGAGGGGCTCCAGCTGGGTGGGGTGAGCTGCCCTCCTCAGCAGGTGCTCTGTGTCTGGAGGTGTTAATTTGTTTAATCACCTCAGTTTTGCATAGGTAAAGTTGGAGGCAATGCCTCCTGTCCCTGGATAGACCCAGGCTCACCACGGAGCTCCACAGCAGAGCAAAGAGCTGACTGCGTGCTCCAAAGTCACTGCATGATTTATTTTTTTCCTTTTGCTTGGACTCCATCATTTTTCAGGGCTCGGGATGATAATCCTGAAGTTTCTGGCCTTACTGGCGTTGTTGTGAGGAACAGGACACCAGGAGTGGGGGCTGCTTTGCCTTCTGGGGTGTTGGCTGGGCAGAAGCTCACAAAGATTTCAGGGCTGGACAGGGTCCCTTCCAACCCAACCCATTCCATGATTGGGTGAATAAGCTCCTTGTGGAGCACAGCGCACCTGGCCATCCACAGCCAGCTCTGGACAACTTAATTCAACCAAATCCTTGTCAAGGTCAGTATTTTTAGGCCAGCAATGGCAGTTTCCTTCGTTAGCTGGTGTTGAGTGTGGACTTTAATCCCCCTGTGATTTCTGCTCTCTGAGCAGCTGCACTTTGGGGAGTTTTTGGAGGGGAACTGGGTTCTCCTGCCTAATCCACTCCTCTGGGCGGGTTGTCCTGCTCGGCAGCGGTGGAACCCGAGCGACGCCTTCTCTTGGGCTGCTGCAGCTCCTTGTTGCCCTGGGTGCCGCGGTGTGGTGGGTTGAAACTGGACAGAGTTTTTGGACCAATTGCTTCTCGCAGCTGTGGGAATGGAGGTGTGGGAAGTCCAGCCTGAGCTGCTGGACACTTCCTTGCCAGGAATTTGTACCCAGTGGGAGAGGAGAGGCTGGGAAGGGTGGGGCCAGGGTATGGACTGCCTGGGGCTCCGGAAGGTGAACCTGCCCATCTCTGTGAGCACCCAACTTAAAACTCCCTCTGATCTCACCATGCCTTTCACACAGGCAGCTCCAGCCCTCAGGTGAAGTCACCCCATCTGGAAGGCTGAGGCTGCACTGTCTGGTGAGGAGAATCAATGGCCACTGACACCAAATGCAGCCAAATTTGCTTTGTGGTTTATCCCAGAAGAGCAAATGTTCACCACCCCTTATTTCCTTTTCTCCCAGGGCTGGACAAGGGCCTTGAGTTTCCTTCCCCACCTGCCTGTAGAGCCCCCAGTGAGTTTGGCTGTCCCTGAGGACTTGGTCCATCTGAGAAAGTGAATTTCCGCTGTTACTCAGGGAGGATGGAAGCCCTCAGGGATGGCAGCTCTTGTGTGTTGTTCCCTCGGTGACTCCCAACGAGGTGTGAATTCTGGATGTTCAGTTCTGACCGTATGACTGTTGGGATGCTCTCCCTGCTAATTAATGCACTGTAATTCCGGTGCTCGTGGATATTCCCTCTAAAAATACCTTGAGGTGCCTCTCTGGTGAGGAGCTACACCAGGAACTTGTAAGAGGTGAACGTGTTAAGGCCTCAGACACTTTTAGGTGTGCTGGAGAAAGCTTCTGGTGATGGGGCTTATCAAATCCCTTGGGAAGGGAGGCAGGAGATCTTCCCCTCTAAATAGGGACGAGATTTCCATCACAGCAGCAGAAATCCAGGCTTTTAGGGCTGAAAGGAAAGAAATGATACTTGAGTCTCATCCAGACTGGAAAACAGAGCCCTCGTGCTGAGCAAATGGAGCAAACTGTGGTGATGGATGGTGGGAAGAGCCTCTCCTTCAGTGTTTGGCAGCAGCTGGTCGGGACGGAGCTGTTCGTGCAGCATCCAGGTGGGAAGATCCAGCTCCATGAGCAGGCAGGGAGGAGTGGATCTCTTGGCTCCTCTGGCTCTGCTCCTCCCCAGCACCAGACAGTGCTGCCTGAAGGGGAACTGACCCCTCAGACAAGGAGAGAGGGCCCCAGGACTGCTTGAGCTCAAATTGCCCACGTGTGCCATCATTTAGGGGGGCACAAAGTCCTTGCTTGGCCCTGGAGCTGCCTTCAGGTGTCTCCTTGCCCAGCCCTCCCTGGCCACGTGCCCTGCTGGGGTGTCTGGCAGCCCAGGTATTTCTGACCAGCTCATTTGTGTGTGAGCTTTATTTCTGTATTTTCTTGCTCACGACTGTTGGGGTTCCTGGAACTGCTCGCCCCAAGCCAGGGCCCTGCGCAGCCCCGGCCCCGTTGCGCAGCGTGGCCGGAGCCGCGCGTGCCCCTCGGATGTGGCGGGAGCCTGAAATCCTCCTCAGGGGAGGAAAGGGTGCCACAACTTCCCCCCGGCTCCGAGCACTTCTCCTTTTGGCGCAGCACACGGAAGGTGGATTAAGCAGATCTCTGAAATTGCAGAAGTGGGGGCGGCTCTCGGAAGCCGTGTCCCCGGGCCTGGGGAGGGGATTTGTGTGGGGATGGGCTCAGCTCCGGGCCCGGGGGTTCTTCCTCAGCCCCAGGGAAGTGTCGGGATGCCAGGAGAGCCAGGGGATGGGGGGCTGCAGGCTCTGTGGGCCTCGCTCCAGGGAGGTGCCTTCTCCTGCTTTTCCACCCTTGGGAACCACCACCCCATGTTCTTGCTCGCCCAGGGGGTGTTTTAGGGGTTGTGGAATGCTGCTGATGCTGTTGAATGTCCCCACCAGTGGGGACTGGTGGGACTGGTCCAGCGTGGGCCCCCCCAGAGCTGGGTCCTTCTCTGCCAGGTGATGCCTTGTTCTGGGGGTGAGGAGCTCCTCCAGCTCGGGGGGCATCCTAAAGCTCCGTGTTTCAAAGAGTTTGTTGGGTTTTTCCCCCTTCCCCAGCTCGAGCTGTAACGGCCGCACTTGGGGTAAGCACTTTGAAGCCTTAATTGCGATTATGAATCTTCCTCTGTTCCCAGGTCTCCCCTAATTGGCTTCCTGTGCAAACTTCCAGAGCTGCTAAAAACAAAACTGGTGTTTTTGTGAGGGAGCTGCTGGCGTGGGACTCCCGAGCCCAAATAAAGCCGGGCTCAGCCGGGCCCCGTGCGCTGCTGTGCCCAGATGCTCACAAGGGTGGCATTATATCAGCCCTAAGCTGATTTACATGCTTGCATTTGCAAAGGGCTAATCTAGTGGGATTTTTTTTTTTCTTTCCCCCTCCTCTCTTTTTCTTTTCAGCCCCCTCTAATCTCCTGCTCTCCCTGCCAGGTTCCCAGCTCCTTTGGCTGGAATAGGCCCCAGCTAAATCCTTTATCTGTCTGTTTGGCAGCCCTGGGTGCAGTAGTTAGCAAACGAGTGACACTTTTCCTGGCTCATTAATTAGATTTGCCGAGCTGAGTGCTCGCTGCAGCAGCAAGAGGCTGGACAAGGCAGTTCTGTATTTTGTTTCTCAGAAATTGGGGGTTTTAAATAAAACGCAGTTCCAAGGCAGTTCTGGTCCCGGTGGTCAAATCCCCAGCTCCCGTGCTTGCACTGCTGCTGGAACACGTGGGTTTCTCGTGTGCAGCTTTATTTCTGCAATTTGCTGCTGCCTGGGGCACTTCTGGCCGGGTGTCACTGTTTTGCTGCTCAGGAGGTTTGAGGACGGGCGGCTGGGTACCGTGCTGGGTGCCCGTGGCAGGATATCTTGGTTAAGGCGAGTGGTTCTTGTGGGTTAGAAATTACCTCGGTGAAGTATTAGGATGTTTTTATGTATCGTAAAAACGCTTTTTGGCGTGTCCTGCTCTGCCTGCCGGGTTTATAAATGGGATTGAGAAGGTTACAGTGGGAGATAAAAGTGAGAGGATGACAGAAAATTCTGGTTCACCTTTACCTGAGGGACTGTGCTGAGCAGGAGCCTCTGCCCCTCCTGTTGGAGGGGGAACTGAGGCACAGAGAGGTCTCAGCAAACTCTGGGCTTTGATTGCAGACCCGTGGTTCCCTCTGGAAGCACTGGTCAGCACCAGCTTGTGTTGGCTTGGCCTGAGGGCTGAGCGGTCTGGGAGGGTGACGAGGGTTGGGGCCTTGTCACCCTCTTGTCACCCACTGGGACACCCTGGGGAGGCCGGGGGATGCTCCTGGTGCTGCCGAGTTACAGCTCGAGCTGGGGGAGGGAAAAACCCCACCAAACTCTCTGAAACTCGGAGCTTTAGGACACCCCCCGAGCTGGCAGAGCTCCTCACCCCCAGAACACCAGGCTTGTGCACGGCCCCAGCCGGCCGCGGGCAGGTCACTAATTTCAGTTTTGGGTGGTTTTGCCAACAAACAAAGCGCCCGCACGCGGGGAGCTCGAGCTGCGCATCAGGGGGTGCGGAGACGGAGCCGCCGCAGCTCCTGGAAGGGATTTTGGAGGCACAGAGCCGGGGCAGGAGAGCGGAGGTCTCTGCCAGGTGTCCCAGAGCTGCGACCAAGAGCCCTTGGCACTTGGCCCCCGGGCGAGGTGCCCTCCCCGAGCAGCCGCGGGTGTTTCTCCCCCGCCGGGACGGGCGAGCTGCCGCTAATTGGCTGCCCCTGAAGGCGCAGGGGCCAGGCTGGTTAATTAGCGGCTCTTTACACCTCCCCTGTTAATTTGGAGAGTGCAGGACATTCCCGGAGGGAGCTGGACTTTCCCGGAGGTGACCCCCATCAGCTCGCGGCGCCTTTTGATCCCTGCCGGGGGCCGCCAGCCTGAACTCCGGCAAATTAACCCGCAGCTATTTGGAGCGAACGTTTTGGAGTTAAAAAGCGCGGAAATAGCTTGAGGTCTCCCCGGAGGTAAGTGAGAAGGGGAGTAAGTTGCTGCTGATGTGGAAAGTCGGGATGTGTCCCGAGCCTCCCTCTGTGCTGGCAGAGTGACCTCACCTGGCTCAACCCGTGCTGTTTCTACTTTTAGAAAATTAAATTTAGAAAAAGACCATTCAGGCACCTCACAGAAACAGCCCCGAGCACCCAGGTGAGACCTGAGCTGTGAGTGCTGCAGGTTAAAATAGAAAAGGTGGAAAGGCAGATGCATTTTGTTGGAATCCTCTCCATTCCCTGAGGAATTCCCTTGCCTCAGAACAGCTTCTCTGATTATTTCGTTCTCTTTGCTGAGGCTCTCGCAGCCTTGCTTTTGCTCCTCCTGTGATCCAGTTTGCTGCTTTGGTTGAACCCTTGGGACAACTTAATCCTAAATTTCAGGTCAAGCATCTCCGTTATCATCAAGGCTGCTCCTGGGGCCGCCTCCTGCGCTGACCTGCAGGAGGGACGTGGCAAAGGGTCCGTGATGCTGGGAGCCCCCAGGGCTCGTTCCCCACCGGGAGTGGTGTGAGTGCTGCTCCTGATACATCTCTGTGACTTTATCAGCTCGGACAGCAGATCCCAGAGCGAAGGGCAGCTGAGGTGGGCAGTGCTGGGACCCTGCTCCCGATACTTTGAATTTTTTTTTCTTTCCGTGGAGCCTTTATCTCCAAATCTCCCAAAGGCGGTCACACTTTGGAGCTGTTGATGTTTGTTTGCACCCCTTGGGTTTATTTTTCTGGCGTTCACAGAGCCTTCACCTCCCAAGCCCAGCCTTCAACTCCGGCTGCGAACGCAGGGAATCCTGGGGCTGGGATTTGGGAAATCCCATTAAATAACTCCCCTTTGCAGCGACACCAAGGGCTTGGATGGAAGGCTTTGAGCGGGGCTGACTCGTCTTAGGCTTTTCTGAGCCTCCTGTGGGTTTCCTGCTCTGATCCCAGGGCCGGCTGAGCGGGGCCAGGCAGTGCCGGGAGGGGCTGGGGCGATGAAACCACTCGTGCTGAGCGAGCAGAGCGCGGCGGGCTCGGGGTGCTGAGCCCCGGCAGCCTCGCCTGGCTCCGCAGAGGGGTCCCAGCTCAGGGCGGTCCCACAGCAGGGTCACCCCTCCCCTGGCTGTGCTCAGGGCGGGTGATTTGGGGTTTTTGGGTGGCGTTGCTCGGGGTTACGCGATGCTGAGCGCTGCCGGTGTCACACGTGCGGTTGTTCTGTCCCCGTCCCTCTCTCCTGGGTCTTGCTGCCTTCAGAGCTCGCTGGGTTCGCCCTTCCCTGAGAGCGAAGCACCGCAGGGACCCTGAGCAAGAAAAGTCAATCCTGCCTGGTCTGGGGAGAGGCCCTGTCTGGATTTGGGATTTCGCCCCTGCCTGGCACCCAGGGCACACAACTGTCCCTGTCTCCAGGTTTTAGTTGGGGTGTGATGCCTCAGGTGAGGGTTTGCTGGTGAAGACAAAGAATTAGACACAGCTGATGACCAGAGGCTGCTCGTTTCAGGCAGACAGCAGAGCTCTTCCCTTGTTCTGCCTCTCCTGGATGTTGTTTTTCCCTTGCTTGGATGATGATCCATGCTTTGGTTGCGGAGTGTTTTTAAGCTCTTTCCCAAGCTGGAGAACTTCCCCTCTGACTGCACATCTTTCTTTCTGCCACATCCTGGTGCTCTGTGGCCGTGGTCAGCCTGACAGAGCAGCACAGAACTGACCACACAGACCTGCAGTTGTTAGGTCAGGCTTCACCTCCCCGCTGCTGGCAGGGACCCGGCCATGCCCTGGCCAGGGACTGACCCCGTGGCCACCGCTGTGCCTTCCCACGGAGCCACCTGCTTATGGGATGGGAACTGTGGGCTAATTTGGGCTTCTTTGTGCAAAGCAGCATCTCAGCGCTTAGATCTGTGGCTGGGCTCCTCCACTGCAGCTCTGCCACGAGCTGGGTGATGTTTGGGATGTTGCATTTGATGGAGGGGCACAGGCAGGGCACGGTGCCCATCGTGGGTGTCTCCACAGGAGCTGAGCAGCCCCAGGGCTGTGGCTCACAGAGCTGTGACTGTAGCTGGTGGCAGTTTGGATGAGTCACAGGGCACCTTTCAGTTCCTCGGGCTGGGCTCAGCCCCCCTTCCTGCACTGCTGCCGAGGACAAATTGCTGTGAAAATCTTCCTTTCAGAGCTGTTCCAGCTCATTTGGCTCCTCACTTTATAGACAAGCGAAGGGGAAGTCCCATGGGGTGTCCAGGCACTGTTATGATTAACTCCTGAAGAAATCAGACCTTGGGACAATTTTTTCAG
Source organism: Edolisoma coerulescens (assembly GCA_013397115.1). NCBI lineage: Eukaryota > Metazoa > Chordata > Aves > Passeriformes > Campephagidae > Edolisoma > Edolisoma coerulescens. Next base: position 113,114 of record VWZW01002020.1, read on the forward strand.
TCCTATTCCTTGCTCTCGAGCCTCTGGCACCACCTTGGAGCAGGAGTGATGCTCCAGCACTGCTTGGGTGGGTGAGGAGGGTGCAGGTGGATCTGCAGAGATGGCAGTGGTGACGCATCCGTGGATTTCCCTTGTGTTTCCCCTCTGTGGCCTCACCAGGGGCTGCTTTTGGTCTGTTTGTCCCTGGTCAGGAGTCAGGGCTTGGTCTGGGTTGGGTCAGTCAGGGCCTGGCCTGGGTTTTGGGAGCGACTCTCTGCGTTCCTTCTCTGCTGCCTCTTCCCTGTTGGCTCAGGGAGCGGGGACTCCCTGGGGTGAGGGTTTGCAGCCCGAGGGGTGACTGTCCCTGCCGGTCCCTGCCGTGGCTCAGTGTGTCCTTACCTGCAGTGTCACAGCAGCTCCTGCCCCCGCCCGGCGGGACAGGAACCCGGCCCTGCGAGGAGCCGGGGCTTCGCGTGGCGCAGCCTCCTCTGCAGAGGATGTTTGTCAAACCAGCTGCTCCTGGATCTTCTGATACCCTGCCTTGGTGTGGTTTGAGCGAACAGCTTATCACCCTCATCTCCTGCTCTGTGCGGAGCTCTCGCCTGGCTGATAAACACACACCGGGGGTGAAGCTTTTCTTGAAAATCGCAGCTTTCTCCCCACAGTGTTCTACAAAGGCTTCCTCCAGCTGCTCCCTCCCTCGCTCCGGGTTTCTATCTTTGGCTCCTCTCTGAGGTGGAGGGGAGGCAGTAAAATCTTGCAAGCAAAGAGCTGGAACCCAAGATTTTCCTCTGTAATCTAAGAAAAGCAGGCGGTTTCACTGGAGGAGCAGGAGCCAGGCGTGTGCTGCTCCACTGCCCGGCACAGCTCTGTGTCTGGGGCACAGCTCCGTGTCCAGCTCTTCCTCTGCAGTGAGGATGCATCTCCCAAAGCTCCCGTGCTGCCCCTTTGGAGGATGGCCTGGAGGAGGCAGGAAGCTGAGGTGGAGCTCGAAGGAGATGATGACCCTGCTGGGGAGCTTGTGTGAGAATCTCGCCTTGAAAAGAGCTTTGGGTAGGATCCCTTTGCTTCAAACCAAATTTAGTGATTTTCCTTCTGGTGCAGCATCAGCCCAAGCTCCTGTTTCCTTCAGCCTCATCAGGCCTCTCCTTCTGGTCCCCGCAGTGCCCAAAGCCCTCCAGCAGCATCGATGCAGGTGCTGAGCCACGTCCTGGCACCAAGCCAGGCGAGGCATCCGTGTCCCTCCACCCTCTGCCGCTGTCCCCGAGCCTGGGCAGCGCGTTCCGAGCTGCTCCCGAGGGCCGAGCGCCTTGTTTTCCCTCTGCTGTTTCCTGCCCAGGATGCTCAGCCTCGGAACAACCGGGGCAGGGAAGGGCGTTGTCCTGCCCCGAGGGTACCCGGGGGCCTTCCCCGGTGCCGGTGGAGCAGTGGATTCCTCCCTGCTGCAGGATCCCCTCTGGAAAGGTCTTTGCCAGGTCCTTACCTGCCCTCGGGCATCTCGAGGAGATGTTGCTGGGATTTGCTGTGGGAGGGGAGATCTCTGCATGTTCCGGGTCTGCCTGGGTTTGCCCTCCTGGAGGAGAGGATTTTGGAGCATTCTCTGCCTCGGGTGGTGCCTCCCCAGGCTCCAGGGATTTGCTCCAGGGTGGGTGGGAGGTGTCCTGGGAGGGGAGGTCTGATCCTCTTCACGCCTCGATTTCGGGACACCCACTTTGGACTTGATCTTGGAGCCCTTCCCTCTGTTCCCATCTCCCGGGGGCTCCAGCGCTGCAGAAGGAGCTCAGAGAAGTCCTTGGAGTGTTGAGGATGGGACTCGGGTGAGCCTTAACACGAGCAAAGGGTTTTTCCTTGCTGGAAACCCAGCTCTGTGCCCTGTCCTGGCCGTGCCAGAGCTGCTGGTGTCACCTTGGCTGCTGAGGGACCTTCTGCTCCTGGGTGTGGAGCAGATCCCGGGCAGGAGAAAAGCCCTGGAAGGGAAAGGTTCAGGGCACTGAAGGCAGGTGGGGGAACCCCAGTGGGACCCAGCGGGGTGGAAAGTCCCTGTCAGGGAGCTGTGGTACCCCAAGGGCTTCCTCTGACCTCCAGAGCCTTCACAGCTCAGCAGGAAAAGACTTTTTTTTGTTGGTAATTTTTTTTCATACTATTTAAAAAAATTTTTTTTTTTTTTTTTTGCATTTTTACAAACTTTTTGCCTCAAGCAGGACAAGGGAAAATGTAAAACCAGTAATCAGCAAGTTCCCACTTCCCACCAAGTGGTAAATGTTTACCAGTTTGGTGTTAATTAACAGAAATATTTAATTTGTCTGATCACCTTTGTAACTGTGACCCACAGAGATGAATGAGGCCTCTAACGAAGCAATCCTGGATGGAAATTCCCCAAGGATCTGGCACCCGTGCAAGGACAATTTCACAAATAATCTTAGGATACTCCCCAAGCTGAGCTTTGGTGTGCTGGGCCTTTTCTCACTCACTTTGATCAGTGCTTTTTTAGAAAATTATTGGTTAGAAAATGTTTATAAATTAAGTATTATAAATTAATTACTATAAATTGCCCTTTTGGGCACTCACACCTTCAGAGGGGATGGGTTCAACCTCGCCCTGAGCCCTGACATTGGGAATTGTTGGGCATCTGTTGAAAACGGGGCAAAACCTTGAGGCTTTGGGTTTGTCTCAGGACAGGGGGCTCTTAGAACCAGCTGTTGTCCCTGCTGTGTGGAGGGAGCTGTGCCACCTCTGGGCCGATGTCACGTGGAGCTGCTCAACACCCTCACATTTTCCAAACCCTCGACCTCAGCACTTGCTTTTCTTGGTGTTCTTGAGATGCTTAACAGGGCTTCTGAAAGTCAGATTGCGTTCTCCAGGACTGTCCCCTGCCCTGTCGTGCTCAGCATGGGTGGCGAGGAGGGGACAGCTGGGGAAGACGCAGCAGAAGAGGTTGCAGAGTTTCTGCTGGGCTGTGGCGGACGGAGCGAGGCCTTTCCCACGGAAAACGCTTCCCTAAGCACTGCCCTGGGAGAGGAGGTTCAGGCTCATGTGTGGTCCATGGCACAGCAGGAAAAAAAACACCCAAAGAGTGAATTTTGTGGTCTGAAAGTTGTGGTGATATCTTGGGTGTATTTCATTTTAAATCCCTGCCTGTTGTGTGCTGAGACACGGGGGAAGGGGTGGTGGAGGGTGAGGAGCCCGTTGCCCTCTGAGGACTGAGCTGTGCCTAAGCCGAGCTGTTGTTGGGCTGTTTGTTGGGCTGGGTGTCGCAGAGGTGGCTGTGAGTCACTCTGGGCTCTTACTCACCCCTTGCTCCTGCCCCGAGCGCGGCCGAGGCGCTGGGCTGCCACTTGCCCGCTCCTTCTCGCGGCTCCGGAGCGTTTCTGGCGTTCCTCGCGCCGGGCGCGGATAGAAGCCCTGGTGAGAGCCCGGTTCCAGGCTGTGGCGGGGACACACGAGAGGAGGAGCCCACGAGCCTCGCTGGGGTGAAGGGGAGCGTGGGCAGGGCAGGTCGGTGGTGCTGGGGGTGTGTTCGCTTCCACCTCTGGGGAGCTGCTGGGGGAGCCCCTCCAGCGCAGGGGCAGGGCTGGAGGTGGCTCCCTGTGTTCTCAGGGAGCTCCAGCAGCCAGGCTCAGCTTTCCTGAGCCCTCCTGGGGGAGTTGCTGGCAGTGAAGGGTGGGTGGAGGTGCCCGGGGCAGGGAGGGCCGTGGAGCCTCTGCCGAGGTCACAGTGGCTCCTGCTCGGGGCAGGGGGGGGTGGGGCTGTGATGGGCACGGCCACTGCTGGGTGCTGGCACCAAATGTTGGCCGAATGACCAGAGAACTGAGTGCTTTGGGGTGGTTTTGGGAATTATGCGGGTGTGTGGCATGGCTGCTGTGCAGGGTGAAAGCAAAGGCCACCTTGCAGGAGGTTTTGTACCATTGGCAGCTTTTATTTCTTCTTCCTGGATCCTTTCTGTGCATTTGTGTTGCTTCCAAATGAGAGGCAAAGAATCTGTGGGATGGACCCATGTCTGTGCTTTGGGACAGGGGACACCTGCCCCAGGCCCCCTCTGGGCTGCAGGGGAGGAGGGAATGTCCACCCGGTCACCTCTGATTGCTCAGATCAGGAACATCGGAGCAGCGACCCTGGGAAGCGGCTCTGGTGTTCCTGGTGTCCCGGATTGGGTGGGATAAACCCTTCCTCCCCTGCACAGCCTCTGCCAGCCGAGGTTCAGGTCACAGCCTGGGCCCTGGAGGAGAGGTGGGATGTGACGGGGCTGCAGCCACCATTTCACAATGTCCCTGCTGGGCTCACAGCCCCTCGGTGTTTCCCACCGTTGCCACAGGGGCGCGTGGACCTTTCCTTTGTGCTGGCCGTGTGGCAGCCAGGGGACAGTCCTGGAGCCTTCCCTGGCCACTCAGGGTGGGTTTGTGGCCATCGCCAGTGGACATTGGAGCCGTCAAGAGCAATCCTTTACTAACTCCCCTCCTTCTTTCCTCTTGAATTCAGGAGATGAGTTAAAATGCAGCACACCACGTGCACGGAGGACAGGATCCACCACGCGCTGGAACGGTGTCTCCACGGGCTCAGCAGGGACGCTGTGTCCAGTAGATGGGCTGGTAGGTGACCTGTAAACCATGGACTGCTCTCTCTGTGATCCCCCCGGGCCCCTGGAGGGTGTTCTCTGGCTAAGAGGGAGCTGCTGGTGCTGCTGGAGGCCTTTTCCCTTCCCGCGGTCAGAGTCAGAGGCAGCATCCAACCTGGGCAGTCCTCCTGGCCATTTTGCTGGAACAGGAAGATGTCCCAAGACCCTGAACAGGTCACGTCAGGTCTGACCCGTGTGAGGGCTCAGCAGGGCAGCCGTGCGTGCTGCCAGCTGTCCCTGAGCGAGCTGGGAGAGGAGGAGGCTTTGTTCAGCACCAGGAGAGGCTCCTTTGTGCAATCAGCCGGCCCTGCCTTGGTGCTCACGGCCCCGGGCTGGGATCTGTGCTGCATTGTCACACACGGCACCGAGATGCTGTTATCACTTTAACCCTGGCTCAGATACCGTGCTGGCCATAAAGAGCTGAGCCTTGTTCAGGGGGCTGTGAAGGGATTGGGGCTGACGTGGTGAGGGCAGAGCAGCAACAAGCAGAAATAATTTTTGAATATCGTTTTGACCTTTCTGCCTCATAGCTGTGTCCGTGAGCTGTGATTAAATCCCTGCCAAACCCTCTTGTGGATGAAGGCATGGGGGGCTGTCAGATTCTGATCCCTTTTTGTCTGTGCAGTTCTTTCAGCCCTTCCTGCTTTTCTTTTCCCCTACCAGTCAACAAAGAGCTGCAGACAGGGTCTCACCTGCTGCCAGATCCCAGAGGAGTCCCTTTGCCATGCCCTCACACCCACCGCAGCGATGCCGCTTCCACGCTGCAGCATCACCCCGGGGCTTGGTTCGGGCAGTTCTGCCCAAGGTTCCTGTGTCCTTTTCTCCTCCCCTGCCCTGGGAAGCGGGCCCTGAAGTGTGACCCACATTCCTGGTTCCTGGAAGCGCGGCCTCGTGCTTGGCGTGGTGACAGCGCGTGGCCAGAGGAGCCCCTGTGGCCAAGCAGGTCACTGTGTGCCCAGAGCTCACCTCTCCTGCAATTACCATCAATCAGGTCCCGTGTCACTCACAGCTCTAATCCCAGCCCCTCAGCGCTGCTCTTTGGGGTGGGGAAGCCTTTAAACAATGACTTCATAATTTTTCTGGCTCGTTAGCAAAGATTGGGGTGTGCAGGGCCAGGGGCTCTGCTGGGGGCAGCTGTGCTGAGTCCCAGAGAGTCCCATCCCATCCCCAGTGATTTCCCTGGCTCCCAGGCCCCTTCCTGTGGCTCTCGTGGGCTTTGGCAGAGGGGCCTGGCATTCCTGGGAGAATTTGGGGTGGTTTTTGCACCTCAAAAGTCTCCCTTTCTTCCAAAGGGTTTTTGCTGCTGCCAGGAACCCCCAGCGTGCCCTGGGTGGGTGTTGGTGGCTTTGCTGTGCCCCAGCCCAGGTGCTGCTGCTGGGGACCCCCAGGGCACCCCCCCAGTGCCCTCCTGAGGGGCTGTCCCTCCTGGGGACCCCCAGGATCCCCCCCAGTGCCCTCCTGCATTTCAGGACCGGAGCAGAGATGTTGTCACATCCTTCCCCAAGCTACAAGTGCCAGTTTCGTTATTGCTGTCCTGTGTCGGGCCCAGGCTGTTGTTTGTGGCAGGGCTGACCCTCACAAGCCAGTGAATCCTTTCCTCTTGCTCTTGGCTGGGCTGGAACCTTCACCTTCCTCATTTTTCACTTCTATTTCCCAATTTCTTTGCTTTCTCCTCTTTTTTTACCCTTTCCATACACCAAGATAACACACACCACGTCACAGCTTTTTGGGCTGAGACCCTGCTGAATTTTGTTCACTGTTAAATTACTGAATGATTTATTTTGCTGTGCCAGCTTCACACGAGGTTGCTCCAGAGAGGGTGAGTAATCGTTCCCGACACATTGTTCCCCCCCGTGTGAGGGATGAGGAGCTGAGGGCTGTGAAATCAGCAAGGAGGAGCTGTGAGGGTTTGGCCATCCCAGATTCACACCCTGGATGAGCCCCTGGCCAGCTCTGGGGTGAAAATAGAAGATCTTTCTGCAGAATTTATTGGAGGAAGCCAGGACCAGCCAGTGCAGCTCCCCAGGGAATGGCTCCCACAGGGATTGAAGCACAGCCTGGATGTTTTTAGCTCATCTCAGGTTCCTCCAGCTCTGGGTGCACAGTGCACGTTCTCGGTTACTAAATCTGGCAGATTTTACCCTTTGAGCTGATTTCTCCAGGCTTGTGCAGGGTTTTCCTGCTGCAATCTCTTCCCAGGCTGGGTGGAAGTGCCGGGAGGTGCCCTGTGCTGGACATCCACAGCCACCTTCCCTGTCTCGTGGGTTGCTGTGCTTCCCAAGGGATGCTGTGGCTGCCAGCCTTGGGCTGTCCCTGTCCTGGGGCACCTCCAGCCCCCCCGTGCCAACTGCCCCGAGCTGGCCCTTCCTCTGGGCAGCCCCTGGGGAAAGCACATCCCTCTGGGAGGGGATGGTGGCAGCAGCTCCGGAGGAGGAGGAAGCGGAGCCTTCTGCTCCCCACCCGCCCCGGCTGTGTCACGCTGGCGGCACCAGGAGCCCGTGCCCGGCCCGGCAGGGCGAGGGCAGCTCGGGAGGTGACGTTTGTGCTCCAGTGCTGCTGGATTTCCGACCTGACAGCTGCCCACTCGGAGGGGAAATGCCACCCCCTGGGGCCAGGAAGGGGCTGGTGTGGGAGGAGGAGGAGGAAGAGGGCATCTCGGGGCACTTCTCAGAAAAGAAATGGCAAAGCCTCATCCTTCCGAGGCCGCCCACGGGGCCGCTGTGCCCCGTCTTGGCATCTTTGGTGCTGATAACGATCGAAGCCGAGCCCAGGCTCCCTGCCCAGCACCCGCTGCCTGCTCGGGGCTTGGCTGTGCTCTCCTCCCAAAGGGAGATTTTCCTTTGGCTCTTCTGGGGCTTTGCCCTCCCAAAGGAGGTGTTTCTGTGGGTCACTGCCATGCTGGGTTCAGTCGAGTCACGCTCTGTGGGGTGCTGGGATAAGCCCAGCTCAGTCCTGCCTTTGCCCCAGCCCCAGCTGTCCCCCAGCTGGGGACAGGATGTTCCCCGGGCTGCTGGCAGATAAACCTGACTCGTTCTCTGTCCTAAGAAGAAATAACCAGTGCTGGATCCCTGGTTTGGTAGAGCACGGCCGGATGGATGGCCACGAGGGCAGCAGCTCCTCAGTGTGGGGCTCCCACCCTGCTGAGAGTCTCCTGGGCCTCTTGGGGCAAATTCCTTGGATTTAGGGGCTGGCAGGGAAGTTCTGGTTTGTGCTGTCTGTACAAGGTGCATCTTTAATGGAGATCTTGGCCCCTCCTGAGCCACGGACATCACAGAATTCCTAGAGGGATGGGGCTGTTCCCTCGGTGACAAATATCCCAGGATCTTGGTGGATGGCAGCGGAGCAGGGGCGAATTAAGAATTGCGTCTGTAATTACCAGCGAGTGCATCTGAGCCGCTTGGAGCCTTTCCAGGGGGATCTTTCTCTGCTGGAAAATGTTGATTCATTGAAAGTAGAAAGTCGTGTGGCAGCAGGGGGGCTTTCCCCGCTGATTCAGCTGCAAGCCTGGCAGAAAGCCACAGCGAGTGTCCCACTGAGCAAATGCTCGTCCCTGCTGGGGGACAAGCGTGGCTTTGCAACCTCAGCCTCGGTTTTGCTTGTCTTGCCCTTGGCCTTTCCCCCTGGGCCATGGCAGATGTCTCCAGCGGTTTAAATTCATCTCCCTTAGCACCTGGGTGGGGTGTAAAGGTGTTCCAGTGGCATTTCTGGGTGTTTGATGGATCTGCAGCCTCTGCAGCTGAAGGAACCTCCGAGGGAGAGGCAGAGTGTCCCGTGGGTTTGTGATGAGTGTCCCCTGCCAGCTGCTGTCTCCCCCTGGCCTCCAGCCCAGCCGGGGGTGTTGGGCTGGGGAGATGGAGGTGCTCAGGTGCCCTGTGGTGCCACTGAGATAAACCCGGGTTCGGGGCTGGAGCCAGCCCCAGGGAGGGTGTGGGGTTTGTCCTTCCACCCTCCTCTGGTGCCTGTGGTCAACACCTCCCCCTTGACCCCTTCCCGGTGTTCATCCTCCTCTGACCTTCCTGAGCAGGGCCGTGAGTGACCCTGGCTCTGTGAGTGACCCTGGCGCTGTGAGTGACCGCGGCTCCGTGAGTGACCGCGGCTCCGTGAGTGACCGCGGCTCCGTGANGTGAGTGACCCTGGCTCTGTCCCCACAGCCGGGCTGTGCCTGAACTGCTGGAGCCTGCAGGAGCTGGTGAGCCGGGACGCCGGTAACTACCTCATCCTGGTGGAGAAGATCCTGGGCAAGACCAAAGAGGTGAGTGGGGGCTGTCGGGGGGGGCTGCAGCCCCTGAGGCATCGGCAGCTCCGGGGCTTGCTCAGGATGGGCTCAGGCAGAGCTGGGGGGGGGATTTTGGGTGATAAGATACTGCTGGGCACCAGACTTGGGGTCGGGTGGGGCTGGGTCAGCAGGTCCAGAGCTCTGGTGGCACCAACGCTGTGCGTCCCATGAGGAAAATCCCGCATCCATTGTTCGGGCAGCCCTGCAGATCCCCAGGGATGGGTTTTGATCCCCCAAGCGCTGCTCGGCCCCGTGCAGATCCTCCAGCCTTCCTCAGCCCTCCCCTGCCCGTGGCCATGGAGCTGCTGCTCCACAGCAGAGCAAATGGAAAATTTCCTGTTGTTTTTGGTGGGAACGTCGCTGCGGCTCTGCCGGGTTTCCTGCGGGGCTGGGACGCTGGGGACCAGGGCAGGACCTGCCCTGCGCGGCAGCCTGGCAGGTGACAGCGGGGTCACAGCCAGGGGACAGAACAGAGCAGGGACCATCAGATGGACCTGCCACGGTCCCGTTGTGTGCCAGGGGAGCTCAAGGCATCGCTGGTCAAGCAGGGGCAGCCTGGGCTGCGGCCAGGATGGCCTCGGAGGAGTCCCTTGCTGTGGCAGGAAATGGGGATGTGTTTCCCAAATCACCAGCGCTGGGATTCGTGTGGGGGGTGAATTCTGGCTTCCATTTCACGGGAAAGAGGCTGTGGGGCTGCGAGCACCCGAGGTTATTCACGTTTATATTCTTTTACTGGCTGGAACCGCTCTGGGTGCCGAGAGGGGTTTGGTCCAGGAGGGTTTAGGTGAGGCTTTATTGCACTTTGGGCTGAGCTCAGAGGGGAGATCGTCTGCAAGTGTCTCCTTGAGCCCTCAGTGAGAGAGCTCTGCTGGCTGTTCCCTGGAATAAAAGCTGGGATCCCATCCCCTGGATCCCATCCCCTGGATTCCACCGTGCTGCCCAGCTTCTCCAACTGCCTGCAGCTCTGAGCCACTTCCATGGAATTTCAAGGATCAGGAGCATCAAAGGATTGGGTGCTTGGCCAGACCTGGGAGAAGCCAGAGCAGGAGGTTGTGCTGCTCTGCCTGTCCCACGCTGAGGGTTAGGGGGGCTTTGGGGGGAATCTTTCCCGTGGAGATGAGGGAATCTCCCGGGCGTGGTGATGGGGTGGCGGGGGCTGGGAGCCGGAGTCTCCCAGCACCTCTAGGGATTTTTTGGGCGGTGCTCCTGGCCGGCAGCTCATCCCCGTGCCCTCGGGCTGTTCCCACAGGTGCAGGAGAGGTGTGACTACGACCTGGTGACGCCCCTGGCCCTGCTCTTCTACTCGGCCGTGCTCTATGTAAGTGCTGAGGCTGCTGCACCCATCCCAGCCCGGGGCAGGCACCAGAACCGGGGCAGCCCTGGCTGGAACACCCCAGTCTGCTTTCATCAGTTCATCCCAAGAGGAAGGATTCTTTAGGAATCCACAGGGATCAGGCTCAAGCAGCCATTGCTCAAGTTGAGAGACAAAGAAAATGAGCTTCAGGGGCTTTAAGCTGTTTTTTTAAGGCTGGGCTGATCAGAAAGGGAGATGGACAATGAAGGGGAATTTTTTTCATTACCCTTTATAGCTGGGCAAAATGCACGGGCAGCGTGAATGAAAAGGAGCAGAGCCTTCCCAGGAAATGCTTTTTTTATTATTATTATTACCAGCACAATGCATCGTTATCCCGAGGAAATCATTGCTGCCAGGTCCTGCACAAGCACAGGCTGTGTGGAATTCATCTGTGCGGCCTGTGGGGCTGAAAAAGGAATTCCTATTTAGGCTTGGGCACGTGAGCCAAGGCTGGGGAGGTTGGGAAGGAGCTCCCTGGGGCTGTGCCCAGCGGGGATCCTGTGGCCCTTCCGTGGGAGGAGGTGGGCTGGCACAGGGGAGCCTCTGCTTTGCTTCTCCTGCTCCCACCTCCAGCCTAAACCCTGCAGTTCTCACACGGCACTCGGGGTCTCTGACCTCCTGTCCCCATCCCCGCAGGCTCCTCACCTCCCACCCGGCTCTGAGCTGCTCCTGAAAGCTGCCAGGGTCTACCACAGCTTCCTGACCTGGCCCGTGCCCTACTGTGACACCTTCCGGGAGCTGCTCACCTTCATCAGCAACGAGCTGAAGGCTCCAGGTGAGCGCCCCAGCCCTGCCCCGGGCTCTGCAGAGCCCAAACCCAGCCCTGCCCCGGGGTTTGTCCCCTCAACCCCAAACCCAGCCCTGCCCCGGGCTCTGCAGAGCCCAAACCCAGCCCTGCCCTGGTGTTTGCCCCCTGCTGCTCCTGTTTCGTTCCCCCCTTGCTTCCTGAATCCTGGGAAGGCAGTGCCCATCCCAAACCTCAGCTTCTCCAGGGGTCAGGGCCCTGCCCTCCATCCTCCCTCAGGATGGCATTCCCGGGTGGTCCAGCACAGGGTGGGACCGGATTCCTCTGCAGGAGCAGGGCAGGGGGTGTTTGTGGTGGGT